>CM077220.1:25867140-26397140 GCA_039654775.1 Spinibarbus caldwelli | reverse complement strand
CACACCAAATCATGTTTACATCTTGTGGTTATACTACTGATACCTTGATTATTTTAATGTTTACAGATTGGCCTCATTCACTTCCATTTTTAATGCCTTATTGTAAACCTGTTATTTTAAATAAATGGACGGACAAGTTGAAATAACTTTCATGGTCATCAACATTATGCCACAAGTGCTGTTGATTGAGCTTAACTTGCATTGAACCCAGAATATTCCTTTAATAATTATCTGATTTAATAGAGGTGAGATGATTAGACAAATTCTTTTCTTTCTCTTTCTTCTTTATCCCTTGTATGCCCTGTTTATCTGCTTATGCTTTCACTGGTTGCTTTAGTATAATCTTTAGCCTTAAGAACCAATTTAGTGGCCCAGTCGCTCAAAACACTGTGTTCAGGAACTTCCATCTGGGCGATGGCTGATAGGGGGTCATGTTGTCAGACAACACCCCACCCCCTTGCCAACGCAAATCCACACTCTTTCTGATTTTCTTTCTCTCTAAGCCAAGCGACCTCGTTGTTACAAATGACAAAGTTGTCTTTATATTCTCAGGTCTTCCGCTGCTATGACAAAGATCACAAAAGACAGCTGAATATCAATTACGACTCAAACAAGACTGATCTTTTCTCTACATATTTGTTCCTTCTTCACCCTGTTCAGAGAAAAGTGTTTGTTTTACAGAGTCACTGGCGATTTCTGCTGTTCAAAAGAAGGCGAATGACCCAGTGGAAAATGCGAACTGAAAGTACACACTTCACATGGCTGTATTTCCTGAACATGTTCTCAGGACTCAGTACTTAGTAATGCTGCATTTTGAGGAAGCTGCTGCTGAAGGGCCCCATTTGCCGCTACACTGAGAACTGAGTCAGTGCAATCCAGCAAGAGAGAGTAATACTGCTTGGAAAGCCTCTGTAACCCTGAGTCACTTGCTGGCAGCTGGTTGTTTTCTGAGGGAGAGTAATTTGGATGGAGCGCCTTGCCTTATAAAAGATGGACAGGATTGGCTCAGATATCCATTTGAGAGGACTTTCTAAGCCTGTTATTAGAGGAGAGAAGAGGGATCTATTGAACGATATCAGGGAGATTTTGAGTTTTTAGTGAGATTTGAAAGCCACCCCCCTTTCCCACACCTTCTTAGCGATTTGCATTCTCTTGTGTGGTATTATCAGGGACATTATTACATTTTCCCAGGATTTCTGTTGTAAGACGGTCTAGGCATTTGGGCTTCTCTGGGAGTTGGAACTTCATTTTGGTCATTAAAATTAGCTAAACTTTGCGTCTGACAGAATTAATGATCTAAAACATCTATTTAATTCTTTTAGTCACTCATACAATTGACATAACAGAGTGGGCAAACACAGGCACAAGAGCTACTATTCCCGTAAATATGCTGTTTGAGCGGCATAGATTTAGAGTGCAGTCATCCAAACAGGCTTTTGGGTTTGTTATACCGCTGCAGGCTAAGTCTTAATTGAAGCATGATTAATGAATAAAGTTCACTCCCACATATTATGGATTATCTCTAAATATATCACTAATTGGTTTCGTACATTACACTACAGATGACTGTCATTAGCTCATATGCTTAGTTGTCTTTTTGAAATAGAGAGCGTAACCATTTCAGCTGTGCTTTGATGAGAACAAAAGGAGACCTCATCAACATGTTATTAATGGTATGAATGGAAACACAGTTCCTGTGTTATTTTCAGTGAGTACATGTGATTCCATGTAACTTTATTCATCGTCATCACTTGTGCCTATGAAAATTAGATTCATTCTCTGAAATTTTTTTTTTTAATTGATACTTTTAATGATTTCTGAAGGATCATGTGACACTGAATGACTGCTTGAAATTGCCATCACAGATTTAAATTGCATCTTAAAATATATTCAAAAAGAACAGTTACTTTAATAATTCATAATTTAATAATTGTAATAATA
Source organism: Spinibarbus caldwelli (assembly GCA_039654775.1). Lineage (NCBI taxonomy): Eukaryota > Metazoa > Chordata > Actinopteri > Cypriniformes > Cyprinidae > Spinibarbus > Spinibarbus caldwelli. The sequence goes on along the minus strand of CM077220.1, from coordinate 26,395,199 downwards.
TTCCACAATATTACTGTTTACAGCCTTGGTGAGCATAAGAGATGTCTTTCAAAAATAATTAAAAAATCCTTCCATCTTTGAAACAGTAATGTATATTGTGTATTATATTATTTACGTGTGTATAAAAAATGTGTATATAAAAAAAAAAAATAATAATAATAATAATATGTATATATATATATATATATATATATATATATATATATATTTCTAATTTTGGTCGTGATTTTGAATTTGGGTCTTGCAAGTGAGACTGCGAGACAGAAGGAGTGTGTGTGTGTGTGGTGTTGTATATGGGGGGAATTAGGGCGTAGCACTCCAGTACGTTTATCCATTCACCATGAAGTTACAGCCATGCAAAACAAAAGCTCATAAATTATGCATGCCAAACATAGAAATAAAATTAAAACCACTTTCACATTGTCTGTGCTCAATGTCTGTCCTTGAATATAAAATAGATCTGAAGGATGGTGTGATCAAAATTGTTATGAAAATATGTAAGGAATTAAACCCAGAATCATATTAAAATGCTAAACAATAGCAAATCTAGAGAGAATATATAAGAAATAATCAGTTTAAAAAGAAAATAAAGTATTCAATCTTTTTATATAGCGTGCCTTGACTTCAGAAGCACTCTGTGTGGTTGGATGGATGTAAGGCTGCTTGATTCAAATGTACAGTATTGTATCTCTGATATTATAATCATCTCAATCTAGGAGCTCTTCTCTAGGTGTGACATTAGAATGGGTTAAGTTGCTAACAATGGTATAAACCCCACTGCTGGAGAGAAAGGGATTCTGGAGAACAGAAGTCAAAACAAATCAGAACACAAAAACAAGTGCACTGACATGGCAATGCAAAGTGCCAGATTATCAAGGTTAAAAATCTAATCCCTTTATCTTTTTCATCTCTTGATTGCTTCACCAAAGCCACTTTCCCTCACTTGGCAAAGAGTACACACCTTGCGACCCACTTTTAGTCCAGATTAAGAGAAACCCTAATCCCATTCAGAGGATCTGATTAAACCGCTGCTTCGAGAAATCTAGTCACGCCTTATTTTTGATTTCTTTCTTCCCCCATATCACTAACACAGAAAATAACAGTATTTTTTTTAAATTTTTTATTTTTTTTGCCATTATCTGTTCTTTGAGAGAGAAAAGACCAAGGCTGTTTCCTCCGAGGAGGCAATAGAGGCAGTGCCTCCTCAAAACATTGGATGAGAAAAATAATTGTAGTACAAAAATAAAACAATGTAAATATTACAAAATATAACATTAAACAAGTGCATAAATCATTAAATTTTCTAAAGAAAACTGTCCAACAGACATTAGCAGGTAATTTACAGTGGGAGTCCCATCTCTCTCGCCTCCCCTGAGCCCACTGAGTTTTAACAGACCCCTAAAAGGCTCTGTAAAGGGTTTGGCGGTGGGTAATTGAGAATGAATGAGGGAAAGTCACGTGAGAGGAGGATATGACTGGATATGACTGGTTATGACTGGCAGTGATTGGTTCATGTGATAAATCCCGCCTCTTGTCAGTCGGAATGAACAATATGTAAGCAATAAGGTACGAGAGGGCGTGCTGTATAGTGTATACCGCCTCGAATATCTTATTGCTTTTATAACATGGTTACCACACAATAAAAAAATATTAAAACCAAAAATTTATGTACTGATACGTTACACAGAAAACTAATAAATACAGTAATATTCCCTCCTCACTTCGGAAACTGTGGGCTTCCACACAGACACGCGTACATGTCAACGTTTCTCCCGCAGGATAAGAGTTTTTTGACAGGGGAAGGGCATGGTCTCAAAATTAAAGATGAATGATGCAAAACAACGCCAGCAGGGATCACTCATGCTTCATTAAACAAATAACAAACAGTTAATTTTGCTAAAATACATAATACACGGAACAGTTTTGACACTATGTTATTAATTGTTTATGTTGCTAAGGGTGCCCTATTGAAAAACCAGCATATGCTGGTTAGGTAGGTTTTGAAGCATGGATGCTGGTTTGAGCTGGTCCCGTCTGCCCAGGACCAGCACATGACCAGCTAAGGACCAGTTTAAACCAGCTAAGGACCAGCATCCAAGCTTCAAAACCTAACCAGCTGTTTTTGTCAACAGGGTGTTGCGCAGTGATACACAGAACCGTCGGGTGAAGCGGTCATAGCTGTGCTATATTGTGAATAAAACCAAAGTCTCTTTAAGGCAAGTCGTGTCACTCGGTGGCCATCTTTGAAATGCCACTCGGGCATGCAAGTGCAGCTCCTATCTCTTTGAATGAGAAACATCAAATTCTCCAAAACTGGTCACCAAGCTTACGATTAAATTTCATATTTGAAATCACCAGTGAAATCTGACACCAACTGTATCATAAATATTGTTTACTTTGCTCAAATAGCCTTATTCTATAGTCTTTGATAAAACACAGCTGATGGCCAATCAGAATTGAAGACTGGAACTAAACGTTTTATAAAATGGAATTAATTAATTTAATTTAATTTAAATTGAATTAGTAGCTAATTAAAAAAAAGTAAACAAACAAGTCACACATTTAGATATAACCACTTTGTTACCTCAAAATAAGACTTGAAAAGGCTTGAAAACATGATCTGTGGGAGTTTTCAGTGATCAATAACCTTGGTGAAATTTAAAGTAAATAAAGTATTTACTGAGCTTTGATGACTGATGATTAAAAAAATAAATAAATAAAAAACTGTTAAAAGTTAACTGTTAAAAATAGCATAAGTTCATATATAAAATATATTGTTTACATTTTTAAATTTATTATTTAAAATTTCTTTTACTGAGTGTAAGTAATGTTTATTTAACTAAAAAAATGTGACTGGGACATGAATTTACATTTGATTAAAAAATTAACAAAAAACAAACAAAAAACAAACAAACAAAAAAACCTTTGCCTCCTGCGTTCAGATTTCAGAACACCACTGGACACACCACTTTTTAAATTTTTTTTAACTAATTCACTGACATCCAGCTGACAATTACTTTAAAATGACTAGTATGCAATTTCCTCTTACTTTGTCCAGGGATTATATTACACGCTGTTGTTACGGAGTAACAGAAGCGAGAAGTGTGTGGATCCATTTGCAAAGCTTTATTATTAAACATGGTCAACACAGGCAAGGGTCGGACAAATGGCAAACACATATATAGAGCAGTGGTCCTCAACCATATTCCTGGAGGACCCCCAACACTACACATTTTGCATGTCTCCTTAATCAAACACACTTGATTCAGGTTACCTGCTGATTAGTAGAGACTCGAAATGGGTGTGTCAGACAAAGGAGACATGCCCTGCGTCCCAATGTTCATACTATCCATCCTAAATAGTATGTGAGATTAGAATAAGTGTGTCCCAAAGCTTAGTATGTTGAAAAGAGTATGCCAAAAGTCCTCGGATGGTCTACTTTTTCAGGTCGATTTTTGAAGTGTGGATCCGTACAAAGAAATTTTGAAGTGTGGCTAAAATTGCCCACAATCCATTGTGCTTTGGAGAAGGATTCGGTCAAGAACTTCAAACACTAATAAACCGTATTAAAAAAAAAACTACAAACGTGGCGGATGTGCGCGATCGACGGTTAGGTAGAGAGGTTTATAAAAAGTGGTTTGAGTTACTAATAATCAACATTTAACCTAGTAAAAAAATATTTATTTATTGTTATCTGTGTTATATTTCATCTGCAACAGCAATGTGAACTTTTATAAACATCCATTTGGTCATTAACTTTTAAATGCATCATTATACATAGGGTGACCATACGTGCCATTTTACCAGGATGCGTCCCGGCCAGGATTTCTATATTGCTTTGATTCAAAGTACCTCGAGAGCATTTCGAAAACATAAGAAACTGATGTCACACACCGATCGGTCTGCACATGCAAACAAAGCCAAAACCTAAATATTATAGACAATATAGAAATCCTGGCCAGGATGCGTCCTGGTAAAATGGCACGTATGATCACCTTAATTATACAGACAATATGAGCAGAGTTCTCCGCATGAAAGACCCGCGACTGGCAGATCAGCGAGCTACTTCTTTTCTCTCCAATATGGTAGGAAGTTAAATTAAATTAAATGTGGAGGATATTAACTGTGACAGGATGATTGACAGGCCAGTTTACAGTGACAGGGTGCGCGTAACTGATGCGACAGAGCGGTCCCTTAAAGACGCAGTTATGTGACGTGATAGTATGTCCCAAAGCTTGCCTACTCTTCTACTACACACTCAAAAGTGTGTACTTTTTCTTCACCAAAAGAATACATACTTTAAGGGCGTATTATAAGTAGGCACATTGGGACGCAACAATGCAAAATGTGCAGTGTTGGGGGTCCTCCAGGAATGTGGTTGAGAACCACTGATATAGAGGGCAAGATAGAAGAGTACTCAAGTAAACAGGCGTGGGTCGATCAATGGCAAACGTAATAATCCACAGACAGACGATAATCCAGGCGCGGAACAAACAGAGTCCAAACGACAAGATCAGAGAGCAATCCAGGACAGGCAGCCAATCAGGAAACAGACAATCAGGCAAAACTATACATAACTAAACTGGACTAAAGCAAGGAACTAGACAAAACTCGCTATCATTAGGAGAGCGATAAATACAGACAATACTCAGTGATTTGAGAAGGATCTAAGTGGGTGTTATATAGTGTGTGTAATTGACCGCAGGTGAGCGTGTGATCAGTGAAATGGCATGTGGGAAATGTAGTCCAAGGTAACATGAAACAGTCTGTGTAGTGTGAGAGTCTATATATTGGAAGGGTAACCTCTGGTGGCAATCAGACGGAAGGCACGGACCGGATTTGTGACAATTGTATCCTTAAAAAAAAAAAAAAATTATATATATATATATATATATATATATATATATATATATATATATATATATATATATAAACATTCAAATTATCCAAATTTGAAATGATAATAATAATAATAAATAAATAAATAAATACAGTAACACTTCAACTATATATCCATTTCAACCAGTTTTATAACTATAGAATTCTCCAACACTAACGAGTATGTTTATCTGTTTTTTTTTTTCTTTTCTTTCTTGTTTATCTGATGACTAACAGATGACTCAGCTCAAGGAATCAAGGGGTCAAGATTTGGCTGGTTAACATGGCCCCGTTAGCCCCTGCTGGTGGATGCCGTGACTAAACCATCTGCTTCTAAAAGTAATTTCTTTCACTGACGTGAACATCATTCTGATGTAGCCATGTACTCTGGACGGCTGTTTTCAAAACTAATATTTCTGATTATTTTGTGCCAGCAGAGCAACAGCCAATAATGACACTAATGTCTTCTGTAGAGCCGCTTACAGAAGAAATTGAAGCCTTTTGGAACAGTAACACTGCTATTTTCCTGTACACTGCTGAAGCTGCTTTGAAACAATCTGCAGTGTGTAAAGTGCTATATAAATAAATGTGAATTCAACATTTTAATGAATTTCTCCAGGTTTTTTATACCTTTTAGCAAGGAATCACGAATCAAGTAAGAAAGGAGAGTGTGTCTGAGATTCCCGAGAGCTTTTATAGCTCTGTCTCGCCATCTTGTGGACAAACGCGATTCTGCCGCTTGTATGAGGGTATGTTCTCACATGACAAAGGAGGAGAGTGCTGAAAATTTGAAACGCTGTAATTTCGTTTTAAACTAATAATCAAAGACCTTTTCAAGAAATACAGTGATTAGCCTGCAAGTGACTATGTGTCTTCATCAAGGCTTCTCTGTCAGCTTAATTTCCATGGCCCTCGTTGGAGCATCTCCAAATGGCATTGGCTGCCATATTTGAAGAGGCAGTGAGCTATTCTGTGTAATTATCACTGATGTGCATGCTTGCAGTGGAGTGGCTCATTCTAAACTTGGACAACATTCAGAGACAGTTATCTGCACAAGCTCTGGGATACCACACAGACATATGCAGATACACAGACATGGACACGTTCACACACAAAACACCCACCCACACAGAGGAGGATGTTAGATTAACTGACAAACACCATACCCGTTTTTTTTTTTTTTCCAAAATAATTTTTGGCATCTTTCTGTGCGATGCGGCTTTGATAGGTGCTGTAATATTTGTAAATTTATTTTACATGTTAAATGCAGATATGGCAGTGCACGCAATACCTCCTGTGCGTATGCCCACAACTATCATTCAAAGAATTGTTGTATAAAAGAATCCTGATAAAATATATCATGGTTTACATTAAGGAAAAATATTCTCAACATTCTCTGACTGCACACAGTAGAACATTCCTGTCACTTGTTTAGTTCAGTTTGTTTTGTCTTTTCCCACAGTGTGTTTTTGCTGTGGTCAAACAGATCCACAAATGTTACTTTAGTGGATACTAGTCAAATCTGTCATAAGTAAATCCCAACTATGTAGTAAAACATAGAGATTTAGCATCAATAATATCTGTCCTAATTATTTTTTATGATGCTAGACATATTCAAAAAGTCAGAAGGCAAAATATGAGGTTCATTTTGAAATGACTATTACTAATTTTACATCTCTAGAACCCCAACCATAAAATCAATAAAGTCAAGCTCAAAAGAAACATGAGGGTTAACTCTGTATAATTCATCAAGAAACATCCAACTTCACTAGATTCGTAAAAAGGCCCTAGTGGTTGTAAGGCCTTCACACACCGGATCATTAAACATCAGAATTACATTGTGAGATCATATTGCATCACGAGCATCATCAAGGCCAGAGGACGGCTCACACTTGTAAAGGACTCCACAAAGACCTAATTAATTTAATAAAAATAAAGTTTAACTAAAATAAGCACAGTAATTTCAAAGTAAACATGTTAATGTCAGTTGTGCTTGCTTTTGTATAGAGAGGAATCACTATAATTAATTAATAAAAAAGACCTAACAGCATGTATGAGCAATACCTTCAAAGTTATGTTAGGTTACGTTCATCCCTACAGACTTCTTATCACAGAATTATGAACCACTCAAACAGTCTTTGTTTTTAATTATCTTTTGTCATTATTTATGTGAACTGCTAGGGTAATGACTCACAAAATCATTAAAAAGCATTTGCTAAATTACAAATAATGAAGCAACGTCTTTAAGACAGATGTGGTGACTGTGGGGAAAGTGAAGTCATGGCTGTCAGATATTTCGAATCTCCTATTTATAATCTACAGTTTGCAGAGGAACCATGTTGAGCATCTAAATCTGTCTTTTTGTACACTTACTTTAATAAAAGTTAAAGTCGCCGAAAACTAGAAATTGTGATCAATTTTTTTTTTCTCTATTGTGAGATATATCGCCTGTCAACAAGAGGATGGGACTTGATTTTATTCATTGGATTTCATTGGATTGTTGTGTACACATCACCAGAGATGTCGTTGTGAGGGTGAGGCGACATGAATGTTTTTGATTATGAGGGCACATGAATTGAAAAAGTAATGTTTATATAAATTATTTATAATAAATCCTGCAATATGACTTAAAAAAATAAGAATTGTCAATTTTGATTTCATAGTGACTTTAAATGTGTCTTTTCTGCACTTATGTATTCAACTCAGCTTCCCTCCAAGTTTTGTTTTTTATGTTCCTCTCTTATTCTCTGTCAGAGATGTATTTTTGTGTTTGTCCACTGTGTTGTTTTGATGTTATGATGTATGCAGTTATCTGTCAGTGACAGCCGGTGGGACGTGTTTACTTGAGCTCAACAGGAGCTGACTCATGTCTGTACCTACATGTCACCTCTTTGCCATGCCATAACTTAAAGAAGAAAAGCTAATGAAACTCTGGGCCTTCACTGCTGCCAACTCCACTGACATGCTCCCAAAAACATCCTGTCAACTTCAGTCAGACTGCTGAAGACTGGAGTTCTGAACCAGTCAGATGGGAGCCCATATGAAAGAATCTTTCGTAAAATATGTCCAAAAATTAAAGGAGGCAAGTTTGTAAAACAGATGTCTGCAAGAATAAGACATCTAGTAGATGATGAAGATAAAGATCTGGTTGCTTTCCACAGCACACGTGTAAATGCACGAAACCCTTCCACTGTTGTTACATTCACACAGCAGATGAATAACGTTATCAGTCTCTTTCAGTTTTTTTTATGCTCTTATGTATGGAACTGTAGTCTACATCTTTTTGTCATGCCATTGTATGATATGTCATATATTAGACCTATATGTGAAGAACTTCTGTCAAGTATTATACAAACTATTTATGAAAGAAAGGTTGAAGAATAACATGCATTTAAGTCTCTGGAAACACAAGACTGAACAGGACAAACTGGATCTGGAACCACACGAGTGACACTTCCTGCAAGCTATATCTATTCGCCAGTAGGTAGCGACAAATTATTAGTGAACCAATGAATCATTCATTCCACCGATTCGTATAAAACCTTGGGACTTATGAGAGGGTCATTGAATCATTCACTTGTTCGACAACACTTTACACTGACAACACTTAATTGCATAGCCTACAATTCTATCTTCTTTAACCATATCACAAATAGAGTATTATGAGCAGTATTTGACTGATTCACTGATTTTTTAAATCGATTCGTTCAAAACACAGATTCTTCACTCCCGGAGAAGGAAAAGAGCTGATATCTCTGATTTGTTTGGGACAATTTTTGTTGTTGAAGCAAAAATAGACAACTGGGAATATTGTGCCTAAAATGTAAGTTACTCAATATTACCGCCTTCTTTATTCAATTGTTGTAGCTATTAAATCACATTCCCTATGGCCTAATCTTGCTGATGTTTAGAGCTGCGCTTGCTCGTGATTGTTTGGGTGATTTCAAAAGTATAGAAATAGATTAAACGCCATCAGCATGGTCAAAATGCTTGTATTTATATATTATATTACTTTTTTCACGTTTACAGATGATTATTTAAGTAGGCTATTCTGTTTTGCACTAGCTGGCTACTTCAGCTGTAGACCTGTTTTCCATCAAGAAGACGTACTTAATTTGCGTGCTATAATTAAGTTATAGACTAATTATTGTAATTAAGTTATAATAAGTTACAATTAAGTTCTACCTTAAAAATTGGGCGATTTTAGTTTCAACCAACGCTTGATTTTGATTGTAAATGTTCAAGCATGATTTCCACTGTAACTCCCAAAACAAGTAGCCTAATAGTAATTTTGAAGAACAAATGTGTAAGCTATCAGACGGAGCAGCACAGGGACTTTAATTTGGCACAAGAGGCTATCATTTGGATGCTCATAGCATGACGCTACAGTAAGAGGCTTTCCTTTACTCTGCTGCCTAACGTTCAATCAGACTGCATATCTGAATCCAGCTGATATTTCTGCAGAACAATGAATTATCTCTTTAAATCCCCATGAACACAAGCACCATGAGAAGGAGGTTAATCATGGTCACTAACCATGCTGTGCATTGTCCAGAGGACAAGGTTGTTTGATTGTCTTCAGCATGCAGTGTTTCCTTATCTCAGGAATACATGAGCTTGGCGAAACCATTCGTGTGCAGCTGACTGAGATGCACTTTGAAGTAAATCTACAAATAGCAGCCAGAAGAAGAAAACCTATGCTGTCTCTTGTGTTAAGGAGATGGTGATAACCATCTTTGGTGAGCATAAGAAGTAATGTTGCATTCTAGAGATGCCGGAGACTGTTTGATGATTCCAGATGCAGGTCTGTTTTATCAGGTCTCTCGGCGTGTATGCAGTATTGAACTTTAAAGTTAAAGAGATTGAATTCACTACTTCTTTGAGTGAAAAATGCCTTTTGTGAAGATGACATCCACATGACAGACATGTTAGCACGTAAATTTGTTGGTCTCAGAACATCATGCTGAATCCTGTCAAGGTTTTCCTCAGAATTTGCCATGTCTTCCTTGATTACTTGGATCATTTGTAGTTGGTAGACAACACAGCATGACAAGTCAATTTCAAGTGAATTTCAATCAAAACAGCAACGCCTGTTTTTACATGTTTCTATTAAAGAGAACAGTTGTAGTTTCTGGAACACAATAGTGGGAAAATTTGCTAATAGGCATCCCACGGCTTACAGGCACGCATTTAAGCAGCGTTAAGTGAAAGTAAAAGGCATGTGCAATGGCAAACATGCCTTAGATTGCGAACAAACGCTTAACTCAAAACATTTGGAAATCCAAACAATGTCCTCGCTCTGTGTTCTACACGGTTGCCTATGACTTTTCCGTAGGGTTTTTCAATAATGAAAATCTGAAGCCAACAGGTGTTAGATGAGAAAGCAGCATGATTCAGCTGCACTCGCTGATGTATTCTTTTTTAACATTCTACATTATTATAAACAGCGTCCACTAGGTCTTGCTATAAATGCAGTTGCTTTGTTTCTGAAGTCATAAAATGAAGTGAACACTCGTCTGTTCGGGATAATATCCGTTTGCTTTTAAAGCAGACAATGTTGATGTCTCGTAGTAAGTGCTGCAGATACAAGCTGTTCCCAATTAACCATTTGAACATTTAATCCAGCAGGCCTTCCATCCCTGAGCTGGGTGGGAGGGCCCCTTTCCCAGCATGCATTCTTCCAGATAAGCAGAGATGCAGATGCAAAGCTGCCTAATATAATTGCATATTAGCTGGCTCAGGCCTGAGCTCCCAGTGGGGCTGTTAATTTATCGCAACCAATTTAAATTCCTGCCACTTTCTAATAGCACTAATGAAAGGCCTCTCCCTGCACTAAGAGTACATTTGAGCTTTCTTATTAAGGCACAAGGTGCATTAAACTCAACAAAATGCATAGAAAGCAAGCGGGAACAAATCGGCGGCAAATGTTTACCATATGTCACCTAGGCCCTAATTAGTCCAAGCAGAACATTGGACGAAAAAGAGTAAAGAGGAAAATGTAAGTTTGTTGGAGTGCAGCACACAAGGGTGCCCTCACTGGGATTCATTTTAGAGGCATAATGTGCACAATTAAGCACTTTTAAGTCTCCTTTGTAGCATGTTGCAGCTCTTCAGAGGGCTATAAATAGAGATCTTTCAGAAAATTGGTCGGAACTGCAAGTTTGCTGGAGGTGCGTGTGTCAGCATGAGCTCTCATCAACATCGTGCGGCTAACTGAAGGTGGCAGGCTTCACCTTTACAATGTTTTGTTTCTGTTGCTTACAAAACCGAATGGATGATTCCAGAAAGAAAAGTTCTCATCATATAAAAAGTGAGATTTATGTGCTCCATTTAAAACCTGGAGTATTTACCTTTTGCTTCGACGGCTGTGCCTGCTTTCAGACATTTTAGTGTCCTGAGAGGGCAGTATGGGTGTAAAATGGCAGAGAAGGGGTGACGTAAAGGTCTTCAAAAAATACTCTGCACCTAAAGCATGTTCTCCATTTAGATTGAAATAAGAAATAGAGGTGAGAAAATCAATAAATCCAGTCTGGACTTGTCAGTCTCACTAAAAAGAATGAAGACATGCTCTTTAGACATTTTCTCGCAACACAGAAAAACAGAGCAGGCTCCCTGGGGACCGGCTTCATGCAGAGACCTAATAGTGTCAGAGAAAAATAGCAGTCACTGACTATTGCTTGTTGATTTATTCTATGCGATCATCGTTCCTGTAATCATAATTGGATTTTATGAAGCAAATGAAGCATGATGAAAATAACGAATGAAAGAAAAGACCTTTTGAGTTGAGGCTGAGATGTTGTAAGTGGTACTTTGAGATGTATCAGGCTAAAACCCAAACTCATTTAACAAAGCTTAGTATTAAATAGTAGACCGGTTGGCACAGACCTCTCAATGAAGTTGTCAAGCTAACCATGATTTCTTGAGCTTCGAAATAGGTTTTCTGGTAAATCTGATCAATACTTAACTGTATCTAGCCGCGTGCTTTATATTTATCGCTTAAGTTACTCAGACATCTATGAAGATGGCTCCTCCTCCAGTGAGTGCATTGTACTGTTTGCATTCGCTTCATATCCCCCTTCCATGCCAAGGCTTCTGGGAAGGGGCACAGTGAAAGTGCTTAGTTTCCATTCTCGTTATCAGGAAGGCAGTGGGAGATGATATATCACAGGCACTTACCCAGTGAAACTGACAAATGAAGTGGCATTGGGCTGTGGACAATGCCTGTTTAATGGAAGTGGCCCTCGGTCTAACACCAAGCTGAGGAGACATTACGCCATGAGATGAAATCTGTAGTGAGGCCTTTCATGCAGATGCAGATGTCCTTGAGAACGCAGCAGCTCTTATGAGAAGAAAGAAACAAATGTGGAGTAAAGTACATACTGAAAAATATGTACTCAGACCTTTTTATGGAAGTCAGACTGCGAGTCAGTCACCTGTCTGTGCAACTTAGCATCATCATTTGTACTTTTGTAGTCTCCCCTTTACCTGTGAATACAGACTGCTGCCAAGTTAGCCTTGATGACCCCTACTGATAAAGGCAGCTGTTAGTTTCAGCCTCAGATACCACGGACTGTTGGCTAAATGTCTGATCCATAAGGTAAACAAAATGGGAAACCTTTCGGGAGTTTTCATTGGTTCTACAGTAATTCTACAGGAATTCCAAAAGATGTGTGTGCCGCTTTCATTAATGGTTCATTACCTGCCTTGAAACAAAGCCATCGTGATGCCAAACCCCCTCATTGAAGAAGAAAGCCGTTGTGTGTGCAACCATAGTCCTTTTCGGATGGTGAGTGTTTTTCATGTGAATGTCTATAAAAATAATTTTACATGCCACCTCAGTGATAAAACTCATACATTCAGATGATGATTTATTCACAGTGGAGGAGCAAGTTCTGTGTTCCTATGAACCTGGAAACGTGCTGCTCACGTGGTCAGTAGCATGATTGTCTGCTGTAAATAAAATGCCATATGCTTGGAATAAATAAGTGATAATCAACGGTTTGCCATGCATTAAAGGATTTTAAATGCACGACGTGGATGTTCTTGACCTCCACATCGTGCATTTAAAATCTTTTAATGCATGGCAAACCATTGATTATCCCGCTTATTCCATGGTCATTTGCCAAGTTATAGACAAGTTAAAACTAGTATTGCTCTTTTCAGCGCAATATTTGACCGGAAGGGTAAAAATGACAGTTATTTTCGTCAGTAATGGTTTGCTAGCTCTAGCATTCTGCCCGCTTCAAATCAGACACAGATGAAATAGTGCGGTAAGATCACATTTATTTGAATGATTTATAGCATTTATTTCAATTAATTATCGATCGAGAGAGAGAGAGAGAGAGATGACAGTTGTGTGTGTGTTACCTGCGTCTGCGCGTCTCTCTACCAACAATTAATTACTTCAAAAACAGTGATTTTACCACCTTGATGTTGAGGAATACAATGTAGCGATCTAGTATCTAGGCTATTTTATTACTAAGAATCGCGGGGAAACATTGGCAACAAGTTAATATGTGTGCAATCTGCAATCTCCAACCTCTCTCTCTCTCTCTCTCTCTCTGTGTGTGTATATGTGTGTGTGTGTTCGTTTGTGTGCATCAGTTAAAGCAGCGCATTAATATGGAATGGTGATTAAACTGACTTGGAACTACCTGTGCATTAAACGGTTATACTGCATACCTACCAGCCAATGAGAATCCAGTGTTCAGACAGACCATGGAATAATAAAAATAAATTTATATTTAATTTATTAATACATAATTAATAGATTTTCTTATTTACATAAGGTAAACAAAGCTGCTTGGTTATATTTTTAATGTATATAATTGTATATAATACATATTTTAAAACTGTATTGCATACCTGTTGCTACTATACTGGCTATTTCAGATGTTTACATGATTTTCTTATCTACCTTTTGTTCCTAACAGCTCCCACTCGCTGTGGTGGAGCAGTGATGAAATGTTATTGTAAATACTTTCCAGCATTTCAGTAATAAAAGTGTACATCTTTAAAATGCATGCAAATTAAAGTGAAGCATACAGCAGTTACTGTATATTGCTCAGATTTAAACAGTACATTTTGAATGACTCATAGAATTCAGGAATTGGACGCCAATTAAATTACTACACAAACTTGGTGTTTGTCAAAAAACAGTAAGCAATTTGGCTGGGGATTCTTATGCAGGTGCTGGGCAAAAAACATTAACATTCTGGATTCAGACAGCAATAAAATCACAGGCTAAAGGTCCTTGCACACTGAGTCCGAAATTTTCGTGTGAAAATTTCGCACATTAAAAAATAAATATGTCCTCACTTTGTGTCAATCACATCAAATCACGACAACATTCTTGAATGAATTATTTATTGCTGGTTTGTTATTACAGGGACATCCACATGTTCGTTCACTGAACAAAGTGTGATTGGTTGCTGTCCCTGCCCAATAAAAGCTGTCATGGAGTCCTGACCTAATGCTGCCAATCTGAAGATCTGGCTACATGACATTAGATGTGATATAGCTGTGCAGGTTATGCAGAGATTATAAAAGTTTGGTAGTTAATTGCACAAGGGTGACATATAACACTGATTGACTGGTTGTCTTACTGTTGGATAGTACCCTTTTTTGTGTGTTTTTAAGAGATCAGCAGCCTGTTTTTAAGAGCTCTGGAACAAAACAGTTAGCCTTTCCACCTGCTCAGCTCTTAATTTTAATGAGGGTTAATGATTTGACTATGCAAGGAGAAGTGAAGTGAGAGAAACTATGACCTGTTTTGGAGAACCTGGATTAAAATACAATTAAGCTAAGCTCTCCACAATGGGCCTGCACCTCACAGTGTCACGCAGCGTTCAAAGAGACGAGCCTGGAACAAGCTCTTGGAAATTTAAAGCAGCATATTTTAACCTTGGACACTCTTCACTCACCGTAAGAAATGACCTGAACCAAATCTATTTTCTGCATTCTTAAAGGGATAGTGCACCCGAAAATGAAAATTCAGCCATCGTGATCCTTCAAATCTGTTTGTCGTTCTCTTATCTGTGGAACACAAACATATATGTACACACACAAAAGAATGCATTGTAGAGCTGGCTATAAGGATGTTCCAATTCAGTGTAATTCCCATTAATCTGATTCTTTTGATTGGATTCAGATTCATTAGTTTATTCTTACATATGAATGCTTTTCTTCTAATGCAGTAAATGCAAAGCATTATTTCAGGCATATTAAAATTGATAACTCATCTTTTAGAAATATTAATTAAAAGAACCAGCACGTAGAAATTATTTGTATGTTTCATTTGTATGCAGCCCTGAAGAAGAACTCAACAGAAAGACATTTCTTGTCATCATTTTATTCAGTCACATTTAATATAGATTGCTCACAATCACAACTCTGGTAAAATATGATTTCTTTTGACATTATGCTGAAGATTCAACAGACAAATGCTACATAAAACACTGATAAAGAAAACCTACTTACCTTATGAAATTAAACGCAGTACCAATGCGTTTTCACTTAGCCACTGAAAACAGACATTGAGTAAAAAATCAGTCTCGCAAATGTAAAATCATCACTGTTCAAATGAAAACTGTGATTAATTAGGAAATCAATATTTTTGCCCGATACTAATATCCTCGCTGCTCTTTTTCGTATAATGAAGGGGTCTGGGGCTGTCAAGCTACAAAATAAAACATCTTCATAAAAGTAGTCCATATGACTTGTGTACTATATCCCAAATCTTCTGAAACCAGATCTTTGTGTGGGTAACAGACCAACATTGAAGTTAATCAATTGAATAATACCAACATGAAGTTATTGTTCAATGATAAATGGTAATAACTTAAAATAAACTGCAAAAATAGGACATTGATGCCAAACACCATTGGTTCTCATGCATCCAACATCAGTTCATCTGATCTAATGGCAATACATTTGATTTGAGAGCTATGTTGGAGTGGTCACACATCTTTTGGCTTCATAAGACTTGAAATAGAGTGACATGGACCACTTTTGTAATACTTCTATGCTGCTTTTTAGTTATTTTGGAACTTAACAGCTACAGTACCCTTTCACTTCAAATGGAAAAGAGTGGCTATAACATTCTTTAAAACTGCACCTTTTTTTGCTCCACAGAAGGAAGAAAGTCATATTGGTTTGGAACGACATGAGGGATACGTAAATGATGACACGGTTTTCATTTTTGGGTGAACTAGTCATTTAATTGCACATCGTTAGCCATTGATTTTGCTAGACTAAAAATCAAACCTTGCTGAGTCCAAAGAGGAAGAGAGGAATCGGGCCTCATGTTGATCACTCTGAAGTCTGTTCCTCCAGGGTTTGCGATAACAGATTCTGTTCCCCCAACATCACACACAGGGGGCCTGAAAGGAGAAAACAAACACGCAGTTTCCTCTTCAACGCGGTAGTCTAAATCGCAGTCACCTCACTAATTTGTCTAAATTTACTCAGTTATCAATAATACAATGTGAGTGAGGCTTACTAAAAAAGTCTCTGTGGTTTTTAATTGGCGTTCATTCATAGATCGATTTCAATTCAAAGTGGGAATAATATAAAATTAAATTACTTGTGAGGCTTGAGGGAGAAAAAAATGGTGACTTCACTTGGATGATGCAAAAGGATGAAATACATTATCTGGTTTGTGAAAGAAAGATCAATGAGAAGATTATTTTCAAAAAGAGAACTTTCTACTATGTATCCATTCCAATTTCTTCATCAACTAGAATTTTTGATCATGATTCATAATCAACAATACGTCTATGCCTAAAGAGTCTTGATTTTTCAATTAGAGATGTTGTTCTTGTAAAAAACACTAGCAGTGGAGGAAAACTGAGGAACAATCTAATTGTACGAAAGAGATTGGCATAGCAATGAGACTGCATTCAACCACTTGATATAATGCGGTGTGTGTTGCTATGCTAGGATGCTAATTATGCTAGAAAACACATGGTTCTTTGTTTAGTCAGGCACTAATGAATCCTCCTGCTGTCTCTCCATCTTGATAGATGAGCTGTTGATACGGTGGGATATCTGTCACAGGCACAGCAACCTCCCCGGAGGAAACTGTGTGGGACCCTCCTCGCAAAAGCGTCCCTTCGGTACTTATCAAAGTTCCTGTTGAAAGGCTGTCCCCTGCTGTGCTCAAGCTCTCCCCGAGAGGGAGGGCCCTCAGTCTGGGGCCCAACTCACCCAGCAGGCCCTTTTTCTAAGTCTCCTCTCTGATAAAGGTCTGACTTGTTTACCAAGTCAGCCGAATCGACTCCACACTGAGCTCCGTCAACCACAGTGCCCTCTTCCACCAAAGAGCCACAATGAGAAGATGAAGGACAAGAGAAAGCCAAAGCTTTAATGAGGAGAGTGGAGCAGATAGCCAGAATGCTGCACAGGGAATAAATGCAGCAAGAGATAAATAAATAATCATAGTTGGTGCAGCCAAGCGTAATGAGTGTTATGCCTGTGTTCTCTTGAGAGACACAAGGCTTCAAGGTTGTATATGCACAACATATATGTTGGGTTGTGGAGTGGACCTATCACCTGTGGAGATGTGTGCAGATACCATCAGAATTTCTGTGCGAGTCAGATGATTAAAAGCATCTCACTAGATATCTGCACCAGTATTCGTCAAAGACAGCCAACCAACCGGCCATGATACTCTTTTCAAATGGTCCTGACACAACAGGATGTTAAAGCAGGTTTTAGTGAGATGGTATGTTCAGTGCCATATGTTTTTTGATGTACTGACCAGTTGCTTTTCAAATAATCATTACCCATCAGTCTGATCGACTAAGTTGTAAATCTGTCATTGTCTGTTCAGTCATGTTTGATTTAATTTCTGTGATTATTACATAGATGTATGCATTATCATCCTGATATAGCCAATATATATATATTTATCAATAATTATATAATATTTATTCTTATGTAATATACGTCATTTAAAATCTTTTTTTTTAGATGTCACCAAAAGCCACTTAATTCTAGGACACATAATATATGTAATATTCATAATTTAAAATCTAAAAATTTTAAATATGTATAATAATTTTATATATAATATCATGGTTTATAAATAATACTTTTTATTATGTAATATATTTTGTAATTAATTTTATATAATATACATTATTTAATCATATCATTATTTTAAATAATATATACTATTTTGTGCACAATATAATTAATATATATATATATATATATATATATATATATATATATATATATATATATATATTTTTTTTTTTTTTTTAAATATATTGTATATACAAGTTTTCATTATTTTTTTTTATTACAATTAGACTTAGAAGTCACAATGGCCAATGTACCAGGTGACGATGCTAATTGTATTATCCTCTTTTTGTTGCCAAAATGCACTTTAGGACATTATAATATAATATAATAATATATAATAATAATATAATAATATAATAAATATAATATAATATAATATAATATAATATAATATACAGACAGTAAGTACAAGTAGAAATGTATAATAAGTTGAAATGTGTCTGCAGCAGTACAGCACTGTGTATTTGCTAAAGGCTATGTTTTTATGAAGATTCTTATTCAGGATATGAGGAGTGTATATACTAAATAAATAAACACATACATGTACATAGAAATACTTTCATAGGCCTATTTGTTATATATATATATATATATATATATACACACACAACAGATTTGTTGTACATATGATACGAATGACGCGGATAAAGATTCTTGAGGCATTCTTTATATTTTAGTGCAAGAATTCCCTGTACCAAACCCTTTCTTCTGGTCCTCAGCGATGCACTCTGCATTACCTTGTTTGGTTTTTTCTCTCTAATGTTCTCCTATATTCTGTATAAAAGCCTTGACTAACAGCTAGCCTGGTTTTCTTCTCGTACAGACGCTTTCTGTAGTCTGTGATCTTAAGATCTGCATAATGCATTTCTATGTTTGGCAGGTGGAGGTGTGGGATGGTGTCCTCCTCTTCAAAACTAGGCTTAACGTCCAGATCTTCTCTCATAAGATTCAGCAGCCTTTGCAGTGGTGATCCATGGTGGTGTACGCTGCCATTCCGGGAGGTAAATATAGGCTGTGTTGAATCACACTGGCATGTATGAGGTGTGACATTTACGAGTGCTGAGAGAGTCGCAAGAGCCCCGGCTGCGAGACAGCTGGAAATCAGTGCCGGCATGCAAAACCTAATAACAACACTGATATTTACTCTCTCTCTTCTGCTCTCCCCCTGTCTGAGTGTCTCCCTCTCTTCCATTCCTTTGATTTTCATCTTTCCTCATGGGGGCAGCACATCTCCACATTTGATGGGATCTGATAATCCTCTCATGCCCCCACACAGAGATTCACTTCATTCTTATTTTCCTTTTTTCTTCCCTGCATCTTCTCTCTATACTCTTCTGAGATCTTTTTTTCCCTTTTGTGAGGGGCCACCGTGAATCAAGCTCCACTGCTTTACCAATTCCATCAAAAGGCTAATCAACAATCTCGGAACGGGGCAGTTCTCAGAACAGTCATTCTTTCTGTGCCCAACCGCCAATCCAGCAAAAGCAAGCAAGCGCTGCAGTAATAGACCTTGAATTACAATTAATCCTGCCTGGCTCGATTTGCCAATAGTAATTCCAGTGCTGCGAGAGCGGGACCAGGTTTGGACTCGGCAGGAGACCGCAGGGGTGGAGAAACGAGACAACCGGAGTGAGAGAGAAAGAGAACGAATGATTTAGAGCCATGTTACCTGTCACTCAGGCAAAAATTACAGCTCTTTTACGGCCTCGGCAGAAGACCGGGCCATTAGTCTTTCAGGTGCTTATTTTACATTTGTCACCGTGTGTATTCCAGCACCCATAAAACACAGTTGTTTCAGAGTATATTTTGAGAATCTCTGCATTGCCTGTGCTGTAGGTATACAGTAAGTTGTTTGATGTGCAGGCCAAGGCAGAGGGAAGATGAGGAGGGTAATGGGAAAGCTCTGAGCAGCAGGTTGGTTTACTGCCAGGAGTCTGCTGAAGTGCCCAAGGTGCTCTCTGGTATTTAGATTAGGAGGCAAAGAGGGATTTCATTAGTTGTTTATCTAGAGTCTGTGAATATGTTATGCTGCTTGTGAGGAATAACCGCACATGCGCTCAAATGAAGTTCAATGTTTGCACACTCACACATAGAAATAGGGATTTTCTTGCACAGCTGGAGAGCAACCTGCATTTCTCCCCACATGCTCTCTCTTTTTCTTTCTCTCTCACTATACCCAGAGCCCCATTTCACGAGGACTCAGTCAGGAGTGACAGACAGTAGCAGTCAGCAGGCAGATGTCATCCTATCCAAGGGCAAACCATCGTGACATCCTCACAAGCCCGGCAGTAGCACTCGGTTTGTGCCACTTAAAGGGATAGTTGAAAATTATGTCACTATTTTCTCACCCTCATGTCGTTCCAAATGCTTAAGATGTTTGTTCAAAACATATAGTCGCCTTAGAATTATAAGGTTCTATCTGCGTTCTGAGTGGTTTTGAGATATTGAGTGTCAAAGTTTTTGCATTCCATATAGTAAAAATGATATGGGGAACAAGTCTTTTTCCTACATGAAATTGACAGAGGCCCTAAATGTATTCTAAATGTACAATAACAAAATCCTCTCAGATTTTTAAATGGGGATTTTTGGAACAGGTCAAATGCAGATAGAACCTTCTAATTCTAAAAAGTCACTTTCCGCTTGGAATTATTAGTTTCTATCTGACAAAATATTAATTGAAGCAACAATTTTCAAGAAATACAAATAGATTTTATTTATTTATTTTTTTTTTTTTTTTACAATTTGTTTTAAAACATAAAATAAGTGTTGTAACAACGGACAAATTACAGAGATAACATGCTGACGTTTATTGTTGTAATTAAGACCCCATCATTTAAATCGTTGACTAGTTGATATTTAAGGCTTAATGTTTTAAAATTGAAGACATTTTAAGACTTTAAACTGCATGAATATTTTGCCAATCATTATATTCGGGTCTTTAGCGACCCAGACTTATATCCAGCATGGATGGATCTCTAACTGCTAGCAAACTCTCCTGATATTTTAAGAACAATTAAAAAATAAAATAAAAAAAGAATAAAATAAGCATACTTCCTTACCTTTTGAAACTTAGAAGGGTTCGATCTGAGCAGATGATTTTATCATCACTGCCATCGTCAGACCGCATTTCCCCAGTAAACATTCAGCATCTGCCTCATATTCGCGATCTCAACCATATTCTCAAAACTATCGTTTTCAGCATCTTCAAAAACAACATTTAGATCGCTATTCACCACATCCACCATTAAACGACAGAGACACTTATATTTCATTATGTACAGTAATTGCTCTGCAGTAAAGTCATTCAAGCCAGTTCAATTTTTGCAGATGATTATATGTTTTATGCCTGCACACTAATTATGAGTGAAAAATCACATCGTCATTATGTTTTAAACAGTGCCACTTTGTGGAATAAAGGTGAATTGCACTTATTGATTCTGCAGACACGTAATTATTGTTGTTTAATGTTTAATTTTTCCTGCTGTTACGGAGCAGTCCAGCGACATGACAAAACACGTTGATCCTGATTGGTCCGCTTGCGTGCATTTGAAGTGCTGATTGGCTGATTCGCAGATAGAACCTTATAGCACCAAGTTAGAGTTCGACTTTGTAGATAGAACCTTTTTGTTTTCTAAATAAAAAGTCCTAAAATGTACACACACACACACACAAAAAAAAAAAAAAACATCACATAATGTCAATAAGTTGTCACAGAATAAGAATATGTGAATAACTCAATTTTGACAAAAATTTTATCAGATAGAACCTTATAATTCCAAGGCGACAATATGATCTTCAAAACACATATTATGATCTTTTTATGACACCAGAAAGATTTCTGTCCCTCCATTAAAATTTCACACAACAAAACATTGAAGCTTCAAAAAGTAAAAAAAAAAAAAAGAAGAGATCCCAAAAGAAATCTGTAGTTCAGTCATGAAACTCTACTCTGTGACAGTACCCAATCAGACTTCTTAATAAACATAACCATTTATTCCATTCCCTAGCCAGCGATTGTCCTACAGCGCAATAAGAAAAATCATGTTTACCCTCCTCCTCCCCAGCTCCACCTGTACAGATCCCATAAAGGTCATCTCTGTTTTTTTTTTTTTTTTTAAATCCTTATTATGTATTTATGTTACTTTAAGTAAGCTGAACAAATCCTCATATTTGCACAGATGAACATAATTAGTTTAAGCTTTTATTCAGATATAAACTTGGTAACACTTTATTTTAAGGACCAATTCTCACTATTAACTAGTTGTTTATTAGCATACATTTTACAGCATATTGGCTGATGATTTGTACTTATAAAGCATATATTCTGCATGACCATATTTTAGATCCCTTAATCTACCCCACACCTAAACTTAACAACTACCTTACTAACTATTAATAAGCAGCAAATTAGGAGTTTATTGAGAGAAAACTCTTAATAGTTAATAGTAAATATGTGTTCCCTATTCTAAAGTGTAAGTATAAATGGTGATCAACACATACACAGAACATGTTAAATATGGTAAATGAAGCTTAAACGTGCTTGATTGACACACAAGGACCAATGAGATTTGTTCTCACAAATGAAGCAGGTACATGCTAGTACAATTGGTAAACATGGAAGCCCAATTGTACAAGCATGTACCTGCTTCATCTGTGAGAACAAATCTCTTTGGTATATAACATATTGCTCCATGCTGATGCATTGTTACATGCAAAAAAGGCAAGATTAAATCTGTTCATCATATAAAGCAATTGTGTCTTTTCAGAAAATGCTTGATTCATCCTGTTTAATGTGTGACTTTCAATGGATTGACAAAAATGTTGAGAGAATGTTAAAAATGTGTTCTTTTGTATTCTGAAGATCAGCGAAACTCAACAGGCATGGGCGTGAGTAAATGATGACAGAATTTTCTTTTTTTCCCTGAACTATCCCCTTAAATGAGATGAAATGGTACTGTCAAGTCTTTTCTGTTCTTATCAGAGTAGTCATTCAGTTGTCAGGTTAACTGTGTGGGAACTATTTTTATGATACCTTAGGTAAAGACACATGCTGGAGTGGTCTGAAGTGCCAACAGACAAGGGCATATTTCAAATCTAAACCTTTATTCTCGCTTTTCAATTCTCTTGCCTCCGACTCACTCTGTCTGTCCCCCACATTACAGCTCTAGATCTAAAGACAACTTTATAATGGCTTCTTTCAGGCTGTGGAGAATGTACAGGCAGTTTTTTGTCTAGCTCTTTTGAAGAGAGATTTTTTAAGAACTGCCACAAAAGACTCAAATGCTTCATTGAGGCTTTTGTAAAAGGAAATATAGTCCCTCTCCAGACACAGCCAATATTTAATCATGTGGTATGAATCAAAAGAGCCTTTTTGACCCTTTCGTCTTGATTCTCAGCTGTCTCACATACACATGGAAAAAATTGTACATACAGCCAAATGTGTGAGACAGCTTGCAAAGTTTGCATATACTTGCAAAGTTTCTCATAGTCAATATGTTGTGGACCCATCAAAATAAAGTGTTAGAAGATATTAAGCACACAGTCTACTAATACTCTAATGACTGCTAGTTGACATGTAGTTGCAAAGTTACTTACTGTTAGTAGAATGTCTAAAGTGGACTATCAAAATAAAGTGTTACCTAATTTTTTTATTTTTTAAAGTTGTGTTCTGTGAATAAGTTGGAACTGCCAGTGTTTTTATTTGTTTAAATAAAGGGGTCACGACATGAGAAATCAAATTTGACTTGATCTTTTTCTCATATAGTCTTTGCTAAAACTGTCCTCCTCATTATAAACAAAGCATTTATTTAATAAAGCTAGTTTTGAATCTGAGGTGCAAGATGACATCACCCGGTCACAAACATTTGTATCAACACCACCTCCAGAGCAAGACTTAGACAGATAGTCATCTTCTCACCATATGGCCCCACCCACTGGCGTTTAGCTGCTAATGGCTTGACACTTGATCACGCTGAATGCGAGTGTCGTGTCATGTCAAAAGCAAATAGAAATTACAATCACTGCTGCTATCTTGTCTACACTGGATACAGTATACAGATGCATTCACTTTCTGACACAGTCCATGTGCTTGAGTCAGTGGGACAAATGGAGTGAAACAATGTTCGTGTTGATGCGTTTGTTTTAAAAATCTGGTTCGTGTCTTTGTACAGATATCAGAAGGATCCCAGCGTAAGTGGATAGTTTATTTTTAATGGCATCCCGGATCGTGTCTGAGGATTGATCGGAGCATTTTGTTTTGTAAATGAGGCACAGTGTTATGGAGAGTTCACAAAGAAACATTTGTTGAAAGATGAAGCGGTACTAGATCTGACTGCAGCTGCATCCCAAACTCTGCAGTAAGTAAATAATTTCATAGTGCTTTGTCCGGAAACGACCATTTTTGATCATGTTGTCAAAACACTCTCATGGAATAGTGAGGGGGTGTTGATACTGTTTCCTATACAATGATGTTAGCCAATCACAACAGTGGCCGATTCCTGATAAGCCTTAAAGGACACGCCCCTTAAAACAAGTCATTTTAGAGAGAGGGTCGGAATGAGGGTTGAAAATAGCTATTTTTCCACATTTTTTTTTTTTTTTTATCTTTGTGCAAAAGACTTTATTAACATTATGAGTAATGAAAAACATCCACATCATGACCCCTTTAACATGAAAAGTCATGAAAACAAAAACAAAGCAAACAAACAAACAAACAAACAGACAAACAGACAAACAAACAAACAAACAAACAAAAAAATGATGTAAAACCAGCTCATGGCTGTTTTTACTGCAAGCAGAACTGTTTAATAAACTGCTAAACAATTTATGAAATAACTCCTTTAAAGACATGCATTCTGTTTATGATCTCTCTTTCACCTCCTTGCCCCTTTTTTCTTAGACTGCTGGTCTAGAATGCTGGTCTGCACTGCTGTGAACCTCTGTCCTGCTGGTTTGCTCCAATTTATTACAGTGTTTTCTAAGTCATCAAGCTGTGAAAGACAATCTACCTGCTGAAGGAGCTCTGTTTTGTGAGGCCTATTTCTTAATTATTCATTTTTCTCAGATCTGTAATTCTCAGAATGGATCTACTCAGTCATTTGAATGAGTGACTGAATAAGGCATGTCTTTTGCTAATTCTTTTTACTCATAATTTTAGACTCATTAAAACAGTAAATACCACAGAGAATGCTTTAATTACATCTAGGCCTATAAAAAAATCAAAGAACACTTGCAGTTTTTAGAGACATTAGGTCTTGTGTTATTTTTAAAGTTTGAACTGTAAAATTTCTCAGTAATAACCTGAACAGAAAATGTAAATGACTGTTTGTTGATTATGTTTATTCTCCAGTCAATTGCTTTTGGCCACCTTTGCAATATTCAAAACTGAATTGAGAATGTTTTTTTTTTTTTTTTTTTGAAGAAGAACCCAAATTGAATTTAAAGTAGAATGTAGAATTTAAATTAATTAAGATTCATATGGTGTAAGTCATAAAAGTGTAATTTTTAACAATACAAACTTTGTTGACTTGATAGCCTTGTTTGAAAATTACTAAATTTTGAAGGCCAAAGGACTGACAGACAGACAAATTTAACACTTAATTTTACAGAATGCAATTACCTGTTGAATTTCACTTCCTAGTCCAACTTCCTATGGGTTGTGGCCATTTCAATTCAGATTCTTACTCATGAGCTGAAAGGGAGAAAATTCTTAAGTTTGTAATTTTATCCAAGCCTGTGATACTGCATAAACAGTTATGTTAATACATACTGGCAGATGGGGTTGATGAGTTATTTAAGTCCGGATGTTTTAAAATATGTATTTTCTCTGTGATGTCAGTAATCAAAAGCCGTGAGTCTTGCAGTTGTAAAAACATTCCCACCCAATCCCATAAAGCTTGTCAAACTGACTCTACACTAATATATATATATATATATATATTTTTTTTTTTTTTTTTTTTTTTTTAGAAATGGCTGTCTGTAGGTCCAAAATACTCTTCAGCAGATTGATTGATATTTGTCTGTAGTCCATCAACTTATAGCTGTATTGACATGCGCTGCTGCTGTTGACTGATTATCTCTCAAGCAGAAGTAGAGCAGAGGCCTAATAGGAAAATAATCACAAATAATCTGTCATCTCTACAGGCCTGAGCAGTAGAAATACAAATCAGTACAATCATCTCTTAAAGGCAATGTTAAGATTGAATTGCATATATTGCATTTACGCTTTATTTTGTGTTATTCATTTTATTTTCATTTATTGTCAGTGTCCTCGGTTCACCTAAAAACATCAGAGCTGTGTACGTGCCAATGCCGGGATCTATTTTCCTGTCTTTGTATTCTCCTTGGTCTGGCAATGCACCTGACTGCCACCTAAAAGGTCAGGCATCCATGCAGTGTGCAGGGCAAAGCCACGCTCATCCCTCTGCTCCTCCCAATCACCGCCCCTCCGTCCCCTGGGTGACTTTCAGCGGTGAACACATGAAAGCACTCCATGCGGTGACTCTAGCCTGTGATCGTACACTCTAAACATCACAGAGAACCATGTGAGTTATGTTTGTGTATGTAGTCTATACAAATTTTACGTTTGTTGTACATCCAATCACAAATAGCTTATATCACGTGGCATTGTTTTACACCAGATAACTTTTAGAATAGGCTACATGTCATGTCTGCTGAAACTCGCTGAAAATTTTCTTTTTGTAAAAAAACATATATTTTTGTAATTTGTCACTTTCCAAAATAGGGAAAACATTAATACTTGTAGTAAATATAAAATATAAAAATACATAAAAAAAACAACAACAACAAAAAAACAATTTTAAAGATTTTAAATGTAATTTATGCATGTGATATCAAAGCTGAACTGTCAGCAGTCATTACTCCAGGCTTCATTGTCAGATTCACCTTTAGAAATGATTCTAATATGCTCAAGAATTTTTTTAAAAATTATTATAATTGTTGAAAACAGTTGTGCTTAATATTTTTGTGGAAACCGTGATACATTTTTTGTTTTTCAAGATTCTTTAATGAATGAAAAAAAAATAAAAAATAAATAAATAAAAAAATAAATCAAAAGAACAACATTTATTTAAATAAATTTATCACATGCTTGTTGAATAAATTTTATTAGAAAATCACTTTGCTTACAGCCTTTATGTATAATGCATTATAAAGGGTTATTAAAGGCTATACTGAATTATACTTATTCATACTGTGGTTTGTAATACATGATATCTTGTGGTAAATAATTATAAATGAATTTAAAATGCTTAACAA
The DNA here is from genome assembly GCA_039654775.1 of Spinibarbus caldwelli. Taxonomy (NCBI): domain Eukaryota; kingdom Metazoa; phylum Chordata; class Actinopteri; order Cypriniformes; family Cyprinidae; genus Spinibarbus; species Spinibarbus caldwelli. The sequence goes on along the minus strand of CM077220.1, from coordinate 26,367,956 downwards.
TGAATTGATACATGTTATGATGTATTCATTGTGGTTACAATTATTCATGAGACTGTGCAATGCATTATACGGTGTATTACAAGGCATAATTAATGCATTAAAACTACTTTTATAATGCATTATACATAAAGGCTTTAAGTAAAGTGTTACCAAAAAATCTTATTTGAACAGTAGTGTATTTATATGGTCAAAAAATGTGCACATACACTGTAAAAAATATTCAGCTGTGGTTGCCGGAATTCTACCATAAAAAATATGGTAGCAACATTTTGCAACACAGGTTTACAGTTTTAACTTAAATTTACAGTTAAATACCGTAATTTCATTAACTGATATAATGTTAATATACCAACCTACTGAAGTACTGAAATCTGTTTTGTACCTTTGAAATACACTGATAACCACCAAATGCAGGTGGTGATGAGAAAGTCGCATGATGATCCAAAGCCCATCACAAGCAGCTTTTAAATAATAACATATATAGAAGGTGCACAGTGTCATTGTCACGGGTCAGGGGTCTGCTCCGGCTCCTCTCGTGGTTTGTGTTGTCCTGTCAGGTTCGGCGGCTCGTGGTCCGGGTAATCAGCGCTGATCCCTCAGCGGGGGTGCGCGAGTCACGAGCCGTCTCTCCCCCACCTGTCGCTCGTTCCCCCACTCCCTTATATGTCTCTACCTTTCTGTTCCTCGTCGTGAGTAGATTGTTTGTTCTTGTGTATGTTCGCATTAAGTGTGCACGCCTCTGTCTCTGACTCTCTGTTCCCCTGTGCTGCAGGATTCGTAGCACGGAAGTCCGGCAGCTTGTGTGGCCGCAGTGTTTGCCGGCCAGCTCTGGAATCTCCTCAAGCCTAAGCGGCAGTTAAATATTGTTTATGTTATTTTATGTTTTGTGACAAGAAATAAATTCTCCTTGCACTCCTACTCTGCATCTGAGTCCTTCTTCACCACACCCCTGACAGTCATTCACATAAACACTAAAGACCATCATGGTGAAACTCATTAAACTGAAATATGCTATAAACATTAATTTAACAACATTAGATGCAACATACAACCCTAATAAACATAACTTATGAGAAAAAAACTAAGAAGAAACATAGTTATTTCAAAGAAAAAACATCAAATTCAAACAAAATTTGAAATGTAATGCAGGGAATTCTGGGAACATCAATTTATGGTTATTCCCTGTAAATTTTACATTCTTTTTCACTTCCAAAAACGGTATTTCACCGTAAAATTGTCTGAAATGTCTATTACAGTTTTTCACCGTATATATTAGGGGAACTTACTGTTAACCATTTAACAGGTTTTTACTGTAGCATTTTCACAGTTTTTTACCGTTAAAATCACTGTCATTTTACAGTGCAGGAATGCACTCACATTCACAGCTTATACATGATGTTAGTCAATAAGAGAGTATCTCCACAACATTTGATGTAGGAGCAATATGTATCAGTATTGAACTCACATCTGGGTGAAATATGTCCCTTTAGAGTGGAAATGCATGTCATTCTACAGAACATGCTGGTGAGACAGTCACCACGGGGCCTCAGCATCTCTTTGATGCAAGGGTTCAACAAGAGATAATTGCAGCAGCCATGGTGAACTCACTGTTTCTGGCTTCCAGCGCTGCTCAGTCTCGGCTCACCGGCAGCCTGCCTGCAGTGACAACAGCTTATCTGCTTGTGCTTTGAGTGGTTGGTAGGGGAAGAGGTTACAGTGAGGTTCACTCTCTCAGCATTCTGCCCATCCTGTCACTTGAGATATGTCAGACAAGGCCAGATGTCAAGCTTAGATATCCTGCTCTGGGTTTGATGAACGGGAACGTAGGTGTGGTGGAGACAACAGACGGCACTCAAAGAGCGTGAGGGTGAACAGAGTGAGCGAGGAGAAGAAGGGCAGGTTGCGCTTGTTTCACAGAGAAAGCATGGCGAGCTCGTTGAAAGCACTCCCACACACTTGCTTCCCTGCAGAGACTTGCTGCAATGAGAGGAAAGAAGCAACCTGGAGTGAAGAAAGCTTTACCTGAGAGAGAGAGCAAGAGAGTGTGTGTATACATGTGTCTATACTTATCTGCTTTCCGTCAGTTACAGTGGGCGGATGGATTTATCCTATCTAATCATCGTGTAGGCTGTGAAAGATATGTGTTTTTTGTTGGTGTACAGTGTGTATGCATGCTTCAATATGTATACTTAAAGTGCTTTTGCAGGCTATTGCGTAATGGCAAGACACCACGTGGAACAGCACTTTCTTTGCATTCTATAATACAATATATTATTACCTCTCTGGAGTTCTAAATGAGTAAATGTGTAAAATGTTCAAATTTCACTCAAATATTACTGAATGTTAATTGCACTCAATCATCTTTTGTGACGTATATCTGAGTGAAATGGCTTTTTGAACAAGAAAAAATGTAGGGTGGTACTTGATTTTGTCTACCAGGAATTAATTGTATCATTGTCATTTGCTAATTGCTGCTATCTCATGTGAGAGATTATTGTCTCTGTCTTGTGTCAGAGTACATGTCATCAGACAAGATATGTCATTGCGAGGGGGGAAGAAAAGTTAATGTTTTTCATCAAACTTGGAACGGGGGGAAAAAAAGATGTGCACAGATAAATTATTTATAATAAACACTGCAATATTCCATAAAAATGGTCAATTTCTCTATTAAAATATGTTACGTAAACCTAATAACTATTAACCTTTAGAACTCTACTATATAGAATGGGTTATGGTAGATTTCTAGTTCCCATAATGCATCGCGTCAGACTGTATAAGGAGAGTAAATGTTGAAATTAGATATTATTTTATGTGTTTTTGTATAAGATGAATATACAGTAGGGGGAGATCTGTTTAATTTAGATTTGAGTGGCTAATCTTTTTGCTAATTACATTTACACATGCATGTTTTTACATTAAGTAAAAATCATGTTCCATGAAGATATTTTGTAAATTTCCTACTGTAAATATATCAAAACTTATTTTTTGATTAGTAATATGCATGGCTAAGAACTTCATTTGACAACTTTAAAGGCGATTTTCTCAATAATTTGATTTTTTTGCACCCTCAGATTCCAGATTTTCAAATAGTTGTATCTCGGCCAAATATTGTCCTATTTTAACAAACCATACATCAATGGAAAGCTTATTTATTCAGCTTCCAGATGATTTATAAATCTCAATTTTGAAAAATTGACCCTTATGACTGGTTTTGTGGTCCAGGGTCACATTTGAGCAGAGTTTATAGTTAGTCGAGATGAAACAGAAGTAGCTACCAGTCTTTTACTCTGTATTTTGACATACATTTGAGTGTAACAGAATAGTGTAACAGTTGTTATACTTAAATAAAGTATAACAACTTTATTTAAGTTGTTATACTTAAATAAATAAACAAGTAAATAAATGGAGGCAGATGAACACATGCTTGCAGGGGTGAGTTTAAACAAACTTGATTTTATTTAAAATTATGAGGTAAAAAACAACAAAAACCCTGAAACATGAAGAATCTCACAATATAAATACCATGCAATAAAAAAAATGTGAATTTTCATTTAATTCCGAATTGAAGATTGGTTTTATAGCTTAAGGCAATCAGTTTCCTCAAATCGTTTGAGTTAACTTAAGTGAGTTGAATTAAAATGCTTTACAGACAGTGCTTATCAGACAATTTTAATGATCTCAAAATGGCTACATATCAGTCGATTAATCTGGCCAAAATATCCACCTGTCACCACCCAAGACCTGCTACTGGACTCATCATGTGTATGACAGACGGTAGCCCCTCTTCCAGATGTCACAATTAAGTTGTCTTTCAATAGCATAGAGATAGCCCCTCGCAGAAGCACTCATGCCCTGTCAGGCGGCTTATCTGCTCTGATAGAGGTGTGTTTTCTTTCTCACACTTTTGTCAAGCAGGAAAACAGCTATTTACAGGGCTGCCAACAGCGATTTCCACAGCCTTCCTGTGTGGTTAATACAGTACATATCAACAGTCTGGCCACATCTTCCATCCATCTGTCTGTCGTTCAATCCTCGGCCCATCTATCCGGATGGCCAGGCAGCCGTCCCATTTATTTAGTTTGCTTTTGGTGGAAATGGATGTGAACAATCACTTTGTTGAGTGCTGAGACTGAAATAGCAATTCCGTGGCCGTAGTTGCCCAGCTGGTTTCTGTTTCCTCCAGTGCTGTACGTGTTACATGTTCATTGATTCATCTGATCTCATTGTAGCTATGCTTTTCTAATGCAACATGCAAGAAGAAAGATCTCAGATGACAAGAAGCTCAAATAGCCTTTTACTACAGATGCAGTGAAAGTTGGAATAAAAAGAGTGTCACTCAAAAAAACAAGAAAGAAAGAAAAAAGTATTTGTGGTAAAGGTAAGTAAGGCATATAGGAATATCTTTTCTCCAGCCTTTATAGAAATGATAAGTGTGGTATCATATTGGAGAAGTCAGTTCCATTCACTCACATAGTGTGCCCATTGAGTGCACGCAGCTGAATTAGACTTTCAAATCACACCGACTTTGTTATTTTCTTCAAGTCTTGCTGTGCACAAGGCTCTTCATCTCCAGACAATCAGCGTGCCAGGTCGATGGGGCAAGAGAAAGGAATAATAGAAGCAGAAGTTTGAATGTTTAAAATGCAGCCGTTCTTGTTCTCGGCTGCCATTAATGCTGGCTGCCAAAATGGCTGGAAGCCTCTAATGATGTGTGGAATAAGAGGACACGGTCTGTATCGTCACCGGCAGTCATGACGTCTTTAACTTTTCACCTTCCTGACAGCATTCTTGAAAATGCCAACTGTTCTTTTACTCTCGGTCGGTTCGTCTCAGAAAGCTGAGACAGGCGGCCGATTAAAGGGAGTTCCTGATTAAAGCGTGCATGACTTTCATTTCAATGACTCTGCTAAGAGTATACGCCGAATAAGCCTTAAACACAATAAAAGTGTCATTAGTCTTACTTGCATTAATTAAATGTCAATCATAATGAATCCATTACGTGTTATGAGGCTTTCTGAGAGACGCACCAGATTGCTTGATTACTGCGAGAGCACACCTGTACCACAAAATAGCCCCAAACAATTCTTGTTATGTGTATTATGTTGTTCAATACAAGCATCAGATTATTGTTGTAGTACGCATAACATGCTAATTCAAAACTAATTAAAGTGATATGCAATCTGTTAGTTTATCAGGAGGAAGATTGGAATGTAAAATACCCTCAAGCTAAACACCCATATTTCTCTGGAGAAAAAAAAGCAGCTCAGTTTTTGTGAACAAACGAGTAGGAATTGGACTGTGGTCTCCCTGCCTCTGCTGGAAATGGGAACTGCTTTTTTCTCATTTTCTCAGGTGGCATTGCAGCCTCAGTGGCAAGTCACCTTTGTTTAAATCAATACTGCAGAAAGAGTGACTGAGAGAAATGGGGAATGTGGAGAGGCAAAGAGGTAGCGCTGTAAAGAGAGATGTGTAGTCATTTAAAAAAAGAAAGGGACAAACACAAAGATGTAGCATATATTCACACACAAAGCTATTACACACACACACACACAGTGGTGGCCAAAATTGTTAGAACACCTGACAGATCTGAAAATATTGACTTTTTTTTTGCCTCCAAAACATGATTTCATTTCATAATGTTCATAAAACATGCAGATGGTTGCTCTGAGCACAACAAATATCAGATGAAGTGAGTCGTACTGTTTTTTATCCACTTTTAACTTTAATATTTGGTATGTCCACCTTTTGCAGCAATTACAGCAGCACATCAGTAGTGTCAGTATATTTCCTGAGAACTTCAACACTAATGTTAACCCATGCCTTCTGCAACTCAAGCCAAAGGCTTTCCTTTGTTAGTACAATAGATCTGTCCAGTTTATTTTTCAACTCGCCTCAAATTTGCTCGATGGGGTTGAGGTCTGGACTTTGAGGGGTCAGTCCATCATTTTCAATGCTCCAGCAGATTCCTTCCATCGCAGGTAGTTCTGGCAATAGTTTGTTTCATGGATATTGTAATGGCCAATTCAACAATATATATATATATATATTATGTATTCATGTATGTATAAAATAACAAATGAATGAATGGAGGTATTAACTTATGAATGAAAAAATGGACCATGTAAACCATTTATTTCTAATCTCAATCTTTAGTTAATTTGTCCATTTATTTTTTTTTTTATTCAGTAGTTAATACCTTCATTCATTCATTTGTTCTTTTATTCATTAGTTAATTCATTAAATAATAAATGGACAAATGAACAAAACTAATGAATTAACTAATGAATAAAATAACAAATGAATGAATGAACGTATTAACTAATGAATGAAAATAATAATAAATGGACAAATGAACACAATTAATGAATTAACTAATGAATAAAATGAATGAATGAACATAGTAACTAATGAATAAAAAAAATGGACAAATGAACAAAATTATTATTTTTTCAATAGTTCATTCATTCATTCATTCATTCATTCATTTCTTTTATTCATTAGTTAATTCATTAATTTGTTCAGTCATTCATTAGTTAACCTATTCATTTGTTTGTTCATTAGTTAAAGTGAATTTGTTCATTTATTCATTTGTTCATTCATTCATTCAAATTCACAAATTAACATTCTGACCATTGCACATCCCAAATTCCCTCTTAATTGTTACTTTCACACACACACACACACACACACACACACACACACACACACACATATATATATATATATATATATATATATATATATATTTTTTGTTCCTAAAAGTCAAGACATTCTACTACTGGTTTAAATTACTGTATTGTATAAGCATGGCCATTTATAGCCATTTATTTATAACCAACTTCAGTTATGTTACAGAATGACAAATAGTTGTTCTGAACAACAAAATGTGATCAGTCCTTGTCTTTTATGTGAGCAGGCCTTTAGATCTTTCTCCTTTAGATCTTTCTCCTTCAGGTGTGGAGCTTCAACAGAAATCCGTTCACATTCTTCAACAAAGTCAACCATAATATTTGCACACAGCACTAGTCAGGAGAGTGGCCAGGTTTCTGAAGTCATTGGCCAATTGTTCAGGGCTTATATATTTCTTTCTACCTTTTTGTTGTCTTACAAGGTCACCCAACAAAGAGCTCATTTAACACTACGATGCTGTAGCACTGCTAAGGGAGGGGTGGAAACAGTTAGCTCAGCCAATCAGGTTAAAGGTCTAATTGGATGAAAGAGCCACCATTGAAACTGTAGGTTTCAGAGTGGAGCATTGTGTGATGAATGTAAACATATGGGACTTTCAATGGTCCCACCTCTGTTCCTTCTGACTTAACGTTGACAAAAGCTCTTAAGGGATGTTAGTGTAAATGCCGACTTTATTCTAACTAGCAGGAGTATATAGAGGAAAAAGTTGATATTGACCTTCCCGAAGTTATTTCTTTTTAAATTATAATGCTTTGATTTTTTTTTTTTTTTTTCAGCCTCTAATCCTGTCATCCTTAGTTGTGTGCTTACAGTTTGGAGCCATATATTGTAAACCTGAGTGACAGCCACAGCTGGTACATTTTTGGCTCTACTTTCTACATACTGTATGCTGCACTTTGCATATGAGAAGTGACATTAATGTGTACGAGTGTCCCAAGTCAAGTGTAGAGCAGCAATAGAACCAAGTTTACAAATGTGACAACTGAGGTTTTTCATCCATCCAAGTGCCCCATTTGTATAAAGACATCACAAAGAATCTGAGCTCCTCTCAAATTTTACATCAAACTTAAAAGAACCCTATTCGACAAGGGATGTTTTCACCGTTAGGGATGAATCGAGTCAACCAATCGCAACCAGTCCACACCAACTTGACGTGACACCAATTTCTAGCCTTTCACTCGAAGAGCAGTCAGATCTATTCATATGATGACACCGGTAGCCAACAAAACAGGCAAAAGTGACATACAGTCAATCTAGCATTTCTACACCAATACATCAAGACAAATTTCAGAGAAGGTCTGTCAAAATAAGGCTCGTCTCCAGTCGAGATGACAGTAAAAGTAACAGTCCAGAAAGCAACAGGAGAGAGCAAAGAGGAATACACAAAGATGGGCATGTACTGTAGAACAAGTTTGGGGTTGTTGTTTTTTTTGTAATGCTCACCTTGACTGTATTTATTTGATCAAAAAAAAAAAAAAAAACACACCAAAACAGTAAAATTATGAATTATTTCAATTTAAAACAACTGTAATATATTTGAAATGTCATTTATTCATGTGATGGCAAAGCTGAATTTCCAGCAGTTATTACTCCAATCTTCATTCTCACATGGTCCTTCAGAAATCATTCTGATATGCCTATTTGTTGCTCAGGAAAATTTAATTATAATTAGCAATGTTGTAAACATTTGTGCTGCTTAATAATTTTGTGGAAACTATGAACTTTGTGGATCCTTTGATGAATAGAAAGTAAAAAAAAATAAAAAAATAAAAAAATAAAATAAAATAAATAAATAAATATATATATATATATATAACAATGTAAAGGTCTTTAATGTCATTTGATCAGTTTTATGTATCTTTGCTGAAAAAAATAATTTCTTAAAAAAAAAAAATGTTACTCACCACTAACTCGATCAGTTGTTATTGATATGTACATCTATTCACAGAGAAATAAGGGAATCTCATGGAGTGATCTTGTAGCACTCTGAACGAGTGGATCTTGTATCACCCTGATTTATTATTATTATTATTATTATTTTTTGTTTTGTTTTGCTAATAGTCTATTAGAACCTAAAAAGCTACATATTGTATTTTCTTTGGACTTCTTACAAACCAACATTCTTAACTGTTACCAAAGGTTTTATGCTCATATATTAAAATGAATCCTGTCCTATATTTGTATAACAGTCGATAGTCATGGTAATCATTTTGAGTTGTCGGATGGTGCAAATTAGCCACAGAGGCCTTGATACTGAATGCCAAAATATGTATGTTGCCATGAGCAATAGTTAAAAGTTACTTAAATAAAATATTTTACAAAAAAAATATTTGACTGCTTAATTTGTGCTTGACAGTTTATAATCAAGTATTCCAGAGAGTTGTTTAATAAAATGATCTATTCCCCACGTGATTCATTATTTTCTTAAATGCTTTCTGGACTAGAGCTGACCAAAAATCACATACTGTCTTATAACCACTTGGTGCCTCTAGCAATCTCAAAGCTTGGTCTATGAATGGAGTAAAAAAAAGGCAGAGTGAACTGCTTCAAGAGGACAATATGAACTGACTCCTGTTGTGCTGTGTTCATTAGCTTTAATTCATTAATGTGCAAATTAACCCCAGATGCACAAAGACCAGCGGCGGCAACATAGAGGGGTGTTAAGAGAAGAATCTAATTTGGTCATCTAAAGGTTATGAGTGAATAATTCATGAAACATTGTCACATATTACTGTGGCCCCTCTGCCCCCTCGACTAGTTTTCAATGGCGGTGCTAAGATGGCACATTGAGAGGGAGTAAAAAATGGGAATAGTTCAGAGACACAGCTGTGCGCTGATAGTTGGGCTCTGTATCTTTGCATCTCCGCTAGTGCATCAGGAACAGATGGGTCTCGGTTAATTGAATTATTTATTAACCAAATCTCTGAGCATATGCTGGACATTGAGCATCCTGTCTTGTCTGTGCCACCCAGCAGTCGTCAAATTTCCGGCCTCCTCTGAAGAGCCTCCTCCCAGCCGCGTTCCACATCCCGAGGAGAAGAGAAAGAGGGTCAATAAGAACAGTAGACACTAGAGGCAGAAGTGGGACGTGCTAATGATTTACCTATTTGCCTTTGGCCATTTCGTACCACCGGCAGTTTATTTTCCTCTTTCTTCCTTCACTCTAAGCATCGCTCCGGGCTTCCCTGTAGAAGAGAATGCCGCTTAGCTATCAGCAGTTCTGGGAGCAATAAGAGTAAGACTGATGAGAAGTTTTTGCCCTCAAACTCTCCAGGGATAAGCAACACTCTGTGAAGATTCCCTCCCCTTCCCAAAAACGAAAAAAGGAGCAGGAAATCACCCTCCACAATGTGCTTATCCTGACAAATGGGCCGATGATGATCCCCGATTAGCTTCGGTAGAGGTCACAATGCTCTTTTCCTATCTGCTACAGAACACCGGCATTTAAAGACCTGGAACGTAATAAATGTGCAGCGATAAAAGGTTTAATACTAGCAGGGTCAAAAACATACTTTGTCGAAATACGCTCAATAAAGAAAGCCTCCAAAACAAACCGTGCCGAATCAAATTTAAAGTCGCTACGATGGTACGTTCTTATTTTGGAGTTAAACGTACGTGTTATTTGAGCACGTTCGGAGCAGACAGACAGACAGTAGCTCATTCTCACCGCCGTCACAGCATAGGCCTGGAATCCTCTCTTCTCCTGTCTTGTCAAATAAAATGAAATGGCTTTGATCTTCTATCCTAACTCAGCTCTGTATAATTTCAGCAGCTGCTGAGAAACCTGCTCTCTACCTGAGTGTTTGTCAGCCTGAGCAATTTGTCTTTGGATGGATTGCATTGGGTGATAGCTTTATGGAGTCACGGCCAAAGCTTGCAGCACTGCCTGCAAAGAACAAATCTGTGAGACTCACAATCATGCGAGACACGGGGAAGGAATGAAAGGGGAAGAAAGGGAAAAGGAACGAGACTGAAGGGAGAGAGAGAAGTCAATCAAATGCAGCTATTGTGGGAACCATTGTAAGGGTATCAATTACTTTGTGTCAGTCTCCAAAGACCTTCCCCTGGTAATGTTGAACACAAATACAGAACGAGATGTGAGGTAAATTATAGCTACACGGAAGTCTACAGATATACCGACACAAATACAGCAGAGAGACGCTAGACTGATAGCCTGAAGGGTGAGCCCAGAGACGTATCAGACATCTGTGCACACGTTTCACTATCGAGTGTGTGCGTTGTTAGCTCCACGCTTCTTCTGAGAGGAGGCGCCGTCTTTGGAGACTTCTGTTGTATTTAAAGTGCACATTCTCTTGTGTTTCAAAGCTTGAGTGGATAGAATAAAATTTGCAAAACAGTTGGGGATCACTTGTACCTGCAACCCACACAGCTTGTAATTGCTCTGTGACTTCAGCTCAGCGGTGTGAGGAAAGGAACCAATTAAAAGCCAAATACGGCCTATGAGGTGTCCACTAAAAATAGCCACTCAAGCAGTGTCTGCTGTGAGTTGTGACAGAAAATATGGCAGGTGGAATTTGGGGAATAGTATCCTACAACTCTAAATAAGTGCACTACTGTGTTGCTTTTGTGGTGCGAAATGAAATGTTGCAAGCAATGATTATAAGAAAGGTGTCTGCCGCTATTTTCTCAAAGGACGAGATGTTTAAAGATCCAGGCCCTCTAGCAGCTGCATGCCGAAGTCGTCTGTGGGAAATTAGGCAAGCTGAGGCTTGTTATTGTGTTGTGGCTGATGAAGCAGAGGGCTTTTTTAAGCCACCCCTTACTTCTGTTCTCCATATTAATTCAGTTAATCTTTTTGTGTCTAAACAAAGATGAAGTTTCTCACTGTGTTATCTGAGGATGCACCTTTATTGGATGAAGAATGAACACGATTTTACCAAGTTGTATGAAAATTAGTGCTGTCAAACGATTAATCGCATCCAAAATAAAAGTTTTTGTTTACATAATATATGTGTGTGGACTGTGTATATTTATTATATTGTGTATTATTAATTATAAATACATGTAAATATTTTCGAAATATATACTGTATGTGTGTGTCTTTATATATACATAATAAATGTACACAGTACACATACATATGTAAACAAAAACTTTTATTTTGGATGCGATTAATCACGATTAATCGTTTGACAGCACTAATAAAAATGAAAATTCTGAAGACTCTTCAGCTCTGTTCCAAAACCTAGTGATCTGCCTCATTGCCTTCTTAGACAGCTGCCTTACCCTTACCTTATCCTGATCATCATGGAACCTCATTAGTGACCGATTTAGAAAGATTTCCTTCTCCACAGAGTATACATGTGAAGCTGCCTTCACATTTCACCATAGAGTGGCATATTATGAGACAGTATGATATTTTAAGATGCTCCCTCTGTATGCTGCTTACTAGGTTTTAGAGCAGGGTTTTTGTAAATTTTATTTATTTATTGATTTATTTTAAAATCAGTAAGTCTTAATCGACATTCATCATCCTTGTCTGCACCTATGATGCCTTCCGTACTCCCTCTGTAGGCAGCTCACTAGGTTTTGGAACAGTACCATGCATATGGCTTATATTACTTTGTTGATGTGACACTTTCAAGGGGTCAAGTCATCTCTCATGCTTCCCCATATTGTTATTCTTAATACCGTAATGGTCATCTTCATCACAAACGGCTCATTCTAAGTTGAGGTCAAAGTTCAATCCATCGCCTTTAGTGACATGGCTAATTATGAGGTCAGAACGAATCACAGGGGAAGATAGCCTAAGGAGTAATTTTACAGGGCCAGAGGTCAAATTGATATGTGATGTTGGAGTCTTGTTCCCCTGTCCCTTTCATGCCCGTTGTATCAAATGTCTTCAATCAGGACTTTAGGCTTATGGGGAAAAAAAAGCTCAATCTTTTCAAGATCTTTCACAAGTCCTCTCCACTTCTCAAATACAACCACTCCAATCCAAATATTGTTTTAACCAGTCTTGGAACCCTTGTGCAATGCATGTGGGTGGCATATGAACGTAATTAAAATGCTATTATTGTGCTATATTTTCTCTGTGGTGGACACTTGACCCTGATGGTGGACTTCTATGCTGATTTAACTCTTCTAGCTTTTAAACAAGCCTTTTCATAAGCTTTTGACTGCTGTCCACTCTGATTAGGCCATGAGTTGTTTCTCAACAGTATGTTTTCATTTCTCATCTCCACCAGTACTTCTGAAGATTGGATGTTTGAGTGCACTGTAATTGAGACTGAAACTTGGCCATGCATTATGGATCATAAGTACTAGACCTCATTTGAATATGCATTGCACAGTCCACCGAAGTGGATTGCCTCTCTTTAAGAGAGCAGGAGCGCTGAGCTGAATTATGCAAAAGACCCAAACTGGATTGAGACTTGAATTTGAGTTTCAAAAAATATCAATCTTCATCTGTTTGGGTGTCATAAATCCGGTGTACTGTGTATGTGTCTCATAAAAGCAGATCGTATCCCTCCTCCTTTTGCATTTCCACCATATCTCTGCTCACAGTAAGATGTGTGTGTGTCGATTGGACGATCGCACAAACAGAGTGAGTGAATGACTCACTCCTATCCGTTTAGTTCTGCATACAGAGAGAAGTGTTTCATCTACTGGCTTTGTGACAGGTCCAACCGTGTGCCGCAGCTCATCAGTCCTTGCGCCGTGTATGATGATCTTCCTCTCTGGGGCTGTGAGAGCCGGAGATGCACCGGGGATGCGATGGGACTAACAAGTACGTGAGTACAATGCAGTTGGGCGTTGACTCACCAGCTGGCTTTCTGCTCGGTGGTGTGTCATATCCCCTCTCTTCCGTTTGAGGGCATCCCTGTCATAGGCTCCCCATGCCTGAGACTGTCACTACCAAAGCATTACCCTTCATTTTGAGCAACATTAATCCTGTTGTAATGGAGATGGTGTTTTATTTACTCAGCAATGCTGTGTGCACACATTGAATCTGGGCTGAATTCTGCGAGTAAACAACCGCTGATTGATTCTACAGATGTTCAGAAAACTGTGACTCCCTTTCAGGAAGTGTTTGATCACCAGGGAATGGTGACCACTGGTATTTTTCTGATTTTCTTTTGTTTACCATGTATATACACACATATTTGCTATACAGTGTGGGCACAAAAAAAAAATGCCACTTGGCTGTCTCCTCCAATGATTACAGCAAAGTACAATTTATTTCCTTGACAAAAAAATCCTCAGGTGGTTCCTCCCTTGTTCTTCAACATAGAAAAATACTTCAAAATGGTCGAAACCGGTTTGAAAGTCAGTTTGAAGCCAATATATAACGTCATCCTTACCTCACACTGTCTTATTCAAAGGCCCGTGGTGCACCACGCTTTGCATCTTCTCAGTGCCATTCCATTTGAAGTGCAGTAAAACAAAAACATCAGTGGCTGGAGGTGTTTCTCTGGAGAAATGCTTTTTAATGTTGGATTGTTTGAAGCTGCATCTCTGTGAAATTCTCATTTTAAGAGGATGCACACTGTTTTCATAGGATATGAGTGAGCAAAGTGAGCAACTGTCAGAGAAGTAAAGTTTGAATATGAATACTGGTGTCAACCATCTTGGTTAGGAACAATTGATTTCTGTTTTAAGACACCCACAAGTCCCATGTACTTAGTGAAGGCTGCATTATTGCTCTCTGGTTGAAATAAAGATGCTGGCTGTCATACGTATAGGCCTATGCATGAACTGTAATTCAAACATGGATGTGATAAGGGTTTTAGCATTGAATCTACAAATCATATATATATATTTTTTTCTGTCTAAATGAAAAAAAAAAAAAAAAATCCACATACAATGAATTTTCTGCAAAGTAACAGAGGTAACGACAGATCATTTCTTCTATATTGTGATGTTCATTTAAGTAAAACTTGATAATTAAAAAAGAAAATAAAAATAGAGTGGGGACTTGGTTCAAGCCATCGGTTGTTGATTGGATGGAAGCAGATCTTAATCCATTGTAAGAAAGGGACAGCGTTTATGCGGTAAAGTCCCTCATACAAGAATTCTGTTGTTTCCCGAAAGATTGTTTACATTTATGATATTTTGATTAAAAATTATGAGGTAAAAAAATATGTGAAATTAATTTTTTGTGGATAAGATACATCTTTATCCACAATAAGATGCATTTTAAAAAATTAGCAGCATAAATAACTTGTGAATTGTCATATGAACATTTAGCTTTATGCTAAGCAAAAAGTATATTTCTTGCTTTTACATACCTGTTTATTAGGTATCATTTTATTTTATCATGGATTTTGTTAAGACAATTTACATCAGACTCAAATGATAAATGCCAAATGGCCCTCCAGCAGATGTGATTATATTTTATTATTATTTCTATCAAGAATCATAAATGTATTTTGTACGATTAAACATTTTAACCTGGGGCAACGATGGACTGAGCTTTCTTAATTTGTTGGAAAAATATCTAAAAATCTTTAAAACATGATAAATTAACTTAAAGATCAACACCACATAAGCCATTTTTATATTTTTATCATGAAATAAGTTTCCACTTCAATGTAAATACACCCATCATAATGTCCTGCCTACAGTAACCAAGTGCTGGAAAGGAATGTGTTGATGGCAGTTAAACATCAAGAGAGATCTATCCAAGAATTAATGTTATTACCAGTCAATAGCAATTATAGCAAGCTGAAACTCCGCATCCAGGTCTCATTAGTGTAGCTGTTAGCACAGACAGGCCTGTTTATTTTTAGCTGAGGGGCAAGGCAAGGCAAAGGTGCAGGGGGCAACGTGTGGAGACTATTGATTAGAAGCATGTGCTCGTAGGTTGGAAGGGCCGATCTGACCTTGGTTAATGACAGAGTAGAGGTGATGAGTGCTAGCACAGCTGTGGCTGCTGTCGGCTATCATCTCACCTTTCAGCGCTCCAACCTATAACATCACACATACATAAAGCATCCACAGGAATGAGAGCTCCATGTGTACTGGGCCTTATATCCACCTTATTTTTTAACTTAAGAGCAGGTGTGGCCATTTGTACCTTGTACGAGGCTTCCGGTGTCATCCGCTTCCAGTTGTTTTAGCTGTAACAGTTTGCTATGCAGTTTGATATTGCAAACAGGTATTTGTTATATTATTTAAATGTATTATTGTAATATTGTAAACTATTTTGTAGTGCAAATAGTTATACCCTTTACTGCACTTTGTTAGTTGTATGGTTATTTAAATATAGTGGTTAATGAATCAGAAGTCTTCAACATTCACAGAAAATAGCTTACTTCCACGTAGATAAAGGTGGATAAAGCGGTAGGTTCTGTATTTGTATTTATAGAGCTTTGCATTAAACCTCCAGATTTTAACCTTGATTTTGCAGAAGACGAACGAACAGGACAAATGGACTTGGGTCCACATCAAAAGCTGTAGCTGGAAAGCATCCTGAAAGCCAACACTTGCATTTAGATTGCAAATTAGATCATAATGCGGAGCAAATGTCTAAAATGTGTTATAATTTTGCGTCCTATTATTTAGCAATAACAGCAGTCATAGCCTTAACTGCATCCATGCGATTGAATAGTTACATTAGTGGAGTTGCTAATATCCACCCATTAGACACATATTACTGAGTTGTAAATAGAGCTGTTAAGAATAAAAGGCAAAGAGATGAAACAAAGACCCTGGTGATAGATGGTGAAAAGACTTCAGAAAAAAACTGCAGAGATTCAGACACACACACACTCACACACACTCACACACACACACACACACACACACACACACACACACACACACACACACACACACACATACTTGATGAACACGTGCCAAAACAACATCATTTTTTTTCCGTTTAGTTTTGGGAAGTATTCTTGTGACCCTCATCTTCAAATGGTCGGAATGTGGGAACATTTTCAAGGCTCCTGCTGAAAAGTAAGAGCGGTCAGGCCAAGATCAACAGAACACAAGTATATCACATTTAGATTATGAGGGGAGACGGTGGGAGCTTGCAGTTTGTGTTCCTCCTCCCTCTCTAAATTTATATCTGCCTGGAAAATTAATCTGTATAAGGTCACACTCCAGTCAGGATTCCCACAGCATTCCCATCTAAACGTAAACTGAGAAAGCTATCAGCTCGAGCCAATGTGTGCCTTATTGAAATAAATGAGACTTCATTAGGAGAGCAAAATAGATGGCATTGCACATTGAAATTGTCTTACTGATTTCTCACCAACACATGCCAAAATGGGGGTTGCTGTGTGTTTCCCTGAGCCTGATAAAAGGCGAGGCAGATGTTGTGTTGAAAATTTCCTTTTACAATAAATGATTGCTTCCTCCGTTTTGACTTAATAGAGGGGTAGATTCCTCCCAAAATTCAAAACAGAGGGTCTGTTCTGCCGGATTCTGTCTGAAATCTGCAGATAGATGCGCACACGTCCAGATGCCTCCTGGTTGCAGCTAGCATGGTGAAATCCAAAAACGAAATGTGTTAGCAATTGAAGCCAATGCCTCATATCTCTCAGTACTGACGTTTTTATTCATTTTAACATGTGTGAAAGCATATGAGATGGTTAAAGAGATTGACCCTAAAACAATGGGCAAACTGCAGTCGAACGAACGGATTGTTCTAAATTATAGGTATGCGTGAGGTGAAAAAAAATGAGGAGCGCAACAACGATAGAATGAAAGAGGTTTAAATGGGAGCCAAATAAAAGACAGAAAGCCTGCCTGCACACATCTGGACAGAGCAGCGTGTGTTGGTTTAAGCGGAACCTCATACATCAATGAGCCATTTCAGCACATTGACTTTAAGGTTATTGGCTTTGGATGTTATAGTGAGGGCATTCGTTTTCTGGAGAAGACATTTGCTCGGCTTTGGCTGCGGTGTAAAGCTGGGCCTGCCTCTCTGCCTACAGTAAAGAGCTGTTCACTCCAAGGTTGATAACTATACAAATAACAGTTTAATATTCTTTCTAATTCTATGAGAAGTTCACACCATAATTATAATGATAACATTCGTGGAATCATTTTTCCAGTTGATGAAAGAACATTGACAGCCTATCAGAATCCACTACACTTAAAGCTGCAGACAACAAATAAAGAGTGCTTATATTAAACACAATATTATCATCTGCTAGTGAGGATGCTAATATAGTTATTGTAATTGTTGTCTTTATTGTTCTTGAACGGGCCTTATGGAGAGAGCGAGAGAACCATGAGTCAGGGTGTTGAGGTTACTACAAGAGACTGCAATTACCTCCTCTGATTATTATAGTTCCCAAGCACAGAGACGACATGAGGGTTTTCATTCTGTACGCCAGCTCTTTTGTATTTGGCCTTCGCTGCTGTTGTCATGGAGCCTTGATATTGTGCGTGTCTAAAGGAACTGTTTTTGTGTCTGGCATGTATCTGGCGTGAGTGAGCATTATGAAACGCGACTGTTCTTAGCTTGTTAGGTGAATGTGCTTGCAGTATGTGTGCACGTGAGCCAAAGAGACTTGGAGACCTTTTCAAAAGAGAACAAGCGGAGCTGTGCAAAGGAGAGGATAACCGAGTGTGCAGTCATCGATTCCCATTTTTAGAAGTGGCTGTGCTCTTTCCGTACTGAATGGCCGCAAAAATACATACTCCTCACAGTCGGCGTGTGACTCGGTGTCTGTTTGACTCCTGAAGCCCATCTTTCACTTGCAGAGTCTTTAGAGAAAGTTCACGTCTGGAGTCATTTCATCAATGATCCACAAAGGCCTGTCTGGCTAGCAGAGGGGTCAGGCAGTGTGATGTATCATGCAGAACTGAGCAGCACCTGTATTCAGCATTCATGCCGCTCTGCACACTCTAACTCAATATACTGTACAGTAGGAGACAGATTCTGTGATGTGCTGGAGAAGAGAGAAAATACACTCTGATCCCGAGGTGAGGATGATCATGTACTTTATGAATCTGCTTTTCTGTGTATCTGTGTATCTCATCTCATATACTAGATGCTCCATATCATCATATCTTGAAAATTGGATGAGAATTGTTGATTTAAAAATATTTTTGTAAACTGAAATAAAATTACTCAAATTCAACAGAAAATTAAAAACAAGATTACAGCAGTGGATGTAATACGAACAGAAATAAAATTGAAAGAAAATCAGTAACCAGCAGCAATAAATAATAATTTTGGTAACACTATATTTCGATAGCCCACTTTAGACATTCTACTAACAGTTAGCAACTTTGAAATTACATGTCAACTAGCAGTCATTATATATTAGTAGACTGTCTGTTTAATATCTTCTAACACTTTATTTTGATGGATCCACAACATACAACATACTGAGAAACTTTGCAAGTATATGTCAACTTAATCTAATCCTACCCTAACAGTCTACTCTGAGAGTTAGTAGATATGTAGTTGAAAATGAATGAGAATTAGTTGACATGTAGTTACAAAGTTACTTATAGTTAGTAGTATATCTAAAGTTGACTATCGAAAAAAAAGTGTAACCATAATTTTTTGTAGAGCTTTTATCACAAGGCTGGGTCTGTGTGGGAGATGACATCCCACCAGCAGATGACGATGCGACGGGACAAGGTTTGGCTGGTTAGCATGGCCTCATTAGTTCCCTGTTGGTAGATGCCATGAAAGCACCATCTGGACCCAAAAAAGCATCTTTATTCACTGACATCCGTTCAAAATAATTCTTGTATATTGGCAGTTATAATGATAGTTAGATGTTATATCATCAGTGGCCCTAGTGTGATTAGTAACATGAGATTTTGTGATGTGATTAGAGTTTCTCATGATTTTGTGTATTTTAAAAGTTCTGAATCCAGCATATAAATATTTCTATGAAATAAAAATAAAAATCTTGGTATCATCTTTAATTTACTTGCTTTTTCTTGAGGCAAAGTCATCAGTCAGATCATCAAGTGCTACTGATGCTTAAGCACTGTTGTTGCTGTTGTAGTGTGTGTGTGGGTTGCAACCTTTTTCCTATATATATATATTGTGTTACATGGTAGTTAGCTGTAAAAATACTGAAAACACACAGATATTGAACCAGATGTGGTTTCTCCTGCAGCCAACATTTGTTGTTGTTATATGCATTATAGAAATAAATGTGACTTGACTTGAAATAGTAAATCCATTTTGTGCTTTCAGGAAGACTGGTCAGCTGAGTGACATGGCATGTAGGAAGGTGAGCGGCTGTGTGTGATGTATGAGAGTGAAAGAAAGAGACGGGAGAAGTGTGTAGGGGAGTAATATCAGCCTCTACTCACTAACCTCAGTGGCTTTTGAACCCATTTCTCCATGAGAGAGGTCAGCGCGCATGCTGAAGAATCCAGTGATGACAGCATAAAGTGACAGCAATGAAATTGGAAAGAGTGGTTGACCTTTCAATGACACTCAACACACAAAAAAAAGTACGAGGATGGCAGACTGATAAGGCTTGAGATCTGATTTTTCTTGAGATGGGCTGCTGGGTCTGTTTCAATGTCCTCTGCCGAAAAGAATAAAAAAAAGCCCAATGGCGAATTCATTGCAGTCCCGTTGATACTGCAGCAGTACTGGAGATTGCATTTACTGGCACACACTTTTACTTTGGTCTGCAGTAGAAGGGCCGTCAAAGGAATTTGTTTTCTGAGGATTGTTTGTAGTGCCTGGTGCTCTCAGATGTCAAAATGAGTTGAGGTGAAAACTGTAAATATTAGTTTGCTGTGTCTGACAGCTCAAAACATGCATTTCAATAACCAAGCAACCAGGCCATGTTTCTCTCACTCCAACCTTTGTATTCAAGCTCACTGATGGACAGCTGCACAATGTGGAAGCTCTTCCTCCCGTATACCACAGATGTAAGCATATCTTTACCTGGCATATGGCAATGGTGTAACATCACATTAGGTGGGCCTGTCAGTACTTGAGCAGGCCATTCATATGATTCTATATGCCCTTAAAAGTAACCCCACAGACACTGCTGGCAGCAAGGATGTTTCCTCCACTTTAGGAATACTTCGAAAGAACAGCTGACTGTCCTCAAGTAAGCATTGGATATGACCTCAGTGACATGAGATTTTTGAGAAGGAGTACAAAATGGTGAGGAAGCGGAGGAAGCGTGGTGGGAGTGGAATGGGTGTCGGTTTAAAAAGAGTGTTTCTTCCAGAAAGCCAGAAGTGCCCACAGGGAGGATTAATGGGAGCAAAATGAAAGGCTTCTGTGTGCCAGACTCTCTGAAACAAAACTCTTCAAAACCAGACGTTGCACCACCCACCTGATCCTGAGCAGTTGTGCTGTTATTTTTGGAGAGAATTGCCTTTCTTTATTTTGGTTGAACCAGCTGAGGAATATTAGAAGGCACATGAAATGTATTTTGCAGCAGGTCATTATTGCAAAATAAACTTTTGGGCCATACGAGACCCTGTCAGGGTTAATTTTGTGTGAACGACTGACTGACTCTACATTATCCTGCTAATTACATTGCTGCTTAACAAATAAATAAATACCCTGACATTAAATTTTGATTTAAATGGATAGTTCACCCAAAAATGAAAATAGTCACACTGATGTTATTTTAAAACTATGACTTTGTGTCTTCTGTGGAACATGAAATAAGATATTTTGAGGAATGTCTTTTTTTTATCCATATAGTGGAAGTCAGTTGATTACCTTTCTTGAAAATATCTTCTTTTGTGTTCTGTAGAAGTAAAGTAAGTCACACTACAACATGAGGATGAGTAAATGATGACAGAATTTACAGAATATATTTGTATAGACGGTAGAAAGATAGAACTTAAGCATAACTATTCCACATTTTTTTTCTTTTCTACCATCAGGCCTAACTGTCCTCATTACAAAACCATCCTGATCCAAACTAGTTAACACATTTAAATGCTATGAAATCTGGAATGTACAGTATGTTACCTCGTTGACCCAAGAACTGGCGACGGCGTAATACAGTAGTAAAAATTGGAACGAGTTAACCATGCAGGATGATCAAGTCATACAGAGAAGGTAAAAGTATCCAGATCTGCAACAAAGGACATTTATTGACTTAATATTATACCATGACACGAGTAGTATTGATATATTACTTTTAAGGAGTTAGCTAGTGTAATGTACCTTGCTGGGGGAAAAAAAAGCATGTAGAAAAACAGTGCACTGTAAAATCATCACGTCACTACAGCCGTTCCACTAGCATGGTTAGCTAACAGTGCAGAGAAATCCAGCCTGGGAACGGATTGTAATTGTAATGTGCTGAACCATGCTCAGTTGAAAATGTAGCTGGAACCATTGGAATGGTGAAAAAGTGCCAACAGTATGTTTTCACTACAATGGTCCGTTATACAGTATTGCAATAGGGAATGGTCATTATTCGGGAATGATGCGATTGACCAATCGGAATCAAGTGTTCCAGAGAGCCGTGTAATATGGTTGTATCCACCCGTTCATTTTGCATGAGTCATGGACATAAGGTTTAATGGTGTAAATGTGTGAATAATCACATCCTTTAAACTGAACATGCAAGGTAAATAACAGCATTCCCCAGCTTTTTAAGGAGTTCCAGTAAACTAATGAAATTCCTCATCTGCCAAACAGAAACAAGCATGAAGTTCGACCTGACTGTGAATTCAGCATGAATCAGAGACTGTTTTGCAATTTGAATAACCCATGAGCCAAAGTTAAGCAGGTCTATTTCACCACAGCCAACCTTTACAAGTCTGATTTATGTAAATTGCTATATTGTGGTGCCACCGCAACATATTGGAATATGAAAAAGGAATATTAAGCATTTATATTTGATCCAGAAAATCCTCACTATTCAGTGCGCTGTTGTGCTTTGCCCTCTAATATATTTAAGGAATATCCTCATTACAGTAATAGGACTATGTTACATCATTTGCCATTGTGTTTTCTGGAATCATTCCCTCCAACGACATCATTTTGCCCAAACAAACAAACGAGGAAAATGCGTAGTGCCATTTCCTTTGAGATCTCCTTAGGCGTCAACAAATCTGATCAAGTTTTCCAAATTCACCAAGAACAGGGGGAGGAAGATGAAATATGCTTTCACTTTTCACAGCTCTAGTTGCATAATCCTATTCTGTCTCTGCCCATTAATTTTATATTTAACATTGCGCCTTGGTCAGGGCACCGTACAGTGTGTGGGAGAAAAGTAGTGGCTACCTGGAAGCCTCTGGCATAAATGTGACACAATGTCTCCCTTAGACATACAATAATACTAGTTAAAACAAATTCATTCTTCTCCTGCGAATGTAAGCCAGCAAACTGATGTAATGTACTGACTATAGAGAGAGAGAGAGAGAGAGAGAGAGAGAGAGAGAGAGAAAGAGAGAGAGATTAAGGGTCTGAGGAGAGCGGTGGACAAATCTCATTTAAAAATGGCAGTAACGACATGCATAATTCAAACCTATTACAGGGTGCGGCTCCATTGCTCTACATTAATTGAGACCTTCACATCTGATCCAGAAAAAGTTCCTCTTTAAATTCACACAAGAAAGAACGCGTCTTATATGCTAACATAGTATAATTTATGTATTTTCTATATTAAAATAATGTATTATTGTTCATTTACGGAGGAGTGCAATGCCATTTCGAATATATTTAATGTTTGTCAAAATACTCATCAGATACTTAATGGATGGTGCATTGCTTCACTAGTTTTTCAAGAACCATTTGATGAATCGGTCTCTTTTCTCCGTTCTGTTTCTCTGTCAGAAATGGACCTTTCATTCTGACAGACATTGGCTGAGTACTTGTTTACAGCGTTTCTGGCCTTGCGTGGCAGTCTGCTTGTGGTTGCATTGTCAGTAGGAGTTTTTCTTTAGCAGGTGTAGTCAGCTGTGAAGAACATCTCTCTGAATCAGACTTTTGAGTGAATTTCGTCTCTCGTTTGGTGCTCACTCCTCTTATTTTCTTTCTGATAAATATTTACCAAGCTAAATTAGCTCGAGCTCTGAAATATCACTCCGAGTCAAAAGTTTTGACACATCAACTAGTTTTTTTATTTTTTTTTTTAACCATATTTTGACATTTTAGAATAATAGTAAAATAAGAAATGCCACAGATTGTGTATTGGCAAATCAAAACTATTAAATGTTTTATTTCCTCTGCATTCTGAGATGACTTTTTAAAGAGTATAGAAGGAGTTCAGTTGTACTGTATGTTGGACAGGTGGAGTTTGTTCACTGTCCAGTCCATCTCATCCATTTCAATACCATATTTTATATAATTTTTAAAAAAAATAATAATTATAAAAAAAAAAAAAAAAAAATTAAAGAACAATTCTCTCTATTAACTAGCATGCATATTACTTATGGAATGCCATTCCTGCCATAATTAATAAATAAATAAATAAATAAATAAATAAATAAATAAATAAATAAATAAATAAATAAATGTAAAAATAAATGTAAAAAAGCAAAAATAAATAAATAAATAAATAAATATATAAATAAATATACAAAGTAAAAAAAGTAAAAATAAATAATTATTTATAAATTATTTCCTTATGTATTTTTTCTTTTTTCACATTTATTTCTTTTTTCTTTTTTTTATTTATTTTGCTGCGATTATGAGCTTAATCGCATTATTTAAATCAAAGTATTGCGTTTACATGAGGTAAAGTTTAATCACAATATTGCCAAAATCTCATTATAATAATCGCATTAAGAGGGTGCATGTAAACGCACTCAGTGTTGCTTTTGGTTTTTGGTTACATTAAAAAAAATGCAGTTAGCTCAAAAAGCTGAGGGCACACGAGAGGCGCTGTTTGGATGAGCGTGATGCTTGTATGTTCAATGCATGGCTTGTGTGTTTCACTAGCTCCGTTCCCATGGACACCTTTTGTTAGACCTAATTCTGGATATTTCCAGCCTAAGACGTGTGATTAATCCGTGTCTAAAGCCGTGTCTACACCAAGAAAACCCATTATAATCAGTTGATGCGGTGACTGTCCACACGGGAAGTGGCGCGAGGTGACAGATCTTCTACAGTAACTGATGCCTCCTTCTATCCCGAATCTTGGAAACATGCGTTGTATACGTTGAAAGTGAAACCTAAAAAAACAGTGTGCATAAGAAAGCTATTGCACGCTTTTGCGAGCTTCAGCAAATGCACACGATCACAGATTGCACGCTTCCCAGCTGAAACAACCCCCCACGTGAAACTGAAATAATAACCCGTGATATAATATTTTAAGCTATTCATCCCACACTATCAACAGGCGCGTCATGTAAGCTACATTTCTTGTATTTCGTTTGGGCACCACAAGGTGTCACTGTGGCCTCAAAGCTTACCCCTCGCCTCGATTGCTATTCCTGAGGTAAAACATGCCCTCCTCATTACCCTACGGACAAAGAAATGTAGAAATAAATAAATGTGAAAATAAATAAATGTAGAAATAAATAAATGTGGAAATACATAAATGTGGAAATAAATACGTAAATAAATACATAAATATGTAAATAAATAAATTTATAAATAAAAAAATAAATAAATGTGGAAAAGAAAAAAAACATAAACAAAAAAATAAAATTATAAATAATTATTTATTTTTGCTTTTTTACTTTTCTTTGTATATTTATATATTCATTTATTTATTTTTGCTTTTTACATTTCTTTTTACATTTATTTATTTATTTCTAATTATGGCAGAATTGGCATTCCATAATTACTAGCATATTGGCTGTTTATTTGTTCTTATAAAGCAAATATTAATGTCTTATTCTGCATGACCATATTTTGACCATACCTAACTTTAACAACTACATTACTAACTATTAATAAGCAGCAACTTAGATGTTTATTGAGGCAAACGTTTAAGTTAATAGTGAGATTTGAACCTTAAAATGAAGAGTGACCAAATGTGGTATTGTTAAAAATTCATATGTAGACAAACTGTTGTATTTGTTTAATGTATACCAGTGGTGCTTTGGCTGAATGTCGATTTAGAACTATGTCATCAGTTATCATTTAATGTCCACCAGTAATTTTTTTCCAAGTCATTGAAGCTGTTTTTAAAACCAACTTTAGGGCAATGCAAATATAATGTCTAACTCTAGAGCAAACGATTGCTGAAATCTTTCCACCGAGGGGAAATCACAGTCTTAGCACACCGTTCGAGATACAATATCACTTGTCTTTCATCATTTGTTAAAAAGCCACAGTAATGTGTTTTTCAGCTGTCTAGCAGTATAATAGAACTTGTCTGCTCTGCCTTAATGGTGCCCTCTATCCATAATCAAGCTGATCTTCCCAGTGCTCCTGATGAACATTAGATTTTAATTAGCTGCACTGCAATGATTTGTTCAGCTGATTAAAGTATCTTGCCTTCTCTATGTGTAATAATCGCTGTTCTATCTCTAAATGCCTCCCAAACATGAGGCCGCTCTCTCTTTCTGTGTAATAGACCTGAAAGAGTGTGTGGGGCCTGATTGCTTTTCCATTGCATCTAAGACGGAGGGCAGGAAAAAAGAAAGTTGCCCTTGACCTCAAAGCCGTCATTCTAGTTTTGGAGATTAAATCCTGCCAAACGGCACCTGGATCCAGCATGTTTTATTTAGACACAAGCTATGATCTCTGGCAAAATGAATAGTTGTGTAAAGACATGCATACACATCGCCCTCACATTCTCATTTACAGTCTGTACACCACAAATTTTTGCAGTTCAAATCCATTTTAACCCAAGCTTATTAAACCTCACAGATTTTAAGGCTTTCCCTTTCCCCCAGAATTCAGAGTCAGGAAGCGTAACACAGCTGGTTTGTAAAAGGAAAGGGTACATTTATCATGGGTAATATACTTAAAAGATGATTCGGATGGGTTATTTTGTCAAGAAAGGTCTCTTTGTTAACAGTCACAGTGTAAAGCTATAATACTATGTGCAGTGTGAACAAGGAACCTAGGAAATATGGTCCCTTATACTCACATGGGAGAATGTGGTAGATACTGTACATCTTAACGATTAAATATTTGCCAGTAATAACTCAGCGGAAGTGCACTACAACCAGCTTTATATGCAAACACAGGGATGGACTTTCAAGGTTTAAGACATGCTAGTTTTCATTCATTCTTTTCATATCAGTGATTTTTTGTTTCTTAAGTGTCTTTCTACCAAGAAGGACCATGCTTGTTTTGTCATATATGTCCTTGGAGGGAAGGAAAGCATCACCTTCCTCTAGAGAGCAGTGCATTGGCTTTTCAGAATTTTTAATCAAGGTTAAGTAAGATGATTGTGATGATGTGCATTTTGATGAGATCCCCCCATGGCGCACTCTGACATGACCTTAATCTCCAAAGGACGCCCTCCTCCACACTGGCACCACTAATCGCAATGTTGGAGAGCATCCAGGTGTGTTTTATAAAGTGACTATGATATATCTGTCACACTTACCCACACTCAGTGTCCTCAGATCAGTGGGTGGGAGATAGACGAATGCAAACTCTGATGGATGAAGGAGACCAGGCTGGTTAAATGGCTGAGGGAGTGTGTAAATATTTCAAATGTGGACTAAAGACAACAGCTGTCAAAATTTGAAGGAAGATGAGAGGCGGTGATCAATGTGCAAAGTCAAACAATCAAACCATATGAGCTGTCATAATTCACGGTTTTTGGTCAGACTGTGGATGTTCTCAAGAAAAGTTGTGCATTGGGCCAAAATCCTGAAAACCAAACACAAAGGATATTGGACCCCGAGGTCCCATTTGAACAAGAACTGCATTCTCTGTGAATGCTCGCAAACTTTCTGTTCCTTCGTGTCAACAGTCGGGCAAGTCGAGGTTCAGTCTGGTCAGCCTCCAATCAGGAAGCGGATGATATATGACTGTGAATTCCAGTGGTTTAAGTTAACACATTAATAACAGCCCAAACACTGCGGCTGGAAAAGAGAGAGAGACGAAAATAAGCCTAACCAAAGACATATGGAAAATATTTTCTTTCCCCCTTAAATTATATGTCTCAGGGCTTCGGAGTCCAATTACCCTACATATTTAAACTGCTGTTTATATTTTAAACAACAATAAAGCCCTAAAACTCATGCCAAAGCCCTTTTCCTCTTGCTTTTGCAAACGCCTCATTGTAATCGAGCCAGCAGATGGAGACGGTGACATTTCTGCGTGAGTCTTTGCGAGGCAGCTTTCAAAGTTTAATTATCAGTTGTAAAACATGCTTCAAGAACAGAGAATAAAAGAACTGTGCACACATAATTTGGCAAGACAGGAAACCTCCAAATGCAAAGCACATATTGTAATGTGTAATGTTCATCCACGGTCCAACACAAGACTTTTTTGCATTTCTGATAGAAACCAAATCTGTTTTTAATCAGTGTAACCAATGTGGTCATTTCCAAAGCAACGAGCTGACTGTGACAGTTAATTCTTTTGGCTTTTCCGTTCTTTAGTCTTCTTGACTTTCCCAGAGAATAGACGATATTCAATAAGGGGTGTCCTCAATGTTTAATTTCATGCTCGAAGACTTCCAAACGTCTCTCCAACAGGACGGGGAGAAAAGGGACAGATTGCAGTAAGTTCGGACCTGTCCATGTTTAATTAATTTGGTGGCATTTTGTTCCCCCATAAAAGGATTTATTCATTCTCATTTGAAAAGGGCTAGTCTTCTCTTCTCTGTTGATTACTGCCAGTACCGTTACTTGGCATGTTAGGGGCTCTCACTTGCTGATGTGAAGTGATTGTTTTACACTGCCAATAATATTTTGAAGGCCTTTAAAAAAATAACAAAATTAATAATTTGAAGAACTTAGTGTACATACAAGATGATATTATGTAAGATGATCAAAGGCAGCACTTTCAAATGATTTTTGAAATGGAGCATATTAAAGGCCTTTATCAGGGAAAAAAGAAACTGAAATTAACTGGCACTTTCCATGAATATGGTTCAGATTGCTGTGCCGTTACTTTCGTCAAAGCATTAGCGGCATAAATTTTATGGTTTTGTCGTGAGGAGAATCTAACATCATATTAACCTAACTAGCATGTTAAATGTCTGAGGTGATATTTCTCTCACCTCTTCTTGACCTTCTGACCTTCTCAAAATGTATCCAGCAATTAAAGTTGCAGAACAATACAGAACAAAATCCAATGAACTAATATTCAGATCATTGTAGTAAAAATGTTTATATATTAACACTTTTTATTGACTGAAAACATCATATTTAGCTACGTTCCTGGTATTTATGTTAATAAAAACAAATAAACCCAAAAATATTATGTCTGTTTCAATGTATAACATACACTTTTATTTATTTATTTTTTACATATTAAGATTATGTATGTTAACATAAATTTAAGTAATACATATTGGGGCCACCTTTGAAGTTTGCTGAGGACCCCTGGTTAAGAAACAATTCTCTAAAACCTTCTACAACCTTAAAATTGAGGCACCCAGGTAGTAACATCATTTGGACTCTTTCTACATGGTAGCAAGAAATGACATGCATGCATATACTGTATGTATGCAGTTTTGTTGGTTTCATTATGTTTGTTTAATGTAATTTCAACAAGAAAGAAATAAAGAAAAAAGACTTTCAGCCTCTATTGTGTACCCTGTTTGTGCAAAATGGCTAATAAATCTATGATTTCCTGCTTGCTATGCAGGGTGAGCATGAAAGATTAAGTGGATCTGGAATACTCAGCAGTTTTAGATTTGTTTTACATTCTTGTTGAAAGAAATGGACCAAAACAAAGATCTGACTCATATATTAAAAGAGTATCTGTGATTCAAATGTTCTCTACAATAGCCCTGTTCTCTCTTAACTTCTGAGAAATGTTTTTATTTCCATATGTTCCCATCATCCCATATGTTCTCTTATTTCAAAATATTTTTTCCCCTCAGTACTCACTTAATAGTCTTAAATATTTATGTGAACTGTACAGAGGGTCTTTCTTCTCAACAAACAATCTGTGGTGGTCTGCGGGCAGCTGAGAAGCCATTTGTTGCCACGGTGATTTCATGCCCACAACTGATGCCATGCTATTGAAAAGCTGTCACTGTATCAAAGAAATGGCATATCTATCTATAACAGAAAGTGGACAGCTTACATATACAGAATCAGAGGCAGCTGCAAGCTAGCATAGTTTAGGGAGAGGGAGATTATTAAATTTACAGAGGATTTTTAGATAATTCTTTAAAAAATTACAGCACAATCCTCATTTGATCCTCCCTGGATGATTATATTTATTTCATTTTACTCCTGCATAACATTAACTTGAAATATAATTTTAATGAATACACTAACAATTCATTAATTGTTAACAGTAAATAAACACATAAGATATTCAGTTAATTAGCTTATTTTCCATCTTTTTCACATCTCTTCTGTTTCAGATGATCTAAATCTACCTTATGTAGTTTTTCCTTGACTAATATCAGCTTGTTTTTTTCCCTCTTTTTTTTTTTTTATTTAGTAATTTATTTATTTTCTTTGTGTGTGTACTAAATAAACAACACTACAAAGAGGTCCAGGAGTGGATGAGAAGGGAGCACCAGATTCCAAGACGCCTTGTCCAGGATTGATTCAGGGAATGGAATGACAAGGGAACTCAGTGGCATTCCTGCATGTTTTCCCACAAGAGCCTGTGTCACGTCGAGTGACCTTTATGTTACCAGGAAAGAGCAATAATCTTCCGGATGTCTCTCCAGTGGTGGAGGGGCGTATTTCAACATTCAAGACACTGCTGGCAAGAGGAGTTGATGGAGGTCAGGTCAAGGACTAGTGTGGGACCCCTTTGTACCTGGGGACAGAACCAGTGGACCCAATTCTGAAAAAGAATATCTTTTTCAACTTATTAGGGAGGTTCACTCCTTATGGGGGTGAGAGTGAACACTTACTGGAGTCACATTACATGAACCATATAAAAGTTATGAATTTGCTTCAAGCATCCAACTTGCGTCATTGGACGCTGATATTTCTCTCACCTCAGGCCATTTCCTGTTCTATTTCTTTTTTGTATTTCTTTTTTTTTTATAATTTGTTTCTCATTTTTTGAGTTTGTCTTAGACTGTCAAATTTTTAGGCCATAAATTGGGTGAGGACTAATTGTGACTTATGGACCGTCAGAGCGAAGCGTGATCATTTATTATTTGCTAAATCTTGTAGCCATGTGCATGCGTAATGTTACAAAACCATTTCTAATTCAAATAAATGCTGCTCTCTATTCATCAAAAATCCTGCAAAAAATAAAAAATAAAAATAAATTAAATAAATATATTAAAAAAAAAGAGAAGGTATTGTCACGGTGCACACACACACGAGGAGACGAAGTTAAACTCAAAATACAGTCTTTAATAAATCCAAAACAGACAGACCAAGACAAGGCAAGGCTGGGAAACACAGGAACACCGGGGAGTAACGAGTAGACCAGACGAAAATGAACTGAACAGGCAGAAAATAAAAGTACTTCATAATTAACACACCTGAAATATATCATAAACAATCAGACTTGACGAGGACAGGAACAGGAAGGAACAAATAAGGGCATGGAGGGGAAACACACACGACGAGACAGACAAGACTCTGACAGGTATAATGGTTTCCACAAAAAGCAGCACAACTGTTTTCAACATTGATAATCTTAAGTAATGTTTCTTGAGCATCAAATTAGCATATTAGAATGACAATGAAGACTGGAGTAATGATGCTGAAAAATCAGCTTTTCCATCATAGAAATAAATTTAAATTGTAATATATATATTTTTATAATATTACTGTATTTACTGAATTATAGGTCGTATAAATGCATCCTTGGTAAGAATACGAGTCTTCTTTAAAAAAAATAAATAAATAAATAATAATAATAATGAATCTTACCAACCCAAACATTTTTGAAAGGTATACTCTTCTGGAATTTATTCTTTTATTTCTGAAAAAGATTCTACTGCTCTCAGATGTGAGCTATGTGACAACAAATGAAAGAGCTTCTTTCTTCTTTGGCACACACACAAATTTCTTTTTGTGTTAACTTTACAGTCAAAGCTATTCAAAATATCTTCTTTTGTGTCCCACATAAAGAAGGTGATACAGGTTTGGAATGACACAACGGTGAGTGAATGATGACAGAATTTTCTGTCCCAAACAGGCCCAAACAGATGAATTTTTATGTTTGTATTTAGACTTATGTACATTTAACTGATGAAATACATGATGTAAACATTTTCTTCCTGATGAAAAGGTGTGGGGAATAAATTTTCATTACATATACATTATTAAAAGTGAGGGAAACACTCGTGCATTCTACACATAGCTATAGTCCTTGCACTCTTTTTTTGACAGAAAAAATTCTGCCCACATTGCAGTTTTTATACGGTTGATAGACTTTCTCTAGAGATGCGTCCAGCTAATTTTTAAGGCCCCTATTCTCACATTATTCTCAGCCCTGCATATTCCCTGGATGTATTTTAAACGTGTGACCTTGTCACGGTGAGAAGACCGTCTGGCAGCTGACCTTACGCTAGACCAAAGAGAAGCGCGGATAGCATTGCTGTTTTCCTTTCACTCAGTTGAGCTCACATCAGGCGGATACGGCCGTTCAAACGCTCTGTTCACTGCAGCAGGGGGGCGGATGAGAAAGCGGTCCCTCAGCTACACATTAAGCATGCAACACACACACAGACGTATTAGAAGCAGCACAACACCGACATCTCTTTCTTTCACACCCATCAACCATCTCTGACCTGCCGTGCTGTCAAGAGAGCTTGAGAAAACAGCTTTTTCAAATGGAAAGCGCAGACAGACGGAACAGTTTTCCGAGTCTCACACCACGCTTTTACGCAGCAACACTTTGTCCTCGAAAAACCCTCTTAAATCAAACGTTCCCTCAAACACACGCTCCTCCTCCATACACCTCGTGCTGCGTCTTTTTAAGGCATCCTAGCAGCCGTATCAGTGTGGGAAGAATTAACACTCTCTGTGGGCTTTTCTGGCTGCTAAGCGGAGGCCGTGGGTCACGTGGAGAGGGGCTGCCGTATCTGCCACACATGCAGAGGCCAGATGTTTTCTAAGAGCTTGATTTTCCCAATCTCCAGTTGGAGAGCTTGGCCTACTCTCCCAGAAATACGAAGCTCCCTCTGTCTTTCTCCCTTTGTCTTACTCTCTGTCCACGGCATGTGCTCATATGTACTGTTCCCTTGTGTGTTTCAAAAAGCACAGACTCTTTACTGCAGACACGGCTCCCAAAACAGCCCCAGTAACTTTTCATTGACCTGGAGCAGCACACACACTTTGTGGATCGCTTTGGGATCTCCACATTCTTTTTTATTTTTCCTTTTTCTTGTTTTTTTTTTTTCTTTAGCATTTTTTGAGTTCACAAGCTCTTTGTCTGTGCTTCACTTGTGGGTCTCAGCAAAAAAAAAAAAAAAGTAAAAAAAAAAAAAAAAAAGTAATACAAAGACATTCAACACAGATAAAGCATTCATGAATTCATCCATCTATCCACCCAACCAACCATTTTGTGCTTACTGAAGTGTAATCCAAATGCATTCTACACAGATAATGCATTCATGAATTCATCCATTCATTGTTCCATCTGTCCATTTCGATTTCAAAATCTAATAAATTATAATACAAAGAAATTCAACACAGATGATACATTCATGAATCCATCCATCCATCCATCCATCCATCCATCCATCCATCCATCCACCCATCCATCCATCATTCTATCCATCCATCAACTTTGTGTTTACTGAAGTGCAATACAAAGACATTCAACACAGATAATGCATTCATGTATTCATCCATCCATCCATCCATTCATCCACCCATCCATCCATCCATCCATCTATTTTTCCATCCATCCATCCATTGTTCTATCCATCCATTCATTGTTCCATCCATCCATTATTCCATCCATCCATCCATCCATCCATCCATCCATCCATCCATCCATCCATCCAGTGTGCTATATTGCAATCCAAAGAAATTCAACACAGATAATACGTTCATGAATCAATCCATCCATTATTCTGTCCATCCATCGATTTTGTTTACTGAAGTGCAATACAAAGACATTCAACACAGATAATGCATTCATAAATTCATCCATCCATTGTTCTATCAAAACTACATTCATGCAAATGCTTATGTCATGTTAATCAAATAATATTATACTGGTTCTCTGTTAAACAGCCTTACCCTCCAATCTAGGCATTAGTTCATTGCATAAGTCATTAAAGAGGTCATATGATGCGATTTCTTGTTTTCTTTTTCTTTAGTGTGTTATGTAGCTGTTTGTGCATGGATAAGATCTGCAGAGTTAGAAAGCTCAAAGTCTCCCACAAAATGATTTATTCTATTTAAAAGAGAAGGCTGATCCAGACCCGGGCTAAAACGCCTCATTAAAACACGCCCCCACGTCTACGTCACAATGTGGAAATATTTGCGTAATGCTGCCCAAATGTGCACGCAAAGAAAGAAGGCGTGGTTTCAGTAACCACAGTAGTGTTGATGCAGCCATGT
Organism: Spinibarbus caldwelli; assembly: GCA_039654775.1. Lineage (NCBI taxonomy): Eukaryota > Metazoa > Chordata > Actinopteri > Cypriniformes > Cyprinidae > Spinibarbus > Spinibarbus caldwelli. The sequence continues at coordinate 26,333,795 of CM077220.1, read as the reverse complement.
CAGGAAGAGCTGTGTGTTTCTATGCGAAAGCAAAAGCACTTTATTTGGCCTTCTTAAAGTAGATGCAATTAGGAATTATTGGTTAATATTTGTTTAAAACAGAACAGCACAACCCAAATGTTCGAATTTGTGCAACACATTTTATGGACTACCGTTTTGTGAACCTAGGAGAGTACAAGGCTGGCTGTGCACAAAGGCTATTTCTTAAAAAAAAAGGGTCAATTCCGACTTTGCTACGACAATCTGGCGCTTCTGAATCAGCGACTGTAATTGTGTTTTGTTATTAGTTTAAGTATTTGCTATTGACTGTTCAAATGCGGAGTTATGCGCAGTGTAGAGTAACGCATCTCTGTTCCCCTTTCCAGCTTGAACTGATGGTAAAACTAAGGACATTATATTTTCTTTATATTTACTTTGAAAGCTGAAGCTTGCGATTATGGTAAGGGGCGTTACATTTCCGACGCGTGCTTGTGGTGTTCGGACAATCACAATGCACTGTGTCAGCTGGCCAATCAGAGCAGACTGCGCTTGTCGGAAGGAGGGGCTTTGTAGAAAACGATGCGTTTGAGAGAGGCGGGGCATAGAGGAACTACAATAACGTACAGTATTTGAAAAAATAATGTGTTTTTTGAACATTAAAAAATGTCAACATATTCTGTTATACCAAACACACAAAACAATGGTCTTTAAAAAAGCATCATATAACCCCTTTAAATAAAAAAAAAGGCAGAATGAATTGGCATAATGTTAGAGTCTTAGTCATAACTGTCATCAGTCAAGATCACAAACACCTGGATTCCGATCACCCGCACCTGCAGCCAATTATCATCTCTCCTTTAAATACATGCTCCACTCAGACTCTCATCGTCTGGTCTACCGTTCATAACCCCAATCAGTTCCCAGACCCTTTGTGCACTTACTTGTTTACTTCCATTTCAGCTCTCCAACGATCCTCCTGCGATACGCCGTCTAAGAATCCCCTGTTCCTGGTTCCAGCACTCCATTGATCCTGCAAAGAGACTCACATTCAGTCAACAGCTAAGACCCATTGAACTGTTACTATTTCCAAGATTCTCATCTGCCATTCTCTCCTCACGATCTGCATTCAACCTGTCAATAAACCATCCTGTGTTTCACTTACCTCTGTGTCTCCTCGCCTGCATATCTGTGACACATAATCTGAGCATACTTTCTATACATTTTTATTGGTGAATCTGAGTGTAATTTGTTGACAGGCCTAGAGTAAAAGTGTAAATGTGAATCCTGTCCAATCTTTTGCAATCAATATCCCATATAGAGTAATGTGCAACTTTGCACTGTTGAAATTGATATATGCCATACAAAATAGTGCAGGCGTGTGCATTTTCAATCACTGTCATCAAAACAGCAGCCATATACAGTACATCAGGAAATGATGACAGAGTATTGATAACGTGGCTAAGCATTTTGAATATCTTGTTTGTGAACAATGACACAAGGACTTGTCATTCTGAGGGCAATGGTATTGTTTATTGACATAAATATTTACTTGTAAGAGGATTTTGACAAAATTACAATTAATTGTGTGTTAATCTTTTGTGTCATGCTTTTTATATGAATTGTTTCAAGAAATGCACTTAAAGGTTTGCAAATGTCAAGGATAATTTGAGAAATGTACCAAATCGACTGAGAAAAACTGTATTTGTAAATGTACCAAATCGACTGAGAAAAAGTTCTATGCGACAAACTTCCTATTTAAATAAATAATTGTCTAGGGACAAAGCTTATCTACTTTCCGAGATGTGCCAGTATGATGTAATCTAGCGACATTTAGCGAGCAGCCATTAGCTACTTTCCATCGAAAGCAGTTGGCAACAGTATTTCGATTATCTTCTTTGTTTTGTGTTTTTGGTTAAAAGAAATTACAACTGCTGCATTTAGATCCACATCTCCTCTTCCTTGCCTGACTCACCGTGACATGGAAAAATTTACATTTCAGGCAAAATTTGGATGGTTAGTTTGTGTAACTATTCTCAGCCAAAGTAATAGTTCCTAAGAAGTGAAAGTATCAAGTTTTGAGAACATAAACAGATTGCTATATAATGTAAGTACAGTACATTTTGATTTAAAGCGAATCAGTTACAATCCTGAGATGAAATGTACAGTAAATACGTATATTGAGTTAAACTGAACCACAGCTGGTTTTCCAGCCAGGATGGGCAATTTTCTGTAACTTGATGCTTCAAACATGTTTTTCTTCCTCCCTCTAACTCTCTCACTCTTTCCCTCCATCTAACTCGTCTCCATGTAACAGTTTGTATTCCGCTTTTTTGTTGTCTTCTGACTAAATGTTAGATATTAGAAATTAAAAGGCTCAACTGACCAAAGTATTCTGATGATGAGCCCTGACCTCATTAACATTTTCAGGAAGAGCAGAGCAATGACCTTGTTAACATTTCTGGTGTAATTAATTAATCCACACGAGTGCTGAATCTTTGCTGATTCCTGCCAGCATAGTCCACTCCGCCACAGAGTGAGTGATGTATTGAGAGGAGAGGAGAGGCAGACCGCTGTCAAATTCGCGGGTCACCCGCATGGGGCACAGGTGACAGCAGTTGGCTAAAAGCTTAATGGAGGAGATTTTATCCGTACGCATTCATTATAATATTTATTTCACAATGATTCATTTTGAAGGGCTGGAGAAAGCTTCCTCCATAAATGCTGTCCATGCAGACATAAAGTATCTGTTTAGGCTTTCGGTAGCTGTGTTTCATCATTCTTTGCGATAAAGGTTATATTATACACATGCGCTAGATAGCGTGCACCACGCATCATTCTCTTAGTATTCAGGGTTAAAGAGTCTCTGAGTGCTGAATATGATGAATCATTATGTCTTCAGCATGCCACAGTGGTCAAGTTGTTTGTTCTAGGCTTTTTCTTTTTTTCTCTAGAGCTAATACCAGCACTCTACAAAGAGCAGGGGACAGAGAGAGACCTAAGGCTGTCGGGCTATCACGGTCTTACACATTGCTGCTCTCATGCACTGAATGCAAATTGGATCAGGTAATTGGGAGGCAGCATGAGAGGGCTGCTTCAGATCTCCCTAGCGACAAGCTCTGCACACAATCATGATTGGGTCCAGATGGACTGTGAAGCACTTACTATGCTTCCCACTTCACATAACTGTCTATATGCCCGAACGCAGACCAGCCTCGCATAGATATTTTAATGTCACGTCCCGCACATGTATGTGATCACAAGGGGTCTTGTTTCTAAATACTGTGTACATGCAAAACAGACTTAGAGCAGCTAAAACTAAAACTTATGAAACTGAATATAAATATTTAATTGAATACTTAAACATAAAACTAGGAATGTTGCCTTGGCTGTTGATACAACAAAAATAGGTTAATTACTAAAATTACAAAAACAAAATCTGAAAAATAAATTAAATCTAAATAAATAAAAAACTAAAATTGATTTTAATCAAATCTAAAGCTTAAAGTAAAATTAAAATGAAAATTACAAATCTGAAAATAATAGCTAATTCAAAGTATTTATAAATACTGCAATAGTATATAAATATTACTAATATTACTAAAATAACACTGTCAGACATATATGGAGACATAGTGAGATTTATTAAAGACATGAGAAACTAACTTTTAGTGCTGGCATTTTGCAAAGACATTTGAAAATAATGTTTTAAAAAAGTGTGGCAATTGTTATGATCAAAAAGCTAATTGCATTTTCTTTCTTTTTCTTTTCTTTTTTTAAATAAAAATGAACAAGCACAAATATAAAGATATTTTTAAGAATTCATACTGTTGTCATTATTTCCAATTCAAGCTGCACTGTCATTTTTCTTTCTTTCTTTCTTTCTTTCTTTCTTTCTTTCTTTCTTTCTTTCTTTCTTTCTTTCTTTCTACTTCTTCTTTTTCTACTTCTAACTTTTTAGCTCTACTTTGCATGAAGGTTGTAATAAAAACCTTATACAATTGTATTAACTATATAAAACTCACTATCCCGATGAAGGGTTCTGTTGTTGACAGTGAAAAGTGTAGATGCCAAGTATACCTAAAACCTCACAAGTGACACATATTCATAATGTAACCTACAAGATATTTCACATCAAAAATCAAGCTTTACAATTAGATAGGAGAGTAGATGTACTGTAGTAAAAATAAAGCTCTTGAACTGGAACTTTAGCGACTCACCTCTGAAATGTTTTTCACTTGCTACATCACTCATGTGTCTTCATTTGACTAAATGGCTGCAAATTGCATTCTGGGGTAAACAGCACTGATAAATTGAAGCCACTGTATAAACAGCTGCGGTTATAATGCGAGTTGTTGTGCTGAGCAGAACCTCGTATAGTGATCGATTTAGACAAAGACAATTTAATATACATAAAACCATTGAGTGAGGCACTATGATTTATGCTTATGAAATTTTATAGCACAAATTTTACAGATGGCTGTCTGTGAGTTGTTCCAATCAGCTGGGCTACAATGTCTTTCACACTTTAAACAGAGCGAATCTTGATAATAGGAAATGTCTAGAGATCTGCTTCTAGAGGGTTTATGTGAGAAGGGAAGCATGTGTGGTTGAGGGATTATCACATTTATAACTCGTTCTTGTGTGTAGGTAACAAAATTGAAGTATCACTGTTGGTCTTGCAGCTGGATTTTTGCCAGTTGGTCAAACGCTCTAGTAACTCAAGTACAGTGGTGTATAAAGTACCTGAAAACCATAATCAAGTAAAAATACAGATATCTCACCAGAAAATGACTTTGATAGAAGTTGAAGTCACCGTTTAGAATATAACTTGAGTAAAAGTCTTAAAATATGTGATATTTATTGTACTTAAGTACAGAAAGTATTTTTGTACTTAAGTATCTTTACATTAAAAGTAAGCCAAGAAGCCGGAACTCGACTCTCGCGAACACGCATATGGCCGTTGCCGAAAGTCAGGGATTTGAGTTTATAATTTTAAAAATAGAAATATTTTTGTTCCAAAAACCCATCGATCTGCTTCAGAAGACATGTGTTAACCCCCCGGAGGCGTATGGGTTAGTTTTACGACGGATATATGCGATTTTTGGAGCTTCAAAATAATAGCCACTATCCACCAGCATTACCAAGCTTGGAAGAGCCAGGATAAATTTTAAAACAACTCAGACTGTGTTTGTCTGAAAGAAGAAAGTCATATACACCTAGGATGGCTTGGGGGTGAGTAAATTATGGCGTAATTTTCATTTTTGGGTGAACTGTTCCTTTAAGTATTGAAAGCAAAAGTACAAGTAAGTGCAAAATGGAAAATAAGCTATTAAATATCTATATAAAAAAATATTACACAGTTCAGTTTTACTCTTTCTTCCATTTTGTATTTTTAGATAAGAATAATATGCACTTCATCCGGTACTTAGTGTCTTTCATTCCAACATAAGAAAACATTTCTGGAATCTGCATCTGAAACAGCATTTAGATGTATTTACACAGTTTAATGTATCTCTGAGGGGATGAATGCATATAAGTTACAGAAGCATAAATAGGTCTAATGTTTAGTTTTTAACATAAAACGTTGAATACTGATATTTGAAATAATTTAAAACATGAAAATAAATAAAATAAAATAGTCAAAATGTGAAATTAAAACCGCCAGTAGGTGACAGCAAGTGACTTGCTAATGAGTGAGTCACTGAGATTCAACCGATTCATTCAAACGGCTGATTCATTCAGAAACAAAGCATTTGACTGTGTTAATGAGTGAATCACTGAATCATTTATTCAACCGATTCGTTCAAAAAGCTGATTCATTCAATAAGTAAACACTGTCCATTGCTCAGAGACACAAAACAGTGCTGTGATCTTTGTTTGGAACCATAGACTGTAAAAAAAGATGGACGACGCGTCTCCACTTCCTTCCACTATAGGAAATTGAAGCCAATTCATCTCAGTATGGCCGTTGCCATCTTTAGAAAATGACGTAATTTGGAGCCCGAGTCTACGCAGTACAGATTCGTTTGGAGCCCGAGTCTGCGCAGTTGCGCAGTAGAGATTCGTTTGGAGCCAGAGTCTGCGCAGTTGTGCAGTAGAGATTCGTTTGGAGCCAGAGTCTGCGCAGTTGTGCAGTAGAGATTCGTTTGGAGCCAGAGTCTGCGCAGTTGTGCAGTAGAGATTCGTTTGGAGCCAGAGTCTGCGCATTAGTGTCATGAGGTGGAGCTGCGGAATCAAACTCCCGCCCAAACTCCCGCAGACCCAATCAACCATAACGACACGCCCCGTTTTTATAGCATCAAATTACTAGCTAAAATGAAACTTATCACAAAAATGAGCAATTGAACATATATCAGCATGATAACAACTACCTTAAATGACCAAAACCATATTTCGGAAAATTGTATTGGAAGTGTAATTTATTTTTTTATTTTGACTCAAGTCCCATTCGTTTACATGGAGAGGGTGGGGTTTATGAGCTGTACTGCAGCCAGCCAACAGGGGGCGATCAAAGAGGCCACAGCTTCACTTTTCAGGACATGTGAGGCACACCTGTTTGGAAGTATTTTCGTTGGCAAAATTGAGCAAAAACAAGCAATACTATGTCTAAAATATAAGTCACTTATTGATTTACTGAACTTGTATAAAATGATTACTAAATGTGTTCATTCTGATATCTGCAGAAAAACGGTACTCTTTGTGTGATATAGTTTATTGACTATATTAACATATGTAAATATCAAAAGCATACAGAAGCATTTTTGCCGTCTACAATTTAGAATGCCTGGAATTTTGAGTTTTAAAAGACTAATAAATTAACGTGCGTGCACTGTGTGTGATTTGGTGATATAGCCTACTTGATAATGTCAGATCGCACATCATTAAAACAACACATCATATTATCGCAGACGATGCTGTATCGCACACTCCAGACTCGACTTGACTGGAAAATGAAAAGATCCGCGGTTGTGCGAGTACTTGTTTGCATGAGCAAAGGTGTTTTTTAGGAGTCCAACTTGCAAATGCCAGACCACTGATTCATTAAACCTGGTTTCTTGCCGTCTGTGTTCTTCTGACTATTTTGTAGTAAGTAACGAATATGCTTCGGGGAAATGTATCGGAGTAAAAGTATACATTTTAATTAGGAAATGTAGTGGAGTAAAAGTAAAAGTTGGCTGAAATATAAAAACTCAAGTAAAGTACAAATACTCCCAAAAAATACTTAAGTACTGTAATGAAGTATTATTACTTCGTTACAATACACCACTGCTCAGGTATAACAGGAGTTGGGATTTCACCGCCAGAGATAAAATATAATTGCCAAGGGAGAAGAGATGCTGGTAAATTAACAAGACATCTGTGCTTAACATTCAGCAGGTGGTATTAATCTGACAAATTGGCTGTCATCTCAAATGATCTGTATAGGATTTTTTTTTTTTTTTTTTTTTTTTTTTTTAGGTGAAAATACAAAGTATCATACCCTCTCTTTTCCAATTGACAATTCTCACCATCTTACCAATGTAAATAGTAAATAATTAATACAAAAAAAAAATAAAATAAAATAAAATAAAGTAAAATAAAAAAGGCAGAAATTATGGCAGTTCAATCTTTTTCCTCTGAAAGGAGAGAGAGGTGCCCTGATGACCCCATGGTGTGCCCCGTCACCACTTCAGTGGAGTCAGCAGAATAGTTGGTGATTTGAGAGTGAATGTCAGGATGATGGGATGGCTTTCATCAAGGGTCTGAAGGCCACTCTTATCCATCTAGATAGACTTGCTGAAACGGCAAGATCTGCTGCATTCCCAGTACTTCCTCTCAACCCAAAACACAGGGAAGCCACTGAAATAAATCACACACACTTCTTACTTCACACTGGAGGGTTTAAACGCAGGGATGTGAGCATTCCTTCAAGACAGTGGTTTTTAATTCCGGTCCGACTGACAGGGGTTTATTTGATAGTGTTCACCACTCCCTATTCTCTAAGCACAAGACAATATATAAACACATCAAATAAAGTACACATCTAATATCACCAAATAAAATGTATTTTTTAATATTATTTTTCATAACTTTTCTTTTCATATTTTCATAACATACAGGCTAATATGCATGGTACAAAACTACTAACATAATATAAAACTGAATAAGACAGACATATGCACCATTTCTGCAGTAATACTGAAATATACTCTAAATCTAAACTCAATAAATAAATAAATAAAATACAATTAAAAAACACATAGCTGGACACCACAGGTGTTAGTCTTTCCATTTCATTACCAACTATACAACAGGGGAATACTTAGAAGTAGTTTTGTACCGTAATCTAAACATGTAAACATATACCGCAGTGAATTCTAAACAGTTAAGACATTTTACAAAATAAAACATTGTATGCCTATAATGCTGCTTGTTGTTAATGTTTTTAGGTCATTGTTTTATGAGTGACAAAGTGTGCTAGTTGGGTGACAACCTTTGTGTTTTGGAAGAATGACTTGATTTGAGACATATTAAGTATTTTGAATGTGAAATTAACTGCTGTGCTAAGTTTAGAAGAACTGTGTAAAAAGTTAGAAAAGGTTTTGAAAATTTGACCTTAGTATTAAGAAATGGGTCATAGGAATAATAATAAAAAAGTGTAATAACTTAATATTTGTATAAATGCACTTTTTGTATTGTATTGTAAATCTGGTACAGGTGCCAGGATGGGAATTGAGAACAACTGCATCTAAGACTTCAACAGAGTTATTAACTGATCAGGTGATTTAGATCACACAGTATTCTTGTCAAATCCCCCAAAACTGTAATTTTTGCACACTGTCCTGTGCTCACAGTCTTGTTAGTTTTAGTGTTATATAAACATGCTGAACGTAGCCAGAGACAGTATATTGCCTTTACAGTATCCATTTTTTTTCTTGGAGCAGAAAGGATGGGGATGGGATGGGGATGGGCCTCTTAAAGTTAATGTAAAAATCTATATTTTGATTGAGCAGGTTCCATGGTTTGACGGTAGAGATAATTAGAGTTTATGTTGTTTTTACCCTTGTAGAGAGCAGGACAATATTTTATCTTGGGCTTTTGGTTTATATCAGTTTTGAATTTGTAACAAATGACCTGACAACATCAATTTCACACATATTCATGGTCTTAGGGAACACACGTAGGACAAAAAGGAATGTTATTTCTCACGGAATTACTACTGATGATTGAAAAGCAATCCATAGAATTATGATTATGTAAATACTACTTAAAATGACTACCTCAATTTGACTACAGGGAGTAAAAGACCAACAAAGACACCCAAGAATCAAGTCAGGAAAATACAACTACAACTACGCCTCTGGAGCTCTTGCATACTCTACAATGCTCAAAACTTTGACTTACTTACAAACAGTAAATTATAGTATGTCATAATTCATAAACATTATGACTCTTTGAAAATCTTTAGACTACATGGCAAATCCACCATCATCAGAGTTGGGCAAAATTCAGAAATGAAGGAAATTGAACTGACTGGATTTTATTTGTAATGTGAATTTATTGAATTTCAATGATAAGTAGAGCAATTTACTCAATCATAATGCAATATAATTAAAAAATAAATTGACTTAATTATTGACTTAATTATTGAATGTATATAAAATACATTCTAAATGCAATGCAAAATGATTCACAACCAAATAAAATAGATATTCTCTATATGTTCTGTCAGTGTGAATGCATCATGTTCAGGTATTTATTTTACAGTTTATCCTACTTGCACTTAAAGACTTAAACAACATCTCTTTATGTGGTCTGTCTAAATGGTAAAGGGCAAGAAAGTGTTTCTCTATTTAGTGTGGAAATAGCATCTGCATTTTACAGCGCTTTAGAGTACTTTACTGTGATTTCAAGAGTAAGAAGACAAAGAAGGCACTGGTGGTTAAGCTGTTAGGTGGAAAGATTTGATTGATTAGATAGTGCTGGTGGAGTGTCTGGAAATAAATGGTCCCCACATAACGGTGGAGAGTCAAAGTGCTTTCACACCTCTGCTGTCGCACCACTCTGCCTGGTTTACAGTCTGCTCCCGCTGCAGTTAAACATTACAAGTCTTTTTCATCTCTGTAACCCAGCAGGCCGCCAGGAAGATTTACATGTGCTTTCTTATATATGGGATTGAGTCCTTTAAGATTTTGCAGTAAGGAGGTCTAACGGTGCTTTATTGCACACTAACTATGCCGGCATGAGGCTTGTTAGTATTCTAGTGTAAATTGACAGCATTACATAAAAGCAAGCATTACACTGTCCCGAACAATTACAAAGCCTTCTGCAGTACATTCTGTGCAGAATTAGATTACAAGTGTAATTTCCTTTGCATCTGTAAAGACTAATAAGCCGTTAAAATCAGATTTTTTTTCCAAATGAACATTAACCAGAAGCTTAGATACTAGAAAGACTTTATGATGACAGAAATCTAGTAACAAACCTGACAAATGAGACAGAGAGAAAATAACATAAGCTTTATCCTTCTTCCAACTTGCTAACAGGTTTCAGAAAAAAAGTATAAAAAGAGAGTAGAATTATGTGTTAGCGTCTCATCTAGTGTGACTGCTTATTAATAGATTATTATTATAATGGTACAACATGTTATTTCTAAGCTGTATCCTTTCATCTATTTGATATTATGGTCATGCATCCTTCTGTCTTTTGGTGAGTTATTGACTGTTTCATAGACAGATCATTGCCGTCATCTGTCTCTCCAGTTCAGAGAACTTTATAGTTCAACTTTACTTTTTCTGCTTAACCTTGTTTTGTTTCGAGCTATGTGGGTGGGTGAAATACTTTTTCATACTTTGGATCAGATTCTATTAGTGTGCTGGCCTCAAACTGTGCTGCCCTCCAAACTGAAGTCAGCGTTAAGAGGAGAGGTCACTTTGAGGTGTTGTTAATGTCTCACCACATGCCCCGGGCTGGGCCAAATGTTTTCCTTTCAACCTCAGATATATTCAGTTGTGAGAAAAACACAAAACACCTGGTGTGCAATGTAATGTCTTTTCAAACATTTTTTTCCCCCCTCATGAATCTTTCTTTTAAAATATCTCACTTATTATTCTAGCATTTGTCTGTTATGCCATTGTGTTTGTTTTAATGGTGGTATAGTGGCTGTAAAGCATATACTGTATGCAACACACGTTTGACAAATGTATAACACACATTTAAACACATAAATGGTCTTTTTAAACTGCTGTTTTAAATGTCGGTGTAAAATGGACCAAAACACAAGCAAGGACAATTAATTTTCATCATCCCTCTGTGTATAAACTAATTTTCAATAATAAGCTTGACAATAAAGAAATTAAAAGAGAACTTCACTGATTTTAAGGCAAGGTTAACAGTAATTAATTTAATATGTTGATGCTGCTCAGCGTGCAGCATAATTAGAGCTTGTGGCAACTCATTTGATTCAAGTAACTCTTTTCCAAATACAATATTTTACATTTGAAATATTTTACAAATATTTGAAACAGATGAACATCACACCCAAGGGATTCTTCGGGTGAAATGCACTTCAAAACAACTTTTGATTTTTAAAATTTTTATGATAAACTTATTCCGTCTCTCAGTGGTGGTGCATATACAATATTGATGTGTTTATCTGGCTGTCATGGTTAGACAACATTTACCAGGCAAAATGTATTTTACAAAAAAAAAAAAAATACATTTTTATATACAGTCTCATTTCAAGAGGTACAAATCAGTTTTAATGAATCAAATTTGTCCTTCACTGACACAAATGAGCTGACCAGGAGAGACTTTCGAACTGAAAAAAAAGTGATCTCATTATAGATATTTAGATATTTAATTGTAAATGAACCAAGTCAAACACAAACATGTATAAGCTACTAATATGTAAAATGTGATAGATATTGTTAAGATATCACCAACAAATACATATTTTGTACACCTACAGAACCCAGTTAGACCTGCACACAAAATAAACCACATGCCCTATAAAGCCACACAAAAGCTTGAGGATTTCACAGTGTCCACTTTGCCCTTGTCACTGAGGACTAGAGGAAGTTCATCATAGATGTCATCTGAAGTCTAAAGCCTGACCTGAGCATGTATCAGCTCTGAATGCTGACCCCTACAATCTCAACACTCAGACTGCATTAGGCAGCCTGCATCAGCAGATGATGGCAGGGATTTGGCTGGAGCAGCATTAAAACAGCCCCATGCTGTCCGTCCTCAGTGGATTGCAAGGTTACTGCACTATACAGACCTTAGAATAGGTATGATTTTATAGGCCATATATAATAAAAATGTATAATGCATAGCGAACAATCGCTCAACAGCACAGTGGCGGAAATGTCACGACAACTGACCTTAAAGAGCATATTTCAGGTTAGCTTCCTTCAGAGCAAGCTGTGCAGTAGCTAACTGTCCCTTTTGAATAACACGATTAAAGTAAAATTTGACTGTATATAGAAAAAAACAGCATGATTGAGAATCGAAAATTTGCATTTATACAAGAGCTCTATGTACAAGAAGTAAATTAATGATATTGTCAGATACTTAGTCGGTTTTGTTCAATGAATTAGTGTTTTTGAATGAATAGGTTGAGTGACTCATTTAACAGACAGACATCCACTTGTTTAATTCTTAAATGAATCAGTCTTGAACCAAGCAGTTGAGTAAATTATTCAATGATTTTCTCATAAAATCTATGGCTCACATTCTTTGTGTAGGTACTTATTTTGAATACGTGTATGAATGTGTGTAACATGAATATCAGGACCAAAGCCATTGAATAATAATAATAATAATGTTATTCAACGGGTCTGATCCAGAAGTACTACATTTATCATGCTGTCATTGTCATGTGACCTACCAACGTCAGTTCCGTCACTTCACTGCCATTCACAAATCCCCTCTCCTCCATAATAAAGTGTTTGTTGGATGCACATTTCTGAACCTCGGTGGGGCAAAGGATTTTTATTTTCTTTCAGTTTTCTTTAAAACAAATATTAGTTCATAACTAGACATAAGTATGAGAGGAGGATGCCAGCAAAGCCACATTTAGTCTCAACTAGCCAAAGTGTTTTGCTGATTAATTTTTCTTTTCCCCTTTGCACTCAACATAACTAGTGAAATCCCCCATCACATTTAAGGTCAAGGAATGTATTTTCTAATTGGAGCAAGCTACTTTCTTTTGAGAATTGCATAAACCACAGTCGAGCTTGCGGTTTTATAGTTTGTTTATGTTTCATATCCTTTGACTTAGATGACTCGAGGAATGATTTGCTGAATCTGTGAAAAGCTTTTCTCGACACTACAAGGGGACGGGTACGGAGCCAGGAGATTTAGGCCTTTGATTTTTTTCTTTCATATCTGAAGCGCAAATGGATGGTGATCTCCCAAGATGGGTGCTCCTAAATGCATTAATTTTTCCATCCATGCTCTGTGTATCTCTGTGATAAGTTCATTAAAATTTCACTCAATTATATTTAAAACGTAAACTCAGTAATCCCAGTTCAGTTCTGGCTGGACTCATACTGAGTTAAGCTTTAAATATTTAATTGCCAGATCCCTAAATCTGTCTTGCATTTTGCCTATCACATCAAAAGCAGGTACTGTAATTCTCTGTATAAGACCCTGGTGCTTCTGAAATCATGATAAAATCATTTCAGCCATTTTTGTTAATGCTACTAATGAGATATAATGAGACATACTTACCCAAGTATAATGACTCCAAATAATTACTTGTTTGAGACACTTCAGCTTTTCAGTTTTCATGTAACAGCCTCATATTAATTTAAATAATAATAGCCCTACTAGCTAAAGTCTTCATTGTGATATACCTTGCATACCGTATTATACTTTGAATATTATGTGGTCTCAACACATCATAGCCAACACTGAGAAAGAAAAATGGTAATCTTCATACCCCAAATTCCTGAGGGGGATGGCAAAACTTATTTTGATAATTCACAGAAATAGGTCTAAATGTCATTGTATTGATAAACATTGCATTCAACTACGCATGACGTGTGCAATATTTATTCACCTCAACCCTAACCACGCCACGATAAGCACATAAATGTATAGTTATAGGATAATAATAATAAAAAAACAACACAAAATCTGCATAATAGTCCATGACTTATTTATAACTGACTTACACAGTATAAGTTTTCCTATAGATTTGCTGACAGAATTTACTGCTACCACGTTTATGTAGATTTATATATATATATATATATATATATATATTTAAGTCCCAGACTACATGGTTTTAAGGATATAGTGTCTTGCTTTGCTATTTTGGTAGGTAAAAATGATTTGCTTTATCGATTTATTTTAGCCTCTAACCAAAATTAGCCTATTGACTGCTGTGGACATTTTGTAATGCTGGTTACATATGATATCATTAGGTACAAGTTCTTATTGACAGCTCATTCAGGGTGGTTGAGATCTGACTGTGCCTTTGACACTCTAATCTGTACAAACAAATTACAGGTGTTTCATGTACATTTATCACACTATGGAGCATGGCATGTGGTCACATTAAATTTGCTTTTCTCCCAGTATGGCTTTACACACAAAAGCTGCTATTTCTGACTGAATATTATGAATTACAGCACATGTAAGCCAGTTAGAAGGCTTATCTGTAGCTAGAAAAAGCAAAGGCATTTAGCTTTTTTCTGTAAAATGTCTGAGGTGAGCAGATATGGGGATGAGGCACCTCAGTTACTAATAGCAATTGAATATTAGCAGAGGGGTGTTGCCAAAGAAGGGCAAATGTGATTTTTAAAGTAAAAAAAAAAAAAAAAAAAAAAAAAAAAAAAAAAAAAAAAAAAAAAAAAGGAAAAAAAACAAACAAACAAACACTGAAATACATCACAAATGAAAGACTTTTTTCCCCTTACATTTCAAAAGATCCATCCATTAGTCCTGGTTCATATGTGCTATTGTGCTATTTGACTAAAATATGGCAGTAGGATTATTATGAATTCAAATTATTCCAATAATTATGTCACGAGTCCCTGTCACCAGTCACCAGCTCTGGACTCCATTCCCCAGAATCCTCCCTGGCTCACTCCTGGTTTCATTCACAGTCATCACCCCCAGCGCACACAAGATCACAATCACCTGTATTCTGATTCCCCGCACCTGCTGAAGCTAATCAAGCTCCACTATATCTGCACACTCTCCACACTCCCTCCTCGTCTGGTCTACTGTTTACATACCAGAACCAAGCCAGACCCCTTTATACTTGCCTGTGTGTTGCCTTACCTCAGACGTTCCAGTTTCTCCATCGCTCCAACCGCTCCCCGCAAGAGATCACAGTCTAAGCTAAGCTAAACTATCTGGACCTTGTCACGTTGTGCTTCACTCACCTCTCGCCACCTCCTGGCTCCCTCCTCAGTCTCTGTAAATAATATACCCTTGTTTGACCACTTACCTCTGTGTCTCCTCGCCTGTGGTGTGACAAATTATGCCTAATTTTGGAAAACAGACTGGTTGTGTGCTTTCTGTATCTTGTTCAGGAATCTGCATCGCACACAAATTATATATTAACAACCTGTTACTGTCACGGGCCCACTTGCCATAACATGTTTTAAACTGTAATATCTTAGTCTGAACCTAAAGTAATCTTGACAAACTATATATCTTTTGAAAGCTTAAAGACTCTAGTTTTGATATTTGGTGACTGATTTCTAAAATATTTTACAGAGCAACTGTAATTTATTAATATGCAAGAAGAGTACTTGGAGTCAGAGAGTGCGTTGAAAAATCTGTAAAAATCTTTAATTTTAATGGCGTGTTCAAAACATAACATTCATCCTATTTATTGAGGGGAAAAAAGGTCTAAAAGTGTTTTGAATATATAGAAAAAAACAATAGATTCTCCATTTCTGATGCATCGTGAACTATAACGCAAGTCAAGGGTTCTCGTAGCATGTATTTTATGTTTTTTTGAGGTTGAATTGAAATCAAATACTGCCATACTGCCCTTAATATTTCTGTATAAACTTCTCAGTGCATTTTATATAAAATAGAAATATTTAAATTATTACATTTTATATTTTCATAAACTTAAACTTCCATAACTTTTTTTTTTTTTTTTGCTATATAATCTATATAACTTTTTTCACTTCTACAATAATCTGCCAAGTGTCTTCTTTAAAAAGAGACCAACCTTAAGTCTGTGGTCCAAAGCATTCAAAATTTATAACAGTTTAAATGAAAATGTTAAAGAATAAAGAACATCTTTAGTTGTTTGGTTGCTGGTGGTAAAAAGGTCAATCAATCAATCAATCAATCAATCAAAAAAACAACAACAAAAAAAAAACACTTCAGTAAATGATATCACCAGTCATTAAAGAACTTAAGAAATGTACATTGCATGCAATATATACCAAAAGGAGTTAATGTGAGTTTGAAATGAATGGCGATTCAAATACAAACTGTGAAGGCAAAGTATTGTGAAGCTTATAGAAGAAACTTCTCAGTGCATCCCAGTTATTCTATCTAACAGCTTTTAGTGGTCTGTAGTGTGACAAATGTACAAAGCCTTGTTATGATTGTTCTGATTTGCACTGACTGACCCAGACATAGCCGAAGGGAACGGGGCAAAGGCCCCATGAACTGGACAAGTTGACAATAAGTGCTGTATACTTAAGGTGGCAAAATCAATGTTTTTGGAATTGAGTTTGACTTCAGTGAACCCTAAATCCAAACTCCACTGACCCAGTTCTCAGATTGTAGCTTCAAAATGCAGTAACAAGTCTACCTGTTTTTCCTCTAGTGGGTATAGAGCAGAAGGTTAACAGTCCACCCCACTTTTTCAGAGATAATCATTAGGCTATATTTTTGTTTTGCTTGGTTGCATTTTTACTATGTGTGTGTGCATTCCATCTGTTAACAGCTTCTTTAAATGACCAGTGCTCAGAGGTGGGTAGAGTACCCAAAAACTGTACTCAAGTAAAAGTAAAAGTACTTATAGAAATATTTACTCAAGTAAAAGTAATAGTCCGAATAGTTACTTAAGTACGAGTAAAAAAGTATCGGATAAAAAAACTACTCAAGTAGTTAGTTACTAGTTACTTTGGATCATATACTGAATATCTAGTCTATTTTTATTTAGATATAGATAAAAAATATCTATCTATCTATCTATCTATATATATAGGTGCATCTTATTGAAGTAGTTTAAGTCTTTGGTTCTTTTAATTGTGATGATTTTGGCTCACATTTAACAAAAACCCACCAATTCACTATCTCAACAAATTAGAATACTTCATAAAAAAAAAAAAAAAAAAAAAACAACAACACATTTTTAGTGAATTGTTGGCCTTCTGGAAAGTATGTTCATTTACTATATATGTACTCAATACAGGGGGCTCCTTTTGCTTTAATTACTGCCTCAATTCAGCGTGGCATGGAGGTGATCAGTTTGTGACACTGCTGAGGTGGTATGGAAGCCCAGGTTTCTTTGACAGTGGCCTTCAGCTCATCTGCATTTTTTGGTCTCTTTTTTCTCATTTTCCTCTTGACAATACCCCATAGATTCTCTATGGGGTTCAGGTCTGGTGAGTTTGCAGGCCAGTCAAGCACACCAACACCATGGTCATTTAACCAGCTTTTGGTGCTTTTGGCAGTGTGGGCAGGTGCCAAATCCTGCTGGAAAATGAAATCATCATCTTTAAAAAGCTGGTCAGCAGAAGGAAGCATGAAGTGCTCCAAAATCTCTTGGCAAACGGGTGCAGTGACTTTGGTTTTCAAAAAACACAATGGACCAACACCAGCAGATGACATTGCACCCCAAATCATCACAGACTGTGGAAACTTAACACTGGACTTCACGCAACATGGGCTATGAGCTTCTCCACCCTTCCTCCAGACTCTAGGACCTTGGTTTCCAAATGAAATACAAAACTTGCTCTCGTCTGAAATGAGGACTTTGGACCACTGGGCAACAGTCCAGTTCTTCTTCTCCTTAGCCCAGGTAAGACGCGTCTGACATTGTCTGTGGTTCAGGAGTGGCTTAGCAAGAGGAATACGACAACTGTAGCCAAATTCCTTGACACGTCTGTGTGTGGTGGCTCTTGATGCCTTGAACCCAGCCTCAGTCCATTCCTTGTGAAGTTCACCCAAATTCTTGAATCGATTTTGCTTGACAATCCTCATAAGGCTGCGGTTCTCTCGGTTGGTTGTGCATCTTTTTCTTCCACACTTTTTCCTTCCACTCAACTTTCTGTTAACATGCTTGGATACAGCACTCTGTGAACAGCCAGCTTCTTTGGCAATGAATGTTTGTGGCTTACCCTCCTTGTGAAGGGTGTCAATGATTGTCTTCTGGACAACTGTCAGATCAGCAGTCTTCCCCATGATTGTGTAGCCTAGTGAATCAAACTGAGAGACCATTTTGAAGGCTCAGGAAACCTTTGCAGTTGTTTTGAGTTGATTAGCTGATTGGCATGTCACCATATTCTAATTTGTTGAATTGGTGAGTTTTTGTTAAATGTGAGCCAAAATCATCACAATTAAAAGAACCAAAGACTTAAACTACTTCAGTCTGTGTGCATTGATTTTATTTAATACACGAGTTTCACAATTTGAGTTGAATTACTGAAATAAATGAACTTTTCCACGACATTCTAATTTATTGAGATGCACCTGTGTGTGTATATATACACACACACACACACACACACACACACACACACACAGTCTTCAGTGTCACATAATCCTTCAGAAATCATTCCAGTATGTTGATTTATTATCAGTGCTGCTCTTTTTAGCATTCTATTCATCAAAGAATCCTGAACAAAATGTCACAGGTTCTAAAAAATATTAAGCAGCAAAACTGTTTCCAACACTGAATGATTTCTGAAGGATCAAATGATTCTGAAAATTGTAACAAAAACTGTAACAGCTGATGAAAATTCTGATTTGCATCACTGAATTAAATTATATTTTAAAGTATATTAATTATGTATTATATATGTATATATGTAGGCTATATAACCTCTGAAATGGAGAAGAAAATTCCAATACTGAACATCTGAACATAACGAAACAAATTCACATTGACGGATCTTCTTCCACCTGTTCTGCAAAATGTAAACAAATATTTGCACCTGTGAAATGGATGGAAAATTGACAGGCTTGTCCTGCAGTTCTATGGATGTTTTGCCCTCCAGGTCTTCGAGCCGGTCACGTGACTGAAAACTATGAATAGCCTTTGCAGATTTGCTTTCAATTGACTGTAGATCCAAAGCATTTTCAACGCTCTTGATGTTCTTAAACTTTCTGTTACAATTCTGAGTGAGAACCGCTTCAGACGACTCCGTGCGTGCAGCAGGGATCTGAACGAATCATTCAAACTGATTCATGAACCGATTCACTGGTTTGCCAACTGGTTTGATCAAGCCTTTGAACAGAATTGACTCAAAAGAATGAATCATTTGCGAATGGGCATCGCTCATTGCTCAGAGAAAAGTAGACGGCGCGCGCGTTTGGAATAAATTGAAGCATTTTTAAATTGTATTGCATTAAGATAAAGTAAGGAGAGAAGCGTCACCCACAGTAACGAAGTAAAAGTACAGTTTTTTTTCACTAAAAATGTACTTGAGTAAGAGTAAAAGTACCCATCTTTAAATATACTCTAAAAGTATTAGTTACCCAAAAAATTTACTCAAGTAAATGTAACGAAGTAAATGTAACTCGTTACTACCCACCTCTGCTAGTGCTCCCCTACATGCCTATTATCAATTCTATAGGGTAAATGCAACCTACATATTTAATATTAATGAATGTGCCTAATTAATATTAATGAGCCAGGTTAATAAGATTTGCAATGGTCTTCAAGTCACACTAGCATCCCATCTGAGCCCCCTCTGCTGGCCAGCATGCAATCACACCGGAATTTTCATCTTCTAAATCTAAATTATACGCAGTCGCATCATGTGTTACACTATTCAGTGAGGAAACTCCTGTTTGAACTGACAGTGCTTCAGTGTATCTCAAACAGCACACACTTTCCTCAGTTGCCAGCCCAACTGTTCACTGCAGAGGGATCCATATGGGATGGGAGACATGTCCCAATTAGTCACTGTGCATTTCTCTCTGACATCCTCCCATACTCTGGCACTGACAGGTCCCTTTGTAAATTCTCAATTGAATTGTTGTGTTTGGGCCCCTCTGCTTAGGCCTAATAATTGGTGACACTGTTTGATGTGAGTGGCCAACATGGGGCTGTGAAGAAAATCCCTCAATGTGGCGAAACTCGTAAGTTTAATATATAGCTGGTAAATGGAATTCCAAGCAAGGCTGCAAATGCAGAGAGGGAGAAAGGGTACTTGGCACCAAAATAACAAAGCCCTGAGGGCGATGTTCTGAACTCACCCACTTTCTTATTTGGAGTCTGGAGGAGAATGAATGAGAAAGTAAATTGAAGTTGGACTGAGGTAAGATGGGAGTTTGGGGAGTGGGAGCGGTGTGTTAAGGGGCCCTTATTTTGATGCTGTTATATAGGGCTGGATATCGATACGCATTTCTTGATTTGATTCCAAGTCACAAACTCTTAATTTGATTCATAATTATTTTGAGTATATTTTACTTCCAGTGACCATTATGTTTACATATAAAAGAAATCCTGTTTCAGCTATTGGTGTAAGATTTTCAGGAAACCTTTTAACTTGGTACATCCTAAAAATAATAAAATTAAAAATTCACAACAAGGCCCAAACTATGTAATGCAGGTGTAATTTGTTTAACAAATATAATAATGAACTCAAAAAAGAAAAAGAAGAAATAAAAAAATAGTTTAAAATATATTTAAGTTGCATTTCTTGTGTAAAATTGTTATTAGTAATGTGTTTTTTTTTTTTAAATAAAATTTATATTGTATGATGCAATTTATTTATTTCATTATAAATTATCAGTCTGGGTTTAGTGGTGGGGATTTTTCAGTGGTTCTTTCTTGCTGGTCACATAGCTACGTCAGTAAGTTGTGGCAAATGAATCACTGATTTATTCAGCTGATTCGTTGATTTATTTAATCCTGATTCATTCAGGAACAAAACAACTTACTGGGTGCTTCTCAGTTGGAAGACTGCATCTTAGTGAGGCTGTGTTCTTTCTAGGCTAGTCCTTCTGAAGGTTCTAGGCTAGACTCCTCAGCATTGAATGCTAGAATGAGGTGCTTTAAGTCACTGGCAATGTCATAAAGATTTTAAGGTTGCCCTCCAAGGCCTTCGTTGTCACTTGATGACATGGCAGCTGAGGTATGCCGCTTTATTAGGTCACAGCCTTATATTTGAGAAATAACCACTTTTGTCATTAGCGAGACATTAAATTATAAATTCATTCATTCGAAAGCTCATTTATATAGTGAGTCACTAAATCATTCTTTTTTTTTTTTTTCTTTTTTTTTTTAAAGCTGTTTTATACAGGAATGAAACAAGTTACTCGCTTTATGGGTGAATTACTGAATCATTAATCCAGTTGATTTATTGAATGCTGCTTCATTCAGGAAAGAAACAACTGAATCATTCACAATTCATTGAATTCATTGATTAATTAAACTGAATCATTCATTCAAATGATTTGTTCAAAAACACTGATTTGGAAGTGAAATCAAGAGTCATTCATACACAATGGGAATTAAAAAAAAAAAAAATCTATACAGAGATCAATTAGAAAATCAACAGGCCTTATAAGATAAAAACAAAATAATTCACAAAAATAAATACAATTATTTAGACATGTTAAATTCCCCCTGTAGTGAAAATCAAGTTTTTTAATGTTGTTTATTTGTCTATTTGTCTATCCAATCCATTAATCAACTCCATTGTTGAGTATTTTCTCCTTAAAACTGTACTTTCCCAAAGGCAGCCCCAGAAATGCGGATTGAAACAGCCCTTTTTTTTTGCTACATCACAAAAATCAATAACCAATCACGTCAAGGGATCTATCATTAGCATATCATTAACTGTGCTGTAAAGCAGGGGCTCTAGTGAGAAGGCAGCCAGGTTAATCCGGTATATTTTTCTATATGTTTCGCTAGCTGTTGATATTTTCACAATTTTCACGATGACGTGCTGTTAGCACTTATTTATTTGTATTTAGAACCCCTAACTTGAATAATAACCCATGACAACAGTGTAAAAGTAGCCCGGCGTCAGACCCACCTCTCCCGCATTGGCGTCCACTCTTCACTCGCATTTGCTCGCGGGTGCATACTGGAATCACAAACTTGGCTGCATTCGAGTCTTCAAGGCATTTTGAGGACACAGCATCATCAAGTAAGCAACTTTAACGAATGTTACAGTATCCACTGTAGTTGTCCGCTAGTAAAAAACATAGATTTATCAGTCATTATCCGTGGATCAGGAGGCCCTGGCTGGTGGGTTGAATTTGCGTATTCATAGATCGGTGGATAGTAAAAGAGGCAAGGGTGTAGAGTTACATTCAAGCTATTTTAAGGCATGATAAAATTATTTTCACAAGAAAAATACATTTAAATATGCCATTTTGATGATCAAGGATGAGATTTAAGGCACACAATTTTTGACTACAGGGGACTTTAATAGACTTACAGTGCCTGCTTGTTGAGTGACATTTTGTACAAAGTGTTTGTATTTGTGTTGTTATATGTATGTGACGGATTAAAGAACAGAGAGCATATTCCAGACCCATGGAAGGCTAGGCTAACTTGACTCATATGCAGCAGACTGTTTTGTCTAGCACTTCCTTTATTTGTGCAAATCAAAATTTAGAGGAGCAGTAGGAGGAAACCCAGGGAAGCATATGAAATCTGAGTCGCTCAGAAACATCACAGAATGAGACATAGTAACCCTAACCATTCTCTTCATCTAGATCAAATTTTTCAGCGGCCATTTGTGTACAATAAGCTAGGAAAAACTGAGTGAAGCCATGCCTGGATGGTTGAAATGCGTAACCCACCCAAAACCAAAACCCCTGAAAACAATCAGCTCCTTAGGCAAGTGTGTAGTTACGTGCAATTTTTCTTCATTTTGCACCTCAGGTGATGACACGTCAGAGAATGAAGCCAAGAACCTGACGTATATGACCTATTTTCCTTCCCTCAGCTTATGGCATTTCATCATCTGCCACCCTGCCTGCACAATCTGCGCCACAAAAATATCTTTCTCAAGATTCAACGCCCTCTCTACTGCATTTTGTGCAGCCTAAGAACATTTGTGTTTGAAAGTGCATCCAGTCAAACATGCTACACACATACAGTAGGATGGACTCTGCCCCACCGCTTGCTGATTTGCTCAATCTTATTAAATAGTAATGTAAGACATATTGGTGGTATGGGTCTGCACCATCAGGGGTGGCTGATGTCACATGGATCAGATTATTTATGAGATTATTTACTTGGCTTGCTTATAGTCTGCATTCTAGGATTATAGTTTACTATCACTAAAAAGAAACAGATGAATGCCTGGTATAAAAATATGAATTGATTTGTGGTATTTGGTTAGTTGTAATTAAATGCAGCTTGTAGATATTATGTGTGTGTGACAATTGTACTCGCATCAAATTATTATGCAGAAACTGTCTACACATTACAGGAATTTTATGGATACTATGATCAACAAGTAATACACACACACACACACACACACACACACACACACACACACACTAAATCGGCATCCTTGGTAAATATGAGCAAAGGCGGCTGTGAAAATAATCTTTTTTTTTTTTTTTATTTATCCTTTTGATCTTCCATTCAAAAAATTCACAAATGTCTAACCTATCACTGAAGTAAAACAACTGGAAGTGGGGAGAAAATTTCATGATGAAATCATATTTTTCTCTAATGCATGTTGGCCACATTTATTGGCACCCCTAGAAATTCTTATGAGTAAAATATCTCTTAAGTATATTCCCACTCATATTTACATTTTTTTTAGCACACCAGAGTGACGAGGAGCATGCAGTTGTCCAGCCATGACTTCCTGTTCCACAGGAATATAAAAATGAGGAACACAAAGGCCAAAATCCCTTAATCATCCATCACAAGGAGTAAAACCAAAGAATATAGTTCTGATGTGCTGATGTTGAGCTTCACAAAATAGAAAGTGACTGTAAGAAAAGAGCTAAAGCATTGAAAATCGCAATTTCCACCATCAGGGCAATAATTGAGAGGTTCCAATCAAATAAAGATGTTACAAATCTGCCTGGAAGAGAACGTGTGTCTATATCGTCCTAATGCATGGTGAGGAGGACAGTTTGAGTGGCCAAAGACTCTCCAAGGATCACAGCTGGAGAATTGCAGAGATTAGTTGAGTCTTGGGGTCAGAAAGCCCCCCAAAAAATATCAAACAGCCCCTACATCACCACATGTTCTTCAGGAGGGTTTCAAGAAAATTTCTCCTTGCTCATCCAAAAACAGCATATTCCAGGATCTGGAGAAATTCTGTATGAAGGAATGGTCTCTGATCTCTTATCAGGTGTTCAGGCATTACATGAGAAAACTCAGAGCTGTTATCTAAGGATGTTGCAACAATTGGGTGCCAATAACTGTGGCCAATATTAACTACAAAAAGCATTTATTTCACAATGAGATTTCCCCCCACATTCATTTGTTTTACTTCAACGATAGTTTAGAATTTTGTGAAGTTTTTGAATAAAAGATCAAAAGGATATTCAATGCAGATTTACTGTCACAGCCGCCTTTGCTCATATTTACCATTTACCTTTTTTGCCTATTTACCTTTGCCAATATTAGTGAGGGCACTGTATATATAATTCAAATTTATATATATATATATATATACAGTGGGTACGGAAAGTATTCAGACCCCCTTCACTTTTTTCAATTTTGTTATGTTGCAGTCTGATACTACAATTGTTTAAATTCTTTTTTTTTCTCATTACTCTACACTCTGTCCTTTATAATGACAAAGTGAAAACAGAATTTTAGAAATGTTTGTAAATTTATTAAAAAGAAAAAGCTGAAATATCACATTTACATAAGTATTCAGACCCTTTACTCAGTACTTAGTTGAAGCACCTTTGGCAGCAATTACAGCCTCGAGTCTTTTTGGATATGACGCAACAAGCTTTGCACAACTGGAATTTCTGCCATTCTTCTTTGCAAATCCTCTCAAGCTCGGTCAGGTTGGATGGGGACCGTCTGTTGACAGCCTTTTTCAGGTCTCTCCAGAGATGTTCGATAGGGTTCAAGTCAGGGCTCTGGCTGGGTCACTCTAGGACATTCACAGAGTCGTCCCTAAGCCACTCCTGTGTTGCCTTGGCTGTGTGCTTAGGGTCATTGTCATGTTAGAAGGTGAACCTTCGGCCCAGTCTGAGGTTTTGAATGCCCTGGACTGGGTTTTCATTAAGGCTATCTCAATATTTTGGTGCATTGAGCTTTTCTTCTACTCTGATGAGTTCCTCAGTCCCTGCCGCTGAAAAACAGCCCAACAGCATGAGGCTGCTACCACCACACTTTACTTTTGGGATGGTACTCTGCAGGTGATGAGAAGAGCCGGTTTCCTTCAAACATGATGCTTAGAATTGAGGTTCATCAGACCAGGTAATCTTGTTTTTCAGAGTCTGAGGGTCCTTTAGGTGCTTTATTGCAAATTCCAAGTGTGTTTTCATGTGTCTTCACTGAGGAGAGGATTGAGTTTGGCCACACTCCCATAAAGCCCAGATCGGTGGAGTGTTGCAGTGATGTTTGTCCTTCTGTAGGTTTCTCCCATCTGCATATATGATCATGGAGCTCAACTAGAGTGACCACCAGGTTCTTGGTCACCAGTCTAGACAAGTCCCTTCTCCATCAATTGCTCAGTTTGGCTGGGGACCAGCTCTTAGAAGAGTCCTGGTTGTGCCAAACTTCTTCCATTTGAGAATTATGGAAGCCACTGTGCTCTTGGGAACCTTCAGTGCAGCAGAATTTTTTTTGTAGCCTTCCTCAGATCTGTGCCTCAATACAATCATGTGTCTGAGCTCTGCAGGCAGTTCCTTTGACCTCGTGGCTTGGTTTTCACTCTGATATGCATTATCAGCTGTGAGGCCTTTTACAGAGAGGTGTGTGCCTTTCCAAATCATGTCCAATCAATTTAATTTACCACAGGCGGACTCCAATCAAGGTGTAGAAACATCTCTGCAATGATCAAGAGACATGGGAGGCACCTGAGCAAAATTTCAAGTGTTGTTGCAAAGGGTCTGAATACTTATGTAAATGTGATATTTCAGTTTTTTCTTTTTAATAAATTTACAGACATTTCTAAAATTCTGTTTTCACTTCATCATTATGAGGTACAGAGTGTAGATTAATGAGAAAAAAAAATGAATTTAAACAATTGTAGTATCAGGCTGCAACATAACAAAATTGAAAAAAGTGAAGGGGGTCTGAATACTTTCCGTACCCACTGTATATATATATATATATATATATATAACTCTTTGTTATATTGCAGCCATTTGCTAAAATCATTTAAGTTCATTTTTTTCCTCATTAATGTACACACAGCACCCCATATTGACAGAAAAACACAGAATTGTTGACATTTTTTCAGATTTATTAAAAAAGAAAAACTGAAATATCACATGGTCCTAAGTATTCAGACCCTTTGCTCAGTATTTAGTAGAAGCACCCTTTTGATCTAATACAGCCATGAGTCTTTTTGGAAAAGATGCAACAAGTTTTTCACACCTGGATTTGGGGTTCCTCTGCTGTTCCTCCTTGCAGATCCTCTCCAGTTCTGTCAGGTTGGATGGTAAACGTTGGTGGACAGCCATTTTTAGGTCTCTCCAGAGATGCTCAATTGGGTTTAAGTCAGGGCTCTGGCTGGGCCATTCAAGAACAGTCACGGAGTTGTTGTGAAGCCACTCCTTCGTTATTTTAGCTGTGTGCTTAGGGTCATTGTCTTGTTGGAAGGTAAACCTTCGGCCCAGTCTGAGGTCCTGAGCACTCTGGAGAAGGTTTTCGTCCAGGATATCCCTGTACTTGGCCGCATTCATCTTTCCCTCGATTGCAACCAGTCGTCCTGTCCCTGCAGCTGAAAAACACCCCCACAGCATGATGCTGCCACCACCATGCTTCACTGTTGGGACTGTATTGGACAGGTGATGAGCAGTGCCTGGTTTTCTCCACACATACCACTTAGAATTAAGGCCAAAAAGTTCTATCTTGGTCTCATCAGACCAGAGAATCTTATTTCTCACCATCTTGGAGTCCTTCAGGTGTTTTTTTTTAGCAAACTCCATGCGGGCTTTCATGTGTCTTGCACTGAGGAGAGGCTTCCGTCGGGCCACTCTGCCATAAAGCCCCGACTGGTGGAGGGCTGCA
This sequence comes from Spinibarbus caldwelli, assembly GCA_039654775.1. Lineage (NCBI taxonomy): Eukaryota > Metazoa > Chordata > Actinopteri > Cypriniformes > Cyprinidae > Spinibarbus > Spinibarbus caldwelli. Next base: position 26,306,491 of record CM077220.1, on the reverse strand, counting down.
GTGATAGTTGACTTTCTACAACTTTCTCCCATCTCCCGACTGCATCTCTGGAGCTCAGCCACAGTGATCTTTGAGTTCTTCTTTATCTCTCTCACCAAGGCTCTTTTCCCCCGATAGCTCAGTTTGGCCGGACGGCCAGCTCTAGGAAGGGTTCTGGTTGTCCCAAACATCTTCCATTTAAGGATTATGGAGGCCACTGTGCTCTTAGGAACCTTAAGTGCAGCAGAATTTTTTTTTGTAACCTTGGCCAGATCTGTGCCTTGCCACAATTCTGTCTCTGAGCTCTTCAGGCAATTCCTTTGACCTCATGATTCTCATTTGCTCTGACATGCACCGTGAGCTGTAAGGTCTTATATAGACAGGTGTGTGGCTTTCCTAATCAAGTCCAATCAGTATAATCAAACACAGCTGGACTCAAATGAAGGTGTAGAACCATCTCAAGGATGATCAGAAGAAATGGACAGCACCTGAGTTAAATATATGAGTGTCACAGCAAAGGGTCTGAATACTTAGGACCATGTGATATTTCAGTTTTTCTTTTTTAATAAATCTGCAAAAATGTCAACAATTCTGTGTTTTTCTGTCAATATGGGGTGCTGTGTGTACATTAATGAGGAAAAAAAAAAGTTTTACTGTATTTTTGATCAAATAATTGCAGCCTTGGTGAGCATCAGACTTCATGTGAGTGTAATGACATGAATGAATGGAAAATGAACGAGATTTAAATGAAAGAATAAAATAAGTATTTTCACCAAGACTGCATTTATTTGATCAAAAATACAGTAAAAAACTGCCCAATTGTGAAACATTATTAGAATTTCAAATAACTGTGTTGTATTTTGATATATTTTACAAATGATTAATTGATTCCAGTGATGGCAAAGCTGAATTTTCAGCAGTCATTACTCCAGTCTTCAGTGTCACATGATCCTTCAGAAATCACTCGAATTTATTTCAATTAGTGCGTTATTGCATTACTTGTAGCTACCAATATCTCAAGTAAGTGCTTCACAGAAGAAATTCTGAGGCACCCATTAGAGCAAACATGTTCGCAGCTCTCCATATAAAAAAGAGAACAGTCTGTACAGTTCATTCTCTTACCTGTTGCCGCCCGCTGAGCTTGATTCTCCACTGAGACCGTGTTGTGTCTCTGCCGCACTCTTTAATTTCTGCCCTGAAGACAAATACTATAGAATAAAATCATGTTATCTTCTTACTGCGGGTTTGCAGCTCATTCCTATCCAGTATCACTCTATGGTGTGTTTTACTTATGAAATAAAACCTCTGGTTTTAGGGCTAATTTAATTGTTTTTGTTCTATGTGTTTGGTGTGTGCGTACAGGGCCCAGTGGATACTGAAAGTAGATTTTGAAAGAAGTCGAGGCGAGAACAGGAGCGGGATGTGTCTAGACAAGAAACGTATTAGCCAATTTCTGATATAGCGAATCAACATGTTGTAGGGCGTAATTGAGTTTTTCCCCCTGCCTGTTACGCGAGCATACAACGGGACATTGGCTAAACAGGTTGCTTAACTGAAATTAAAACGTAAAAGCATAAATCATGCTAGCCCTGGTGTAATTGAAGGGTAACTGAATATTTAATGAAGCCGGTAGACTAGGCTCCATATCAGGATGTGTCAGAGTGATCTATAGCCCAGGAGTCTGTCACTGCGCACTCTTTTCTTTTTCTTTCTAAATCTCTTTTTTCCCCGTGACATTTTTTGAAGTAGTTTTGTCTGTAGGGAATAGAAGCTAATACATGAAATAACCCTCAATTAAAGTTTTTCACTTGTAGTGCACAAATCCCCGAAGGAGGCTACACAGGTAATAATAATACAAGAAAAGTGGGACAAAAACTTGACAGCATTATGCCAAATGGCAGCCCTTAATTTAAGCCATTTTGAGCTGTACTCTGACAGTGAAACTAAATCTGCACTAAATTATGTGAAGAAATCGTGGTGGATTATTACACAACATCCTCCTGCACCGAAGATAACATAACACTGAATCAGGTAACTCATAAACATTCGAATGTGTCAACACAAGTTAACATGGCTTGCAACATGTCAGCCGAAGGTGACTTAAGCTTGCACTTTGTAAACAGACCCTGTGGCGACTGATTGTCAGCGATGTGACATTTAGTTATTGTGCTTCTTCAAGTATTTTCCATGTCCTCTGCACTTGTTATAAGGTCCAAATGTGGTGTCTTTCAAATAAAGAGCGTTTCTCCTCAATATGTAGATAACACCCAGCTTCCATTTTCACACTCCTTCTCCTCCACCGCCCCCAATAAAGAGCACATGCAAATATGACATTTATTTATTTTTTTGGAGAAATGTAATTGGAGGAAAATGTGAATCAGTTAAGAAATGCGAGATGATTTCTCGGGGAAAAGCACCATTAGAAAATGAAGCATTGACACAGCTTCAGGATTTTCTGTTTTCAGCAGAAGTGACATTCCTGGATGCAGAATTGACCTCAGTAAAAGTTTTAATATTTAATGTGCGAATGGTTAGAGAGGTTGCCATGATCACACTTGTTCATTTATCAATAAAGAGGCAATTACCCAAAAGCAGAGCACATTTGTTGTTCTGTCACATGGGAGAATTTCCAATGGATTTTTTTTTTGGCTGCTCACAGAGCTCAATGGCTCTGGAGTGCTAGAAATCAGCCAAATAAATGAAGGCATTTAAAGCTGCTAAATACCCACCATGCCCTTAACCAATTACAAAATGACAGGAAATAGAATGTGCACTTTGTTTGGCTACAAAAGGGATGCATTTTATTTTTTTTCAGCATTTCCTCCTAATTTACCGGCAAATATCACAACCGTTGTCCATTGAGGGGGTTTTATAGTCTCATTACCTTAGACGTGTTTGATGTATAATATTTATTATGTTTGTTTTTATGTTTTTGTCTCTCTTTACACCATCCACACATTTCCTCACAAGATACAGATACGCTAATCTCTTTCAAAGTTTTCTTATTTGCATATCTCAATATCACCTATGTCTTGACAATATCAACAGTGACCTTGGCATTTGCTACACAGACAGATACGTATCCAAAAGGTTATAAAGACACAATATCATCTGGGGGTAAAATAGAATAATAAAATGCTACATAGGGTCATTTCCGCATATGATCTTTATTCACCAAGCCAATTATCATACTCGGATGTCTAACTTTATGCAGTGTGACAATTAATATACATTTTGTTAGCCTACAACATACACAGCATTTGCTTAGCACACCCTTCTCAAAAAAAAAAAAAAAAAAAACTATATATATACTATATATATATATATATATATATATATATATATATATATATATATATATATATATAAGCAGAACTATATATATATATATATATATATATATATATATATATATATATATATATATATATATATATAAAGCAGAAAAAAAGCAGCAGAAATAAGAATTACACATACATTCCGAACAGGAGTTTAACTTACAAAATTCCTGATTAAATTTGATTCAAACAATTGAAAAACACACACACACACACACGCACACACACACGCACACACGCGCACACACACACGCACACACACACACACACACAAGAATTCACTGGAGGGAGGAAAAAACCTGATATAATTCACACAACTAATAGAGGCATGAGTCAAAATCTGACAACGAGGAGAATGGAAGAGAAATTAAGTGATAATTGGAATGAGCTACTACACTCCATCTTTTTCACAAAAGTTATCAGTCCGCACCTGGAAGTCTTGATTGTGCACGATAGAGTCGAGGTGAAGGGACTAGCCGCTGAGGTGATTAGCTTTGCTGAAGAGCGTGTGGAATAGAAATGAACTGACTCTCTCTTTCTCCCTCTCTCCTTCATATCATCGCCTGTCCCGATATGGGAAACTTTACAAACAAACAATGTTTAGTCATAAAAAAATTATAACTGCTGCCTATTAAATAGCAAATTAATAAAAAATATTCTGTTAAATCACTGTTTAAAAATCTGTTAGCTGTGGTTGCAAGTAATTCACCTTAAAATAAACAATTTTTCCATTCTTATGGGATGCTTGTGCATTTACAGCTTGTAACAGAATATTTCATTAAGCGATATAATGTTAAAATAATAGTCTACTTCAACTATCAGAATCTGCTTTTTATCTTAACTTGACACAATATAAAGCCCCACGTAGAATCAGAGTTCATCGTAAGTGGCCTGTCCATAAAACCAGTACTTGAGTATAGATGGTGCACAGAATCATACACACAAAGACAACCATCATTATAACACATATGACACTAAAATAATGTATTACATTTTCACCGGGTAACAGAAAATATAACCCAAAACACCCTAAAGCTGGGTGCACACGGTACAATTTTTAATAGTCTTTTAAGTTTGTTGCTTGTCAGACTGTATAAACATGATCCCAGCTATAAGCCATGTCACACTGTGGGATCTCAGATGTCATTAATGTCAGACTTTACGACAGTCAAGACTTGTTAAAAACAGACATAAGCAAGAAGACTCATGCAGAGTTTTACATCATTTATATCCGTGATATGTACAGAGATTGTGAGCTGCACACGGAACTGAAACAGCGGCTAGAAAACGAACAAACAAACAAAAATCTCTTATGTTAATGTTGATCATAGCTTGCCTTGAAAAGAAAAAAAAAAAAAAAAGAAGGAAAATAATGAAGACAATGTGTGTGAACCAATTGGTGGTTTATTGTTGTCACACTAATTGTGTCATCAGGTTCTGTGCTCCTAATGGTTCTTGATTTAACGGTCATTTGAGAAGGGGACTTGTCCCCCTGATTGTCTGTGGTGGTTACGGCCCTGATCAAAGGTAAAATTTGATCGCAGGGGTCCTTAATGGGCTTTCGGCAAAGATGTCAAACTAGCAATCAAAGACAGATTTTGGCATAGGATCAGAGGAATCTTTCAGTTTTTGACGACCAAGTCATTGCCTAAATTGTACAGTGTGCACTCACTGATAATAAACATAAGAAGAAACAAAATTATTCATATAAGATATAATAGATTTGGTGTAACCATATGTGTAATGCAAAAAAAATCTGGGAAAATCCTTTTACTCTTTTGCATCATGAACCATACAATAATGTATGGTTTTTACTTCCAAAAAAACAAAAAAACAAAACAAAAACAAAAACATAAGTGACAGTAATTTAGATTAACATGACATAACATGTTAAACCAACTACACATTTTCACTGTATATGATAAGGTTACAGTTAACATGGAAATCACAAATAGAATAACGAACAGAACTTCAAAATAAAAGACATGAAAAAAGAACAATACCAAACACCAGCATGACAGTAACACGTTTTGCAGTATGAGTGTAAATGAAAATGCAAATACATAACATCATACATCTGTGTTCTTTTATCCTAAACATTCTTTATTTCAAAGAAAGCACATGCTTTCACATTATAGTTGTTGTTCACTGAGCATGTGTGTGTGAGGTTCATGTGTTATATATATATATATATGTGTTATATATGTGTTCATGTGTTATTTATATATATATATATATATATATATACACACTGTATGTTTGTGTGCAAGCATGTCAGCATGTGCCTGTCTTAGTGGACATACATTAATCATTATTAGAATGAAGCAGGAATGTTTTTATTTTTGCTGATAGAAACAGATTAGATTACCCTAAATTGATTGATGGTGTTGGCAGGCATTTCATTTGAGGGCTTGGGAATCATTGATAGGAAGTGTCGGGATTAGTTATCGCTTGTGATTTTACTTTATTAAAACGCATGTGTGATGAATGAACAGATTTCATGAGGTTAAAACTGACATAATGAGATTCCATTTCGTAAGAGAGTAGACATACTTCATTATTGCAAAGACAGAGATTAATTTGATTTTATTCAGAATGCTTGATATGAAAATGTGAAAATGAACATCTTCATTTTAAATGTTCTTTGAAACATTATGCTAAACAGGCGAGCGAAAATACTGAAGCCAATATATCATCAGTTTTTACTCTTACGGCTGTTTTTATTTTAATATTTTGTTCTGTTATAATTCCATTTTTCTTACATATTTTAAGAGTCTGAAAGAATTTTTTTTTCGGAGAAACTAATTTTTTTTTTTTACAATTGTTCATTAAGACATAAAAGAGAAACTTACTGTTAGAAGCACTGATGGGAATCAGAAGTAGTGAAATATGAAGGAGTTTAAAGTCTTTGAACAAAGTTAATAACTGTAGATGCTGGCTTGAACTGGAATTTCCATTTTGTTTACTTGCAAGGAAGACTGACATCTTAATTTCAAAACATTACTTTGTCTTAATTTCTTCTGCCTTTTTCCACAGTGTAATTTTAACCCTAAAAATTTTAATCAAGCTTATTCTACGAAAATTCACTTTGACCTTGTTAGCACACACAGATGCAAACACACAGCACGTATGTATAATGAGATGAGCCACCGTTGAGATGCTTGGGCTCAGTGGGTAAGTTTGCTCATTATCTCAAGCACAAATGAACTATTAACCTTCAAAATCAGCCTCTGTTAACCATCAAGGTTAAATAGCAATAACCATCATCGCAATACAACTCGTCTTCTTGGAAGACAGAGCAAATGTATTATTAAGACTGTGTGATTCTGATGGGAAGGGTGAGACAAGGTGACAGTGATGTTTAAATGAGATGATTTAAATGAGTGTGTGCTCCACCAGCTTGTTTAGTATTGCAAAAGAGCCCAGTCTTAATGTGAGCTATAAAACGCTCCTCCATCATGGTTCTGCTCCCTCTCTCACTGAACGCTGCAGGTCAGTCAACATCAAACAGCCGTGTGTGAGGCGTAGACTGACATTCTGGAAAACAGTATCATCTCTCTAGCTTGAAATAATGGAATAAACAAATCTCGGATTGTCTGACTGCAAAATGTGGCTGTCAGTAACATGCTATAATATCATGGTAGGATGCGTTTACTATCACAGCATAGAGTACTCTACTGCAGATATTTTATTGTTTATACTGGACTGTCAGTGTCAACGTTGTTCTCAAAACAACGCAATGTCTGATAGACAGCGGGCAAATATAAATAGTGATGCAAGCTGACACAATGTATTCAGTGATTTTGAACATCATGTTTTTGACCAATGAGTGTTTTTATTTTTTTTATTTATTTATTTTTTTGTTATTCAGGTGCATCATAATGCCCTGTGGAATCATGTTTCTGTCACAAAATAAATAAAAAGGTATTTGTGAATTTTTTTTTCTTCAAGATGTGAGTTTATATCTTACAATTATGAGATTATCTCATAGATTTTTTTTTCTCACAATTTTGAGAACACAAAAAAGTCTGAATTGTGAGAAGTCAGAATTTTGAAGAAAAAAAATCCGAATTGTGAAATATAAACTCATTCTTCACAATTCTGAGGAAAAAAAAAAAAAATCAAAATGGCAAATAAAAGATTTCTGACTTTTTTCCCTGAATTATGAGTTTACGTCTCACAATACTATTTTTTGTTTCCACAAAAAAAAAACAACAAAAAAATTTATCTAGCAATTCTGACTTTTCTTTTCTTTTCTTTTCTTTTCTTTTCTTTTCTTTTCTTTTCTTTTCTTTTTTTTTTTTTTTGCAACTGCCAGTTGAAATCTTACAATTTTTACTTTTCTTTTCAGAATTGTGAGTTTGTATCTTACAATTATGGAATTATATCTCACAATTATGAGGTTTTTTTTTTTTTTTTTTTTCAGAATTGCGGGAATGAAGTCTGAATTGTAAGGTAAAAAGTCACAATTACCAGTTTTATTTTTTTCATTCAGAGGAAGAAATCAGCTTATATATCATATTATATAGCTTATAGCTCCATATAATGCAGCTAACATAAGTAAAACGATGCAGACAAAATCTGTAGCTGAATGGGTTCATGAAGATGATCCTTTAATGGACTTCAGAATGTGCTGACACTGTAGAAAGAAGAAAGGACCGCTTTTACCATTGATGTACCTCAGTGTAGCACTTGTTGGTGTAACTATCTGTTTTTACAAGACGAAGAAGATGAGCAAAAACAGAAGCCATTGCACTTTGTTCCATTAAAGCTAAAACATGTAGTTAAATAATGCATGTTATTTTATGTCACTTAGTTAATTCTGCTGTTGATAAAAATGACAAACCAGGCTTAGAAGGTCATGTAATGTTGCGTACTCACAGGCTTCAATGGCTACTGCGTTGGATTGCCCATCTGTAGCTGGGTAAAAGGACATGACGTACGGTGTGCATTGATTTCGAGAAGCAGCACTCAGTTCTCACAAATATATCAGAAAATAGAAGCTATTCCCAGGTGGATGGAAATATGTGGCCCCTCTTTCATTAAATATTTAATTGCTTTGCGCTTTGTGACAAAAAGCACTGCCAATTTGGATGCCTGTGCCATCAGGTTGCCTCCTCACGCACTTTATGCACAAGGATGTGATGGCTGTATCTCATGCTTCCTGACGCTCTTCAGTTATGGTGAAAGAAAAAGTTTTCCAACTATAAAAAGTCTTGTGCCCATAAAATCATCTTTAATAGTGAAAGGAGGACACATGAATATTTTATTAGATGCTGAAAGTTGCCGATAAATTCATTGTGGAAACAAAGTGGCTATGTAAACATTATCCATCCTGTTCTGAGTAAGGCATCTCTTTATCATCTTCAGCTGGAAACAAATCAGTTGCAATCTTTTCTCATAACAATTTCTTTCTAAACATCAGATATTTGCTATAAAGCTGACAAGACCAAAAAAAAAAAAAAAAAAAAATTTAGATTTTATTTAAACATCTGTTGAGAATAAGGATGCATGGCTATTAAACCTCTAGCCGATACCAATAATTGTTTTCTTGTTATGTCCAATAACCAATAAATGTCTGGTGTCAGCTGCACCACGCGGATACGTTTTCTACGTCGTTTACGCTTTGAATTGAGCAAAAACAACGTATCCACACGGCACAACTGACACAGAAGAGCATACGCTGTTTACGTTCAGTGAATACTCTCCAAAATGGCGCTATGGTGAAGCAGAGGAGACAAATTGTTTAATAAAGTCATTATTTTTGTTTTCTTTGCATACAAAAAGTATTCTCGTAGCTTCGTAAAATTACGGTTGAACCCCTGATGTCACATGGATTATTTTACCGATCTCCTTGCTACATTTCTGGACCTTGATCGTGTTAAGAACTCACCTACTTCCATATTTTTAAGCAAGGTCACACAGTAGAATATATCATATAAAATGCTTACAGAGCACACTTGCTTAGTGATCAATAGTTTTTAAAGCTGTTTTTGAAAAGAAATTTTAAAATCATCATCAATAAGTTAACTCCCTCTTACTGTAGACACCAGCACATTCTACAGTATACCGCAATAAGACTTGCTGTATGTAGCTGGCCTTGATGGGGCTTTCATATTCATCATCAGTTTGGGATGTACATAATTCAGGAACCAGCATGCATATTGGGAATGATGGTGTATGTAAGAAACACAAATGGATGAATATTACAAGACTTTTGGTGCACACAGAGGTTCCAGCTGAATAAACACAGACTGTGCATCTGGCCATGTCCCACTTTATGCTTTCTGCCTGGCACTTTTATCGGAAGAAAGAACTTAACGTGACTGCTGTGCTGCCACACTGGTTAGTCTAAATGTTCAGTTGGTCCCTGTCCTCAAAAATAATGTTGTTTCAATCCTGCTCTAATATTCAGGATGTTTACATACAGTAGATGGAGTTTATGAAGCCCCCAATGTACCATTCTGAGCAAATGTCATCTCATGTCGCAATGTAGCCCACACTTTGTGTAAATAGCATGTTGCTTCTGTTTTCATTCGGAGGATAAATATCAACAGATATGACTATTTGCATGTGTTGTAAAGTGTTCATCAAGCCTAAAGTAAACATGATTTTGTATAATTTACACTTTGGTGTGAAGAGCATGTTGCCATTTACACCAGCCATTTATTTGCATTTGTGTGTTTGTTCATTTAGAGGAAAGACAAATTCTGTCATCATTTACTCACCCTCATGTTGTTTTCAATGCTATTTTCCATGCAGTTACAAGGAGGCACAAATGCACCATGAAGTTATTATACAGTAAGTGCTCCATATGATGCCAAGTTCATGAGAGAAGTAATGATATCTGTTTTGTGAATAAATAATTCTCTAGATTCAGATATTTTAATGTTTCAGTTGAACTGGTTCACAAAACCAGCATGAATCATTTATAAATCACAATTGGTACCTACTGACAACCTACTGAATCAATGATTCATTTGCAACATTTAATGTAACATTTTGGGATGTTTATCACACAAGTTATTGTATGACTTCAAACGACTTGAAATGTAACTGGCAGGTCATGTAAGACCAATAACTTGATTCCTTTGGGGTGCTTGATCTGTTTTCTTGACGTTTTAAAGCTCTATGCTTCAGTTCCCATTCATTGTAACTGGGTAGAAATAGCACTCAGCACAGTCCTTAAATTTTCTCCTACTGTGTATCATGAAAGTAAGTAAATGGGTGAGTAAATGAAGAGTAATTTTCAAATGTTTGGGGTTTAGGAGATTAATATTATTATTATTATTATTATTATTATTATTATTATTATTATTATTTCTTATAGAATTTAATACTTTTTATTAGTAAGAACACATTAAGTTTTAAATTATTATTTTTTTTTAATAAATGCTGTTTGTTTGAACCTTCATCAAAGAATCCTGAAAACAAATCTATAGTTTCCACAAAAATATGAAACAGCACACATGCGATTATGATAATAAATATTACTTGAGCTGCAAATCAGCATATTAGAATGATTTCTGAAGGACAATGTGACACTGAAAACGAGAGTAGTAGTTGCTAAAATTGTATCTTTTGTAACTGGATGGAAAAAGCAAACAGCAAAGTCTTTAGATCTGTTTCGAACGAGGGTGAGAAAATGAGGAGAATTTTCATTTGAGGGTGAAATATCCCTTTAATGTCTTATGCATTTATTCATGTATTGATTTATTTCAAACTAGATTATTAGCCTCCGTAAAATGTCAGTTTTGAAGCAGAGCTCCCGTGTGATTCACGCTAGTAGGATCTTCCTCTCAGGCTGAAGTCTGCTGATAACTGAAGGAGAGGTGAGTCACTGATAGAGGTCACTAACTGCTTCACAAACTGAAATAGTATCAGCCTGCAATGGCAGACTGGATACTTTAACCACTTCAAAGAGAGCGAAGGCGTTTCTAGAGATAACATGGCTTTTAAGAGAAAGATGGCGGAGTGTGACAGAACGACTGAGATAGAAGCGACAGACAGAAAGACAGAGGTTAGTTTTGATGCTGAGATTGTAGTGCTTGAGAAACACTGCAGACGAGATTTGCAAAGAGTGACCAAGAGAGGCTCGCAGGGCGTTTATAGCACAATATCGTCCTCAGCTCCCTCTCGAAGCACCAGGTTCTAATCGTTTTCTCAAACCCCATCTGAGACAAGCAACTGGATTTAGGTGTGAGGAAACTGCAAGGGTTCAGCTGGAACACTTCCAGAGTATACCATTACGCTCAGGGACTCCTCCTCCTCTGTGAAAGCGCCATTTATCCTCCAGCGGTGGGGGTTCAACACCTCTGGCCAGACAAGCACTTTCCAAGGGCCTCAACCTCATCCAGACCGTCTGATAACAACCGTGAGGTCTGCTCTAATGGAAGCTTGAGTTAGTGCTTTCACAACTGCCCTTTCGGCCAACTAAGTGGAACGCAACCTGCCGGTTTAGGATGGTTTGTTCTTAAATAGTTTGTTTCTGTGCCAGTATGGATGTTTTGATACAACAGAAAAGTGAGAAAAAATAGAGGTCTATGATGTATCTTTTCTTTGAACAGCGTAGCTGACTTCAAGCTTTTTGATGTTTTCCTTGTAATGTTCACAGAATCCCTATCACCAGATGTGTTATTTCTTGGCCTCTGATACGGTGTCAAAGAATGCCCTTGCACAAGGCAATTTACAAGGAATGAATTGAAATGCCAGAGTAGCCAATTATTTTGTCAGAAAACACCTCACGATCATTGCATGGAGCTGCCAGGCTCCTGTGGAAAATTGTCAGAAAGCCCTTCCTGAGACAGAGAGGGCCATGGAGAACCAGCGTGGAGCCCAATAAATAAAACTCATTGAGCCCTCTCCGCTCATTACCTTGTCATGCCAAATAAGGAGCTCTCTCAGAGAGAGAGGCTACTGGAAGATGTATGGCACAGTAATTAGTTGTTCTCAGCTTGTAAATTATTTATTCCCAAAATACATTTCAAGTACAAGCAAAATTGCACAACAAGCATTTGAGGAACTTATGTATTATTTAAATCTCGATTCACAAGATGCAGGGAGATAATGGTGTTCACTTTTATCATAAGAGTGAAAGCCTTTTTACGCCAACAACAGATCTATCTATCTATCTATCTATCTATCTAGTTACTCTTAACACAAAATATCATTATAATGTAATCATTATCAAGTCATTATATCATTATAATGTTTTGATACTTAAAGGGATAGTTCACCCAAAATTGAAAATTCTGTCATTAATTACTCACCCTCATGTCCTTCCAAACCCGTAAGACCTCCATTCATCTTCGGAACACAAATTAAGAAATTTTTGATGCATTCTGAGAGCTCTCTGACCCTCCATAGACAGCAATGTAATTAAATGCAATAATGGTAAGATTTTTAAAAAGTTTTTGATAGAAGTCTCAACACGACTACCTTTAGCTGACAAATAATACATTAAAAACAGTAATACTGTGAAAAATAATTACAATTTAAAATAACCGTGTCACATTTTCCTTCAGAAATTATTTGAATATGCTGATTTGGTGCTTATTTATTTATCTATTTATTTTACCTAATAGCATAAAGATTATGAATACGTTTTTAAAAAGTTATGCCAGAAGTCTTAATCATCTGTAGCCTTTGGGCCTTGTTTTTACACAAACAAATCAATAATGAACTAAAATTAACTGGTAAGTCAAATGCTGTGAAAGATTATAGCAGTAAGTAACTACTAGGAGAATCCTGCAAAATCTTACATCAAATTTTGTCTCGCTCACAACCATGTTTTATCGTTGCTGATACTATTTCTAAGCAACATTTAGTGTAGGCTGGGAAAGCTGTGATGCCAGGGGCGCATTATAAATAGAAAAAAAAAAATCTATTTTTTAGAATAAAATGTATTTTTTCACCTCAGGCAAGGTTAAACTCATACTGTGCACATTTGGAGAGTATGGCAGGATGCTAATCACACAGAAACACACTGTCTCCGTCAAACTGTCTCTCAGACAGTAGGTAGCCTGTGGTCTGTTTTATAAATCACATTTTTAATATTTCTTTTAATTATTTCATTATACATGAGTTGATAAGCATTGACACTTCCTACTTTACCTCATCAAATTTCAAATGGCATGCATTAGATGCAAGACTCTGTAGTCAAGTAGAGCCTACACAAACCATGCTTGCTCATACCAAGAAGAAAAACTGTTCCCCACAGGTTTATTGCATTTAGGTGATAAGCTTTTATGGTTCATTAGTCATTTTAGAGGAAGCTGTTTATAACACTCAGCTGGAGAGGTACATTGTGGAGTATATGGCCTGTACGTGTGGAATAAAAGATGGCTGCTGTCACCCACGCCTGATGTCGAGACCCAGAGGAGCCCTTATAGTGCTCTGTACTGACAGCAGTCTTACTTTGGGCACCGAAGGTCCCCTGCAAAGTCTGGAGTCCAACACATCAATAATACCAATGTATCCTCTGCTCTGAAGCCCAGCGCTGAGGACATAGGGCTTACATTGATGGAGGGAAGACAAATAAAGTGGACAGGATGGTCACTGATGTACTACTTGGCTGTGTGAAATATTGGCAGAACATGACTCTGGAGGTATATTTACCAAAGGGGTGTAGTCAAGCATAAAGGTGACAGCAAAGGCGGCAGGGGAAAGGGGTGGCCTGGGATTCAGAGATATCTCTGTGGGGGTTGACCGCTGATGGACACAGATCCGACTCAGAAAACAAACACGACTGGGTAGTTCAATCCATGGATATAACCTCTATCCTCTCCCCCACTGATATCATATACACTCTATTTGAGGAGAGTGCTGAGTGAGGACAGACAAAAAACAAACTCAGGCTGTGGTATGGTCAAACAATTACAGTCTCATAAAAAGTTTCCTTCTAATCTGTATATGATATTATTAAGCTTCTTATGCTCACCAAGACTGCATTTATTTGATTACAAATGCAACACACTACAATTTTTCTGAAATAATGTTACAATTTAAAATAACTTATCTTTTTAATATGTTTTAGAATGAAATTTATTCCTGCAATGTCAAGACTGAATTTTCAGCAGCCAGTGTTCAGTCTCACATGCTCCTTCTTCAGAAATTATTCTAAGATTCTGATTTGGTGCTCAAGAAACATGTATTTATAATGGAATTAATATTTTCAAAATATTTAATGTCAATAAATATATGAGAAATATCTAAAAAAAAAAAAAAAAAAAAAAAAAAAAAAAAATATATATATATATATATATATATATATATATACATATATATATATATATATATATATATATATATATATATATATATATATATATATATATATATATATATATATATATATAATGTAAAACATCCGTGTCACAGTCTATAAAATCAAAAGCCTGAGGAATTCTAAAAGTTTTTATGACGCATTATCTATGATCAGGTTATGTGAAATTTGAAAGAAATCTTTGGACAAATTAAAAGCACTCACATATAAGCAAAACTCTCCACTGTGGGGACATTTTCCAAACAATGTTTTTATTTATTTATTTATTTAATTTAATTTTTTTTTTTTTTTTTGTCTCTGAGCAGCACCTTTACACCTGTCCCATCCCTTAACTGTGAAAATCATTGTTTTTGCCATTGTGCCATTTTGTTAACATTATCTATAAAATATAAGAGCATTTTTAATCATATCTGGAAATATATTTACACCCATAAAGTATAAAAATAAATACTCAATATTATTCATACCCCTGGTAAATACGATCAAAGAAGGCTGTGAATTATTTGATCAAAGAAGGCTGTGAATTATTTGATCTTTTATTAAAAAAAAAAACATAATAATAATAAAAAAGAAAAAAAAAAGAAAAAGAAAAACCCTAACCTTTCAATGGAGAACAAGAATTTAAAATGGGGGGAATCTCATGAAATAAATGTTTTTTTTCTCTAATACACATTGGCACAAGTAATCATACCCTTTTATTCAATACTTTTTGCAACCTCTATTTGCCAAGATAACAGCTCTGAGTCTTCACCTATAATGCCTGAAGAGTTTGGAGAACACCTGATAAGACATCAGAGACCATTCCTTCATCCAGAATCACTCCAGACCCTTCATATTTTCAGATTCATGTCGATGCTTCTCCTCTTCAGTTCACACCACCCATTTTCTATAGGGTTCAGGTCAGAAAACGCCGTTGGCAATGGCAGAAGCTTGGTTTTGTTCTCAGTGACCTATTTTTGTTTTGATTTTGATGTTTGTTTGTGGATCATTGTCCTGTAGGAAGATCCAACCACGGCCCATTATAAGATTTCTAGCATGGACAGTCAGTTTTCAATTTTTTATCTGTTGGTATTTGATAGAATCCATGATGCCATCTATCTGAACGAGATGTCCAGGATCTCTGGCAGAAAAATAGGCCCACAACATTAAAGATACAGCAGTATATTTCATTGTACACATGGGGTGCTTTTTTATCCCTGTGTGCACCCCTGTGCATATATATATTGAGTAAATATATATATATATATATATATATATTGAACTATTTTCTGCTGTTCAAACTATCTTCCTCACCGTGCTTTAAGGTGGAATTTTTAATGCTTTAGCTCTTGCTCTTTTCTTACAGCCACGTTCTAATTTGTGAAGTTCAACAATCTTTTGCTTCAGGTCAGAAATATATTGTTTAATTTTACTCATTGTGATCAATGATTAAAGAGGTCATGAGATTTGAAATCAAATTTGCCTTGATCTTTTGGCATATAAGAGGTCTTTGTACCATTAAAACATCCTGCAAGTTTCATAGCTTAAAACGTCCTCCTCATTACAAATAAAGCATTTATTTAATCAAGCTCCAAAATTGGCTCGTTTTGGATTGGAGGTGCAAGATGATGTCACCTGGGCGCAGTCATTTGCATAAACACTGCCTCCAGAGCAAGGCCTCGCCCACTGGTGTTCAGTCTCTTAACGGCTTGACACTTGATTATACTGAATGCGAGTGTCGCATCGTGTCAAAAGCAAAAAGAAATTACAACACCACTGCTATCTTGTCTACACTGGATACAGTATACAGATGCACGTTCGCTTTCGGACACAGTCCACAAGCTTGAGTCTGTCATCAATAGGACAAATGGAGAGAAAGAACATTTGGTTTGGAGCATTTGGTTTAAACAGCTCGTTTGGGGCTTTGGACAGATATCAAGTTTCCCAGCGTAAGGAACAATTGGATAGTGTATTTTAATTAGGGATAGACATTTCAAGCAAAAATAAAATTGAAAAATCGCTGGGTATTATTCGATTATTATTCGAAAATCACACCCCTCTCCCACATACACGCACAAATACCCATAAACAGAGAGAGAAGCGGGATTCACAGAACCCCTAAAGGGAATAAATACAAGATGGGAGGAAAAATATACTTCAGTATCTTCTGTCGCAATTATATCATTGGGCAATTATACTGTATATAAACTGTGGGCATCAGGGAGCCGTTATTAATATGTGGGGCATTGAAATCGCTTATGAACGTGCGCTTGTTTTTTACTTTCACTTTCGAGATTCGCAATCACACGTATGGAGTAGCACTCGGCAGTATTTACCACACATTTTACAAGATTAGATGTTTGTCAGTGGTGCTCAGGATCTGCAAATCATTCTCCATCATCCTATCAGTCATCTCTCCTTACTCTGTTTATGTGGTAAGTGAAATGTGATGTACTGTAATGTAACAGGCTACTGCTAGCAAGCGGCTAACCATGTCCCTTTAGTGGCTCCGTAGAACACATAATTTGTTTTCCGCGCCTTTCTGAATATGGATTCAGCCACACCTCTAACCCAGTCAGGGGTGTTTGTGGTCCGCAAAGAACTCTTATTTGACATCGTCCCAAGTTACTGTAACCATTATATGCTATGCAAGACTTTTTTTATGCCACGCAAGTCTACAGTGTGCACATGAGACAATGTGATCTTCTGTTGTCTTTGACAGCTTTTAGGTGCGTTAAACCACCGCATCAGCACGGAAAACATGGGAACATATTTTAAGACAATAATCGTACAACCTATTCAATATTCTATAATTAAATCAACTAATTGAATATTCGAAAATCGTGACCCATCCCTAATTTTAATGCCATCCATGTTAGAGGATTGTTCGGAGGATTTTGTTTTGTAAACGAGGCACAGTGTCATGGAATGTTGACAAAGAAACATTTGTTGGAAGATGAAGCGGTATTACATCTGACTACAGCTGCATCACAAACCATTAGTAAATGATTTCATAATGCTTTGTCTGGAAATGACAGATTTTTTTTTTGTTATCATGTCAAAATACTCGCATGCAATAGCGAGGGGGTGTTGGTACTGTTTCCTATACAATGACATTAGCCAATCATAACAGTGGCCGATTCCTGACAAGCTATGTTTTGTACTATCTATCAAAACATTTCTGCCTTTTACCGGTTATCCATATATGTAGGGTGACCAAATGCGCCATTTTTACAGGACGCGTCCTTGCCAGGATTTCTATATTGCCTACAATATCCAGGTTTTGGCTGTTTGCACTGTGCAGGTAGATCGTTGTGTGACATTCATGAGAGCTATAGAGAGCAGATGGCTCCTTATGTGTTCAAATCGCTCTTGCGCCTACCTTGGTATCTTGTTTGATCGGTGCGCAGCAATGCTTCAAGTCAAACGAACGAACAAACACGCGCCCATATTTGCATCGCTTTGATCGTTCTCTGTAGATCTCACATTCTCACGTGCAGCGCCACGATTGGTCGATTATGTACAATGCCTGCATTGGTCAAACTACTTTGGACGTTTCAGGCAATATTAAAATCTTGGCCAGGACGTGTCCCATATGAACAACACATATGGCCACCCTACATATATGACACTGATGACGGATATGTCACCATAGCTCTCTTCTTTGCTTGCCATAAACAGCTCAGGAGCACCCTCTGGCTTTGCGTATGAATGGAATACACCTCTTAAGCGAGTATTTCACCTCTGAATGTTAATTGGATTGGCACAATTTGCTGGGAAAAGAACATAAATGAAAATGAGGATTTATATTAACACTAGAGAATCCATCAATATTTCTCTAAATGTGCAGACTTTTGGACTCAACATTCTAATGGCCTACTGGATGCTTGAAACGTTTACCAGAGCTCACATGACTACAGGTATGTATTGCTTTATTCTCAGTCCCGATTTGATTTTGAATCTTTGTTTTGTACTGCTGACATAAATTCTCAAACGCTGGAGCGTTTGTATCATAAAACAGTGAAGCTGAAGTGTAATATGTTTATATTCATTTATAGTTTGTAAAGGTTATTAATGTTTTTGACAGTATAATATGCATTAAATTACAGTAAACATATCAATAACAGAATTTTTAAAATCTGTAATTATAAAGGCCATAGGGTGAATTTTCATTTCAAGGTGAATTTTAGCTGACTACTCATCAAACTGCAGCACTACAGACCATGTTTGTAATATCTATCACTCTGGGCAGAAAATTGGTCAATTTTATATTTTATAATGAGAAATGTTGCCATGGTAACTATCTGAAATAAAGCCTTTTTTTGTATTCTATTTAAAGATTTTTAAAAATGGTTTTAAAATAACCCTATCTATGTGTTTGTGTGTGCTACATATTGCAGAAGGGTGTTTTTAAACAGTTTTATCTGCTTTTCAGTTTATATTTGATCCGTCTTAATGTAGCCTATGGAAGGATTTTCTGGTCTATTTTCAAATAGAATTGAAAATTGTATTTTCAGTTGCGCTTTCCATATGTGGACACATAAATTGTGACATGATCCAAATGCAATTGCAAATCTTGCATTACCGTTTGCATTTTCGCTTTCGCGAATGCACAGTGACTGCCACATTTCAAACGAAAAAGCAAAGTCCATTTGCAACTGTATTTCCCATGTGTTACGAGTTATGAGCCTGTATTTAAATAGCAATATTAATTACCACGTCTGCTTTTTCACTCTCTCTGCGCCGCGCATATAACCTGCCAAAACTCAAATGGAATCGCAATTCCTTTTGCATTTGAATTTCCGATGTCTACACTGAAAGCTGTCAATCAATGTGAGGGGGTGGGACGAAACTAGGGGGCCTGTTTGTTTTGGGAGGTGACATCACTCACAGATGACCATGCCGAATGCTTTGATCAATGGAGCTAATCAGTAAAGCCTCCGCTAAAGGCAGCTGCCAATCAGTTCCAGAATCCAAGCAGCTTAAGATTTTTTAGAATAGGCTCTTCTCTGCATTCTTCTGAAGGCACTCCGCCTGTGCTTGCGGTGTTGAATGCGTTGTTTTTAGATCATTTAAACATGTTAATTACACAAATAAAATGTTTAGCGTAGCCTAACTCTGGACAAAATCAGCAGTGTTTGATTAGCCTATATTTATTTTATTTATTGTAGACGTTATTTCTAAGTGAAGCAACATTTGCTGAAATGTCCACAAGAAGAGCGCACGGTCATCTGTCGATCATTTACGCTGAGTTTGGTCTTTTAAAAACACTCTCAATTAACACAGTAAACCAGGTTAAGCATTTTAGAATGTCCCTGTCAAGGTTGCATATGTTACTATAGCAACAGTAGACTAAATTAAGTCATGATCACGAGAAAACAAGAAAGAAAAAATGATAATATGCGGCTGCTTAGAACTTCCGTACTATTACAGATTAAAAGAAAGGAATAAAATGTACTGTAATAAGTGTAGAATTGCATTGTTTGTTTTCTCACTTGCATCAAATCAGAGTGAGAGAAACAGTGAGAGATGTTGAGACAGGTGAAAAGCGTTTGGGTAATAGTGAATTTTGACCTATTGTGCGTACCGTTGTTGCTCCCGATGTTATCAGGGGATAATCGCTGCATTTGGGGTAAAAAAGACAGAATTATGTATTGTGCCAAGAAGGTTGCACTGTCTGTTCGTTCACACAGGCACGAACTGATTGGCAGCTGCCTTTAGCGGAGGCTTTACCGATTACCTCCATTGATCAAAGCATTCGGCACGGTCGTCTGTGAGTGACGTCACCTCCCAAAACAAACACGCCCCCTAGTTTAGTCCCGCCCCTCACATTGATTGACAGCTGTCAGTGTAGACATCGGAAATTCAAATGCAAAAGGAATTGCGATTCCATTTGAGTTTTGACAGGTTATATGCGCGGCGCAGAGAGAGTGAAAAAGCAAATGTGGTAATTAATATTGCTATTTAAATATGACAGGCTCATAACTCGTAAGACATGGGAAATACAGTTGCAAATAGACTTTGGTTTTTCATTTGAAATTTGGCAGTCACTGTGCATTCGCGAAAGCAAAAAATTGCAAACGGTAATGCAAGATTTGCAATTGCATTTGGATTATGTCACAATTTATGTGTCCACATATGGAAAACGCAATTGAAAATACAATTTGCAATTCTATTTGAAAATAGTCTGGAAAATCCTTCCATAGTAGCCGATGTTACACCAGTCATTGTCTGTGATGGCAGCAATGGCAAGGAAAGACAAACTTTAATATACAAAGCACCTCAGACGGTAAACATATGGGTAATAAAACCTCTGGCAATAAAGTGCTGTTGACATGAGTTCCTGTGAAGTGCTAATTAGTAATAGCTAAGGTGCTCTCATTCCACATTACATCTTAAATGTCATTGACAATGTGTGTACCACCTTAGTCGTCGATTAACAAAACCCTTTAAAACCAAATTAATTGGTCTTTCAACTTGACTACTGGGGACATGATTTGTGAGCTAGTAAATAAATGTTCTTTGTTAGAGGGCAGCCCTCCTCTGTTTCATAGGGACTAGTGTCTTTATTGCACTTCAAAGGACACCCACACTTGTCCCTTATATGAGGTTTCTTATGTGGAGGGGTTTCACTAGTCGTAGCTGTTTTGCAGTGGTCATCTGATCTCGGCTAGGCTTTGGAGAGGTCTGTGGAGGTTTGGGTCGAGTAGCTGAGTCTCCCTTCGCAATTGGATGTGGTGACAGAGCTTTGATGCCTGGATGAACACAAGCCTACTTTAGTAAAAGGAAATCAGAGGTGAACAAACAAACAGAGATGAAGTATGGGTGGGTAGTGTGACCCACAGCACACAGAGGAAGAGCAAAAACAGGCATCTCTGAATTTGCTAAGCGATTGGTGTATCTTTTCACTTATCTAATTAAAAAAAAAAGTCTTCACCACAAAATAAAAATAAAAAATGTACTGTGCCTCAGGACATCCAAGATGTAGATGAGATTGTTTCTTCATCTAAACAGATTTGGAGAAATTTAGCATTACATCACCAACAGATTCTCTGCAGTGAATGCGTGCCGTCAGAATCCAAACAGCTGATAAAAACATCACAATAACCTTGTGAAGCAAAATGCTGCATGCATGCTATAAACATGTTTATCATTAAAATGTTTTTAATATAAATCTGTTGCTTCCGGCAGGGGTAAAAACAAGTCATCTTGTCTGAATCAGGAGTAAATATGCACAGATAAAGCACCATTTAAGTGAAAACCATCCAAAACAGTTCTAAACATATATGTTATTATAATTATGGACTGTTATGGATTTTGGCCAAGCGACGGTTTAAAATTAAAATGCCTTAATGATGGATTTGTTTCTTAGAAACACATATATAGCTTTTCACTTCATAAGATGTTAATTGATGAACTGGAGTCATGTAGATTTCTTGTGGATTACCGTGATGCTTTTATCAGCTGTTTCATCAGATTCTGACGGCACCCATTTACTGCAGAGGATTTGCTGGTGGGCAAGTGATGCAAAGCTAAATTTCTCCAATTCTGTTCTGATGAACAAACTCCAAACTCATCTACATACATTGTGGAGTCAATTTTAAGGAAATTTTCATTTTTGGTGGAACTATTCCTTTAAAAATTCAGATAAGTGAAACTTAAATAATGTCTTGTATATTGATATTATTTTGTGTTTTTTTTTTTTTTTTTCTGTTGATATGTAACTTTAACTGAGTGCTTTGACATGGATTCCTTATTACAGGCTGTGGTTTATTATCAAAGTATAATGTGCATTATTAAAATACCTTGTGTGATAATAATTGATTCTTTCTGAATGTAATCAAAATTTGAGTTAAATTCTTTTTCATGACACATCTGTTTTTTATAATTAGCATAGTTTAATTAATTATAATATTCAGCAATTAATGATGTGACTCATGATCCAGACTCAGTGATCAGTATTCAAATCATTATGTATATCCTCTGGTGTTTTGCTTATATTTGAATATTCAACAAATGGGATAGTTCTTGAGCCAGTAGAGGATTTTATGTTTTTTTTTTTTTTTTTTTTTTTTTTAATTATTCACCAGTATTGCTTTCAAGCTGATATAAATATAACTTTTTTTTGAATTACTGAAGCAGCAGAGAACCAAAGTCCAAATTGTATAATAAATTATGAATAGAAACTTTCTTACTGACAAGAAAATAGTACTATGGATCATGTTATTTAAATATTTATACTATTTATTGTTTATACTATTATAAATTAATATTTTGAATTAGCTGTTAGTTAAAGTTTTAATAATTTTGTCTTTTTATTTTTTATTAGTTTTTTTTGTATTTCTATTTAGCTTTATTTTTTTAGTAACTTTAGTACTTTAGCTTATATAAGTTAGTTTCCATTTAAGCAACATTTCTAATTATTATTAGTATTTTTATCTACACTGTTAGACATTTCAGAGGGTTTTACTGTAAATTAAGATTTACAGTAGCAAACTGTATTTTCTTTACTTTTACTTTTAGTCATTTAGCAGACACTTTTATCCAAAGCGACTTACAAATGAGGACAACAGAAACAATCAATTGTAGTATTAAAACAACTAAAACTGATCTAAAACTAAAAGCTAAAACTTTATAAATAGTATATATACACACACATTAAAAAAAATAATAAATACATAAAAATGAGAAATGCATGACAGAATTTCTGAACTTAACATTTAAATGAAAACAAAATAAAGCTACAAACAAGTCAAAATATTAAGAGAACAAAAGGTATAAGAGTGTAATAATGATTCTAAGATAAAACTAAGTCAAACACCAAAAACAACTACGTGCATGTACACACACACACACATCCATAAATTCAATATTATTTAATTTCCATGTAGTTTGTTGAAGTACTAAAATAACTCAAATTAAATAAAACTAATAATAATAGAAAAAAATAATAAAATGACAAACATTGCTACAACTGTAACTAAAATTAAAATAGATAACATATACAAATCAAACTACATTAGTATAACAGTAATCCTAAAAAAATAACTGTGCCAAACATACAATTAAGAAATGGTTATAAAAACTGAAAGAGAAGTGAAACAAGTAATAGGAAAGAGAATAAATGAAAAGCAATACTTATCCCTTGCCGGTGTCCGTGTCCGGTGGAGTCGCACGGTAGAGTCGATGGTCTTTACACACTTTGGTCTTCACACGACGAGGGCTTCACATGAGGGCTGCCGCGGTATAATAACCTTTTTTTATACTCGTCTAACAAATCACTAATTGAATTCAGCTGGACACACTTTCCTGTTAATCATAATAAATGGCCATACAAGCGCAGACACTAACAAGGTACACCATACAGTACGAGACCAAACGCGATTTGGTATTTGATTTACAGTTGCAAACTGTGCTGTTTTACAGTAAATTACTGTTAGACAATGGTGAAGTGCATCTTCACCATTTCTCCTGTCTTAGGACGTTTTGCAGCGCATTATGTTGTATCCTCTGGATTTAACCTCACAAAAATACACAGCCATCTGCAAAAACCAGGTGCTGCTCCAAAACGTGGCCACCACCTTTGCTCACCATCCACTTTGTTAGTGACAGAAATGTATTCTCTGAAAAACAAGAAGTTACACAAATCTCTCAAAACCATAGTTGTTCTCTTACCATTAATTACCAGTCTTAGGGTGGCTGGCCTGCTCATGTCTTTCTTGAAGCTTCATTGCAGTTGCCTTTAAAATACAAATACAAAAAATGCAGTAAATCCTAAATTCTATAAATAACTATAACAAACTAATTCTAAAACTAGAAAGGCAGCTAGCCATAAAACTTGTTTAACCTAGCTAACATACAATTTTATTTTCTCAATAGGCTACTGGCCAACATTAACTACTAACACCTGAACAAAATTTCACATTAGTTAACTTAATGTTAATATAAGATAAGCATTGCTCGTTAAAAATAATTTTAATAATGTAAAACTTAATTCAATAAGCTGACAAGTTTGTAACGACAGCACAGTTTACTATATAATGTTTGTTACCGCCATGTTGATGGGTAAATGTTACTAGGTTAACTGGTGTGCAAAAATATGACACAAACACATAGACAAACGTACACATATTTTTTACCTTGCGTGCTGGTCTTATTCTCTCGTAAGGTGCATCGACACACAGCGACACACTCTTGTGGGTTCATCCCCGGGCAAAGCCCGTGACGCTGCCCCACTGGCTCCGTGTCTTCCTCGGACGCGAGTGGCGTGGCGTGGCGCGACTCGACTCGACTCGACTCGAAAAGACAATATACAGGTGCATCTCAATAAATTAGAATGTCGTGGAAAAGTTAATTTATTTCAGTAATTCAACTCAAATTGTGAAACTCGTGTATTAAATAAATTCAGTGCACACAGACTGAAGTAGTTTAAGTCTTTGGTTCTTTTAATTGTGGTGATTTTGCCTCACATTTAACAAAATCCACCAATTCACTATCTCAACAAATTAGAATATGGTGACATGCCAATCAGCTAATCAACTCAAAACACCTGCAAAGGTTTCTTGAGCCTTCAAAATGGTCTCTCAGTTTGGTTCACTAGGCTACACAGTCATGGGGAAGACTGCTGATCTGACAGTTGTCCAGAAGACAATCATTGACACCCTTCACAAGGAGGGTAAGCCACAAACATTCATTGCCAAAGAAGCTGGCTGTTCACAGAGTGCTGTATCCAATCATGTTAACAGAAAGTTGAGTGGAAGGAAAAAGTGTGGAAGAAAAAGATGCACAACCAACCGAGAGAACCGCAGCCTTATGAGGATTGTCAAGCAAAATCGATTCAAGAATTTGGGTGAACTTCACAAGGAATGGACTGAGGCTGGGGTCAAGGCATCAAGAGCCACCACACACAGACGTGCCAAGGAATTTGGCTACAGTTGTTGTATTCCTCTTGTTAAGCCACTCCTGAACCACAGACAACATCAGAGGCGTCTTACCTGGGCTAAGGAAAAGAAGAACTGGACTGTTGCCCAGTGGTCAAAAGTCCTCTTTTCAGATGAGAGCAAGTTTTGTATTTCATTTGGAACCAAGGTCCTAGAGTCTGGATGAAGGGTGGAGAAGCTCATAGCCATATTTACTTGAAGTCCAGTATTAAGTTTCCACAGTCTGTGATGATTTGGGGTGCAATGTCATCTGCTGGTGTTGGTCCATTGTGTTTTTTGAAAACCAAAGTCACTGCATCCGTTTACCAAGAAATTTTGGAGCACTTCATGCTTCCTTCTGCTGACCAGCTTTTTAAAGATGATGATTTCATTTTCCAGCAGGATTTGGCACCTGCCCACACTGCCAAAAGCACCAAAAGTTAAATGACCATGGTGTTGGTGTGCTTGACTGGCCAGCAAACTCACCAGACCTGAACCCCAGAGAATCTATGGGGTATTGTCAAGAGGAAAATGAGAAACAAGAGACCAAAAAATGCAAATGAGCTGAAGGCCACTGTCGAAGAAACCTGGGCTTCCATACCACCTCAGCAGTGCCACAAACTGATCACCTCCATGCCACGCCGAATTGAGGCAGTAATTAAAGCAAAAGGAGCCCCTATCAAGTATTGAGTACATATACAGTAAATGAACATACTTTCCAGAAGGCCAACAATTCACTAAAAATGTTTTTTTTTTAATTTTTTTTTTTTATTGGTCTTATGAAGTATTCTAATTTGTTGAGATAGTGAATTGGTGGGTTTTTGTTAAATGTGAGCCAAAATCATCACAATTAAAAGAACCAAAGACTTAAAACTACTTCAGTCTGTGTGCACTGAATTTATTTAATACACGAGTTTCACAATTTGAGTTGAATTATTGAAATAAGTGAACTTTTCCACGACATTCTAATTCATTGAGATCCACCTGTATAACACATTATACTATCTACAGTGGATGCGGACAGTAAAGTGATGCCCCGGTATATTTCTGCCATACAGATGTACTCCAAGCGCTCGCGCTGTTTCTGACATGAAGGACAAACAGATTTTCCAATCATTACAAGCAATGTGACACGTCCAGTGTAGTCAGTCCCAAGCTGTTGCGGCATTGTAGACACAGTGTTGTGCAAATCGTGTCAATCCAAATTTAAGAAATGAGGAAAATAAAACAACCTCAACAGAATGGTGCCAAAGAGGCCGTTATGGCAAATACAGTAGTATACAGCAATTTTTAAAAATACAGTAAGTCTCTGTATGTGGGGTTTGACGTCACAGAAAATTCCCATGATGCAAAGGGTATTACAGTTATTTACTGTAAAGGGAATTTACAGTATTATACTGAGTGATATATAGTAAATAACTGTAAATTACAGAAATGTCTAAAAGTGTATTATTTATATATTTTATTTCAGCTTTATTATAATTACTGAAAACATTTTTTTTAATTTTATTGAAAAATAAAAACACTGCTTCAGATGTAACTTGATATGACACACAACAACACAGCGGAACAAGGCTGTAGATACAACAAATCCTCTTATGTCATAAACATGCAGCTGTGCATGAGTTCTGATCCATTAATAAGTTAATCTTGTGGTAGCTTTACTTGACTCATGAAAGACAACATACATTTTTGAATAGTAAAATCCTTGGTTTTGGACTGATTGTAATCTGCATTTAAAAGGTCATGGGTCTGTACTCTGTTTGTTTGTTTAGTGTGTCTCTAAATAACAGAGAGAAGTCAGATGTACTGTATTGTCAGAACTGCTTCTTGACCTTTGATCAGAGTCAAATTCTTCCTTTGTTGTCTTGCCTCAGTTTCCTTGCCAGAACAATGATATAGCCCATGTACATAAATGAGCCACTGATTATTGCTTATATTTTTTTTCCTACTTCTCCAAATGTAGGGAAATCTCATAATTCAAATGCATAAGCCTTTTAAATGACTTGGTTCCATTGTTTGACTGCAGCCCCAGCAAATTTAACACACCATTAGAGAGAATACGGGAGTAGTTTGATGTGTTTCTGCCTGCTAAACAAAATGCTTTCATCTATAGCATTTCAAATGCAAAATATTAAAAGTTAATAAAAACACTCATCATTATAGAAACTATATTTCCTCAGAGAGTGTCTTAAGGCATAAGCACATCTCTTTGGACATGACTACAGATTTTTCTCTGGCTTCCGATATAACAGCAGTCATAAAAATATTATTTTATTATACATTTATTTGAATTGTAATGTGCCTTAATTGCTATAATAAAAAGGACTTTCTTTCAAGGATACAGCTTTGATCCGTCCATAAAGTAATAATGGTGTCCACTGTGGGTTTTTTCCCCCCATCTCTCAGCTTACCCGTTGCTGTTCTACAGAGGATATGTTGGTTAATCAGCCATCCAGTAAATACAGGTGAAAGAGCTGTGCCAGGCTTGGCTTCAGTCCAAACACGCTCTGGCAAGGCTCTTGGCACCCAAAGAGTCGAGTTTTATCTGTAGGAGGGTCAAGCATTTTAAGAGCCTGATTCTTCTCGTAGCTGAGTGACACAAACAGCGCTGCTTACAGGAGCACTCAGGCTCACAACAGCTCCCACAACAACACGCTGGACCATATGCTGGTCTGTGCTCACCAAATCCCAACACACCTCTGCTGCTTGCCGTTACTTATTAGACTGATATCCTAATGTATCACCTGGGATGGAAATTGAGATTCTGCTTCTTTACAGTGGGATATTATATTACAATTTCTCATTAGACTGGATTTATTTATTTAAAGGCAAATTTATTTTCAGATTTTTGTACACTGATAAAAAAAAGTAGCTCATCATTATTGTGTACACTGTGCTGTTTCTGGCTGTGCTTTATCTGCTTCATCCTTCTGAAGGATGGCTGTCGTAGAAATGAGTGGCTGAAGTTTATTTTTAACAAGGTCTACAATCATTTCAGTCTAACCTTCACCGTCAGTGCGGGCTGTTTTGAGAACATGTCACAATGTAATTCTGGTTTTGCAAAGAGGTTGTTATTGAAGGACCATTTCAGTGTATTTTACTTTATGGTTTATATATTTTATTAAGCACTATAGCCAGAACACCACAAACAGTGCATGAAAATTGTTGGGACTCAATCCAAGAATGTAAATTTTATTGATATGTGTTGAGACAGAGCAACAGAAGATAAAAAATGCTACATTTCAAGGGGAAAAACAAACTTCCTTCAGCTGCACTGAGGTTTTATTATAACGCCATTATAAACATCAAAGTTTTGAATGTTAGTGTACGTTTACATGCATTTTACACACAGTTTATCCAGACTAAAACAGCAATGTGTCTTTTTAAAATAAAGCAAATGCTTTAATCTGACTTGAGTGGGTACTAGTTCAATTTTTGTGAAGTCAAAGTATAAAAGTTCTAGATTATTCAGCTCTAACTTGACTTCGTCCAGCATTTCATGTTAATCAGCCTACAGTTAGCCTCAGAACTGTGCACTTGCTTCAAAAAACATGTGATGTGTATTTAATCCTTAAAATATTTGATTACATATTGTGTCATGTATACTTCAAGTAATTGGTAAAGCACTCCAGGAACCTTGATGGTAACATTGAAATCTCTTTCATCTTTATTCCAACACCTTCAGTTTCACTAACTCTTATAAATTAGTTTTTCACACAGCATAACCCTATGATGTCTTTTTATGTAGTTTTATATTGTGTCAAGTTCATCAAAACAAATGGAAAATGACAAAATGCTGACACCAGTTCACTGGTATTAAACTAATCTAGGCTTATCTTAGATGTTTCTCTTGTGCAGGCACTGTGTGGGAAACAGCACATAACCTATTAAAATGCCTACTGTTTCTGCTTATTACATGTGCATTTCAATGTGTGTTT
Source organism: Spinibarbus caldwelli (assembly GCA_039654775.1). Classification (NCBI taxonomy): domain Eukaryota; kingdom Metazoa; phylum Chordata; class Actinopteri; order Cypriniformes; family Cyprinidae; genus Spinibarbus; species Spinibarbus caldwelli. The sequence goes on along the minus strand of CM077220.1, from coordinate 26,277,051 downwards.
ACCTCAGAAATTGTACATCTAATGTGGTTTCAATACTGACTTATAGCCTTAATTACATAATAGAAAATGATGCCATATTTGTATGCATGCATTTAATTTCAAATTACCTCCTTTGATTATTCTGCAGTGATGTAATTGAAAATTATTCTTCTCTCATGCAAACACGGAACAGGGTAATACATTAGCTTTCTCATAAGGCATCTGCAAGCTTTTCTGCTGGTTGTGTTCATCATGTTTGTTTGCTTTTTATGTGGTTGAAGCACAATTTCCACATTCAAATTAAATCTGCAGAGGAACAACATTTTGTGCATGTTTATTTAATTGCCAGAAGAATATAAAAAAATCTTGTATGTACTATATTCTCATTTTGTATGTATAGTCAAAAGTTTGGCCATGTAACACTGTGCAACAGAGAGACAGACACAAAATAACCAGGATTAACCTCAAATCATTCAAGCTCTCACATACACTTTGGCCAATTAACTGGTGATGGGAAGAAAACTAAAAACAAGAAATTTCTAGACAGTTGGAAGCCTTGATTATAGCATGAGATGGATAAAAGCAGCACATAGATCATTAAACAACTTGCTAGCAGTAGAAGAAATGCCTCGTTTCCCTGTGCTAATTTACACCTGGTTTGCTGATGGGAGGGAGAGAGAAAAAAATATCCTAGGTGATGTACAGTAATAGCCAAGTAGATTGCTTCAGGATTAGGGGTTTGCTGATAGCAGGTTAGGCTTCTGGCATGATAGTTTGTGAGTGGACAAGAGAGAGTGATAGGGAGAGAGACGAGAGTCTTTGCCTACAATGCAGACCATTAGAGGCAGGATGGCCTGGCCAGCGTCATAGCTCACTAGCCTCAGATGGCACTGAGCACGCTGAGCTGTTCAGCTGGCAGAGAAACAGCCAGGACCAGGTGAGCTTGGCTCCCTCCCTCACCCTCCCCTCTCTCCATATCCTCCACTTCATCCACTTCCCCCGTTCACGCAGTCTGATTTGCCCTGTGAGTCTGGTTACCCCTGACTGAGCAGTGAGTTGGGCGTGTAGCTTGGCATGGCTAGCTGTGCTCGCTCCGGATTTGCATGAGTAAGTAGTCTCCCATCTATCACATCAGACTCCATTGACCTTAGCTTTGTTCAGGCGGGGAAGGTGAACACTGTATTCACCGCTAGCTTTCTTAACCGTACTAGAAGTAAAACCTGTACAGAAAAATAAATAATAAAATACATACATACATACAGGAAATTAAGTCATTGATATCATAGTGATTTCCCTGTAGACTGTCAATGCCTGCATCTAATAATCTGACATTTAAGTTAAGGTTAGTTCAAGCTGTACATTTTTATGTGTTTTGAATTGTGACAATATTATTGATATTTATGAATTATCAAATTATGATATTTGTAAAAAAAAAAAAAAAAAAAAAAAAATATATATATATATATATATATATATATATATATATATATATATAATTTGGAATAATAAATTATCTTTGTATAATATTTAATATTTATAATATTTCTCAAATTAAATAAAAATGTTTCTAATAAATTAGTTTGGCATAATCTTTTTTTTTAAATTTATCCTATTTTTACGTTACATTTTTAAATATTTTTGTGCTCAAATTTTTGCCCACAAAACCAACGTTATGTGGTCCAACCAGCATGCAGAAATATACAAGGGGAAGGAAAAAAAAAACAAATCTTAAACTATGTTTTTAAATCTTTATTATTGTTGTTGTTGTTTTAATAATGAATAACTAACGTATTAATAAATAATAAATAATAAATAATTAATAAATAACTAACGTATCCAAGATGTAAGAAAAATGCCATGTAATTAATAAGTAAAAAATAAATAAATAAATAAATAAAAAATAAGTCATTAAATTAAAAGTTTTTCAAAACCATATGAAACCAACACACGAATACAAAGAGTAGATTTCTAAGCACTTGGCATGTGTTTTAAAGTAGATTTTTAAACGATTTGTTCCTTTTGAAAACACTCTTACAGTATATGTCATTGACCCATCTATATCAGAGCTCTCCCACCATAACTTCGTTGTTCATCTCTTTTATTGTCTTTTCAGTTTGACGGAGCGAGCTAGAGGAATATCAATATGCTCAGTACGTGTTATACATTTAGACTGGGTGACTTAACACACTCCAGGGACATTTCATCCACCTACGGTCTCTTTTTTCCTCCCATCAGTTGTCACGGTCTTTGATGCTAAGAGAGCAAACACGTTTGGGTAATGCAGGATATATGTGAAGCCGGGGCTTTGAGATACCTGTCTCGCAGCAGCACACTGTTTCATGTGGTTTGTTGTGAGAGTATCTGCGGAGTTAAGGGAAGTTAAAACACAGAAGCTGTCAAATTACCTGTCATACCTGCTTGTTTGTGCCGTTGTGCACTCTGCAGACTGCCAGTACACATTCTCATCAATTAGCCTCTATCTTTTTGCACTGCCACTTGCTCCCAGAGCAGTTTAAAAACATATCTGTAAAAGTCGAAGCAGACTTAACAAGCAGTCCTGCTGAGGTGTGCGAGCTGACGCGCAGTGAATGTGTACTCCAAGGATGAAGGCCCGTGTGGTGAAGAGAGCATATCAAAAGCTTCATAGAGCCACTGATACGCTTGTATGAGTGACCCTCTCCATGCTCAAGCTAATAATGGAGTCTTCCCCCGAAAAAGAAAAAAAAAAAAAAGACACGTGAGAGTTTGGAGTGGGCAATACAGCAAAAATACTGTATTACAATTTTTTTTCATACAGGATCATGATCCACAATCTTATCAATTATTGTTGGTTTTTAGGACTATTTTGCAAATTACTAAGCACTAAACTACAACCTGCTAGCCTTACATAAGAAAGAAAGTTCTCAAGCTTATTGAAGATAAGTAAATAGTCAGAACAAAGAAACAAATGACAAACAACAGAACGACAGACATCCTATAAGTTTCAGAACTCAAAACTTTCTTGTTAGTCTAAAAACAGCTTATATTGAATCCAGTCTGCCAAAACGAAACCTTGTGTGTGGCTAAACACCGCCTCCAAAGGAGAAGATCAACGCCTGCTTCAGCATCGCTGCCTGTTTATCCCCGCTCATCGATTCACACATGTAGTGTTTACGAGAGAGGCGAACGCGCAGGTCTACACAGAAACAAAAAACAAAAACAAAACAAAACAAAACAAAACAAAACAAAAAAAAACATTAAGATGGCTCTGAAGACCACAAATGCTGTGCAGTGCCAAGTTGTGGAAGAACTTGGTCTTGACATTACCTTCCTTCTGATCCCAACATTAGTAAAGAGTGGAACTTTTTTAATGAAGTTCCAGACCGTGTCAGTAAGAACTGGTCATTTGTCCACTTCATTTTACCATGGATTCATTTACAAACAAGGCACTATTCGATGAAGAATTTCCATAAAGTTTGAAACTGAAAGACGATGCTGTGCCAACTATATTGGATCTGTTGTTGTGAGATGTGTGAGTAACTGTTTTATTACCTGATCACTATTGACTGTTTACATGTACAGTACCTAATACATAACGGACTGTGTTTACATAAATACTCACAAATACATAATGCTCACAATACACATTTACATATGTATGTAACACATTTTGATTTATATTTGACCGTTTAGGCTCACATTCCATCTCTGAGTGGGCACAGAGAAAGCCACCTGTCAGTATGTCACTACCGGATTTGGTTCTTATTTATGTTTTTTTTTTTTGTTTTTTTTTCACTTTTGCTAACTCCTTTTAATATCAATCATGTCCCACTTCTTTACTTTCTAATTTATTCATGTTTATCACTCTAACATGTTAATAACTTTGGCAAGTCCTGACAACTGAAAGCCACACGGATACAGTATATAGTATATACTGAACATAAATAAGACACATTTGTAAGACACAAAAGGTCATGATCAAAAATTCACTTGAAAAGTATTGATTGTGGATGTCTTCAAGATCAGTCATGATACAAAATGGTCAGATCGCCCACCCCTAGTGTGAGCTAAAAGATCGGCGTAATTCAAAGGGGTGTTAAAGTAAAAAATAAGTAGGGGTTGGATTAAGTACTCCTGGCTCGCCTTGCACGCTGCATTCTCTTTCATCTGCTGTCCATTGGCATGGCTTGCATGTCACATTTGATGAGCCCAATGAGTGCCACATAGTCATTAATCTGCAAGGGACATTAATGATGGTCAGGGCATGTACCCGCTGAGCACTTTGATTCGACACAGCAGGCCATGTGAGTAATCCAGAGGAAAAAGTGAGAGGGAGATGAAAGAACATGCGAGTGATGCGTCTAAACATCCTCTGACATGAAGGGCCGAGAGAGGAGATCACTTTCTAGTGCTGCCACACTGGAGAAACAAGGGAAAAGATACAAACAAACCCCTTTTTTCATGCTGTGTTCTGGTTACTGGCAGATAAACAATTGGGAAACTGTTTTGCTTCGGAGCATATTGTTCGGAGATAACAAAACCAGACACAAACCTTCATAATAAAGGTCTGGGAATGGTGAAGCCATACAGTTTAGTTGTTCATTGAGGTTAAAGACAGACAGATGGATCATTTGCGTCATAATGACATTGGGATAACCAAGGTGCTGTATCAAGTAATTGGATAAACAAGCAAACAAATAAATGAACCCACACTGATCATCTCCATTTTTCAGACTGATTAGGAGCAATCAACAATATTGGTTGTATATGGTGGGTCTCAGCGAAGCTCCCTTGGGTGCTGTTTACACCTGGTGTTAACATCTGTCTCGGGTGATCCAATCACAAGTGATCAGCTGAAACAGATTGACATTTACACCTGGTATTAACATGCATCTCCAGTGACCACTTGTGATCAGATAATCAGATTCTCTTATTTCGCTACATATTACTTACAATATAAAAAAAAAAAAAATCTAAATCATTTTAATGATGAAACTGTAAAAATGTTACAGTAAAAACCTGTTAAATGGTTAACGGTACGTTCCCTTACTCTATATATTATTATTTATCTCAGCTTGTGGAAAAGCTGTTGTGATGAACTTTGATGTATTATGTGGCTTTCTGTCAGGATTCATCCAATAAAGGCAGGAAGCATGATTTGCCAAAAATTCAGTTCTTTATATTTTTCCCATTTTTTAAAAAACATACACTTGGCCATACAGAAAGAAAATAAAGAAAACTGCACAAATAAAGGAAAGAAAATATGTTCCAGGGCTCAGATGTTAACAGTTGGGATCCCCAACTCAAAAAACATCTCGGGTTACTTGACTGTCACCCTGTTCCCTGAAAAAGTGGGAACGAGATGCTGCATTTTAATAACGCTGATGAGAACATTCTTTGTTCGACCGGTTGTGAAGCACGTGTCAAACACGCCAAGAATTGGCTTAAATAACCTCGGTGGGTGACGTCATTGATTACGTGCACCTGCAGGTTATAAATAGACTTGAGACATACACATCTTCAGGTTAAACCTTTGTCTGAAGAGACGTCCAGGCACGCCTACAGTGCGGCATTGAGGTGCAGGATCTCGTTCCCACTTTTTCAGGGAACAGGGTTACAGTCAAGTAACCCGAGACATTCTCTATCAAAAGCTACTCTCGATGCTGCGTTTCAATATCACTGATGGGAACGAAAAATACCAACGCTGCCGCACTGGAAGTATCTGGACCCCCAAGGTGGTGTAGTGTGTGCGCACAAACATTGAAGATACCTCAGACATGACTCTGGGATATTGACTCAAGGACATGCGAGCCCGGAGTAGCATGGACATCCAAACTATTGAGTCTGACAAATGTGTGCGGAGAGGACCAGCCTGCCGCACCACACACTTGATGCAAGGGGACACCTCTTGCCAGAGCCTTAGCATAGGATGCAACCCACCAGGTCGAATGGGCCCTAACTCCTAGAGGTGAAGCTTGACCGTGCGCCTCGTAGGCTAGGGCAATAGCATCCCTCACCCGATGTGACATTGTTTATCTAGTGGCAGCCATAGCATATGAAAAGCTACTCCGACTTACACCACTGGCTAATGCGGTGGATTTAAATCTGAAGAGCATGTACTGGACACAGTAAGTGAAGTCCTTCTTGCTCCAGCGTCATGAACGGCAGAGGTCAGAAGGCTTCAAGAACGACCGGAAATACGGTCGAGAATTGAACTTTTGGAAGATAATAGGGTGAGGATACAAAATAGCTTGACCAGCCCAGGGACAAAGTCTAAGCAGGATGACGAGACTGACAGAGCCTGCAAATCCTCAATTCTCCTTAGAGAAGTAATAGCCATGAGAAAAAACATCTTTAGAGTCAGAAACCTGACAGGCACTGACTCTGGTGGTTCATAATGGGTCCCAAACAGACCCTTTGGGCACTAAGGCCAAGTCCGATGAAGGGACTATCACTCTGGTGGGCGGTCTCAACCGCTGAGCTCCGTGAATGAAGCGGGCAACTAGAGGGTGCTTTCCCACAGAAACACCATCAATCAGAACACAGCAAGCCGAAATGGTGGCCACATAAATTCTAAAAGTACCAGGACATGTGCCTGAGGACAATTTCTCTTGCAGGAACTCCAGCACTGAAACAATCTGGCAGTGAACTGGTTCTGCATGGTGTGTCATACACCAACTTTCGAAAAAGCACCATCTGAGGGCATAACTTCTTCTAGTGGAAGGAGTCCTAACAATCAGAATAGCCTGTAGTACATCTGCTGGAAACCCAGCAACTCTTGTGGTCCCATCTCAGGGGCCAGAGATGAAGGTTCCAGAATTCAGGTCGGGGATGAAATACTGTCTCCTGTGCCTGAGATAGAAGAACTCTCCTGATTGGAATCGCCCACAGCGAGCCATCAAGGAGGGATATTAGATCTGAGAGCCACACTCTGGTCGTTCAGCGGGGTGCTATCAGTAAGAGGTTAGACCCTCGTTGACATACCTTGGCCCGGACTCCTGGGAGCAGAGCGATCGGGAAGAACGTGAGAGAGAGGGGTGGTTTGCGCGCCCCTTGTCACTCAGCCAGCTCGACACGCGAGCCCCAGAATCGCAACGAGTACGCAGAGGCTCGCCCCTTCCTGAAAGAAAGCGAGCCTCGAGTGGAGCACTCAGATCGATGTGATCACAGTGCTTGCACTCAGCGTCCTCGAGGGCAGCAACAGCATGCTCCAAAATTCAGACAGCGAATCTGCTCCCACATTCATATGCCCCAGAATGTAAATCGCCTTAATGGACTAGAACTTGTCCCACATACAAAGCAGAACCTGCTGTGCAAGCCTGTTCCAGCAGCACGGATGCAGTCTGCCCTGGCGACCTATGTAAGTGACTACCATAGTCTTGTCCCCTGCACTAGGACATGGTAGCCCCCTGCTGGAGGATGTATTTCAGTGCCCAAAATGCAGCCATCAATCCGAGGCAATTGATGTGCCAATCGAGAAGATGACCTCTCCAGATTCCTTGGGCTGGACGGTCATCCAAGACTGCACCCCAGCTCGTGAGGGAAGCATCTTTCGTTAGCATCTTGCGATGACAACACGTGCCTAGAGTGGGACCCAAAGTCAAAAACCGGGGTCTGAACCATATAGAAAGGGTACGAGGCCCTAGTGCATAACCCTTATATGCCTCTGGGGATTGGCCCTGGTTAAATCCCCTGGCTCTGAGCCACAACTGTAATGGTCTCATGTGCAAGACGTCCAAAGGTTTCACGTAGATGCAGTCGCCATGAGACCTAGAACTTTCTGAAAGTAATGTACAGTAACTTTCTGGCCTAGCCTGAAATCCTTCAGGGTGTTCAGAATGGATTCGATACGTGTAGGAGACAGCTGTGCCGACATTATGATAGAATCCTGTTAACCCCTAAATACATTGTCCCCTGGGCAAGAGAGAAAACGCTTTCCTTGGCGTTGAGTCTCAATCCCAGATAGTTAAGATAAGCAAGGACGGCATCCCGATGTCGAAGCGCATGATCTTAAGACTGGGCTAAATCAGCCAGTTGCCGATGCTAAAGCTACATCAATGCATTATGCATGTGCGCGGGGTGACAAGGCTAGACCAAATGGAAGAATCCGATACTGGTAAGCTTTTACCCCCAAAAGCAAACCTCAGGAACTTCCTGTGTTGTGGCAAAATTTCTAAATGAAAGTATGCGTTCTGGAGATCATTTGTCGATAACCAATCCCCTGGATCTGAGAAAAACAATCATAGACTGTCAGCATTTTGAATTTGTATGTTCTTAGAAAGCGGTTCAGCCCGCAAAGATCTAGACTGGACGCAAGCCCCCATAATTTCTAGGAACCATAAAATATTGGCTATAGCAGCTCGACTCTCTGTCTAGGAGGGGAGATGTTCTACGACCTCCTTGTCCAGCAGAGCTTGCATTTTCTGTGTCAATGAATATGCTTTTTCTGGTTTCACGGTAGTGGAGACCACACCGTTGAAACGCGAAGGATGATACGCAAACCGTATCCTGTAGCCCTCTTGTAGCGTCCTTACGACCCAAGGAGAAATTAGTTGGCAGTAGCTTCCATGCTGCCAAATTCTCTGAAAGGGAGACTGTCTGTGACACTTTGATTTGCTGGGGGGGAATGTTAAATGTTTGGTGGCCTGAAACACGGCAGGAAACAACCGAACATTTCACTGGAGATCGCTGACCCCGAAACACCAGTGTTGGCGGAAGCTGTACAGCGATCCCCTAAGGGTGCCGGGAAGGAGCCCTTACTCTCCTCATTGGAGTTTTCAATGGCCCTCCCCACGGGGACACACCCATTGTCCTGGGCACAGCCTCCGGACTTCCTTCTAGTCGTAAAAAACGTTTTTAGCTCTGGCTCCCTCTTGGCTGTTGAGTGCTACGAGCTGTTCCCCAGTCTTTATGAGGGGGCGCATGGCTCGCACACTCTCTTTTGGGCTTCTCGCCTCAGAGGAGCTGGGCCGTGTTGGGACTGGGTGGCCGACAGCCCGACACTAGAGCACAGAGGGGGAGGAACTTATTGAAAGCTTTCTTGAACTTCCTTGCCTCCCTGCGCTCAGATCTTTATGAACATCAGTCTGATATGCCTGCAGAACCGCCGTGGTGTGCAGGGCAGCACCAGCATGACCTGCTGCATGAAACGCTGTCCCTACAAGTGTAGATGTTGCTCTTCATGACTTGGTAGGGAGCGTTGACTTTTCGAGTGACGATGCACCCCCAGGGGAGAGATAGCACGCTAGCGTCTCTTCCACCTGGGGTATCATCATGTAGCCCTGTGCCTTTGAATCCACAATAGTCAAAAAATTCAAGGTTGAGGCACAAAAAACACAGGACAAATATGGCTTACTCCATGAACAAGTTCTCTCATCATGGAGGTCACCAAAGAAGGGGAGAGACCATCGCTGAGGTCCCTCCCTCTGACCACCTGACAGAAACCTGTCATCTAGTTTGGAGCATCTAGGGGTCTACTGCTCTTGTGGCCAATCCAGCTTTAATCTGATCACACTGCACGAGTCATCACCTCGAGTAACTCCTCATTCGTTTTACAATTGCGGGAGAAGCGCTCGGGAGGCGGCACTCTCAATTTCCATTTCTACAGAATCAAGAGCTGCAGCGTTTGCTGCCCGATCCGAAGAAATGCCGGGGCATGCTTTGGAAGCGGGCGTGAAAAACCCCCCGATCTGGCAAGAGCACGAGAGAAAGGGAAGGACCCGCCTCTCGAGCCTCAGCCAGATCAAAGTGCGATCTTAACGAGGGCGCAGCGGCTTGTTCTTTGTAAAAGAAGGCGAGCCGAACACAAAGCATGCGGATAGGAAGTGAATCGCAGTGCTCACAGTCGCCGCCCTCGAACGCAAGAGCAGCATGCTCTTACCCCAAACATTCAAAACAAAACTCATGTGAGTCATCTTCAGAGATGAGCCGTAATAAGGAGGCATGCATCTCTTGCGGATTGACTCGACAAGCTTTAACTTTCATTTTCACTTTCACTTTACAAAGATACTGCTTTCAGCGTGACACACACACACACAATGCGGTCTCCGAAGACAAAGAAACCTGAAGATGTGTACGTCTCACGTCTATTTATAACCTGCAGGTGTACGTGATCAATGACGTCACCCACCGAGGTTATTTAAGCCAATTCTTGGCGTGTTTGACACACGTGCTTCACAACCGGTCGAACAAAGAATGTTCTCATCAGCGTTATTGAAACGCAGCATAGAGAGTAGCTTTTGATAGGGAACTCCCTTTACAAACAAAACCCAACCCTTATATTACCGGGACGTACCATTAACAAATGACAAAGGGGTCACCCACACACAAATACATTCAAATTACTTAACTACCTAAATTAGATGAATTCACATCGCATTTAGAACAAAATAAATAAAATTAATACCATCCATAAATAATAATCACTTATACACTACAACAAATCATGTAAATAAAGAACAACATAATTTGTCTCTGCTAGTTGTTGCACCTTCCATTCACCAGTGTGCACTCCAGCGAATAGAAAATAATTAGGAGCTACCTGTCCTCCTTTAGTGCACATCAAGGAGACAACATAAACTACCTAACTTAGAGCATTAATATTTAGACAAATAAACAAAACATACACAAATAAAAATAAATTTACAAAGGAAAAGAAAAATAGCAAAGAAAACACATCAAAATAAACAATCAACTTATCAAAACAAACATTTAAATCAAATACATTTATGTGTGGCCTCAGTCAACAAACATTTAAATCAAATACATTTATGTGTGGCCTCGGTCATCACACTTTCTCTTTACCAAATGTGCTTTAAGCTGGTTGTATATATATATATATATATATATATATATATAGTATTATTCAGAAGGTCAAAAACTGATTTTAGTAGTTTACTAGTTTTTGCCTGTCATTTCCTCCAACATGATTTTGTGCGGTATTAGTAGCTTCACACTGTGTTATATATTGTGACATGTGGCAACCATCCTTAAGGTGCAATATTGCTATCTACTCTGTTGGAGTTTCATGTTAAGTGAAATGGTCCTTCAGTTTTGTCTTTAGTATTTACACTTCGAATTTAATGTGGTCACATGCATTTCTTACTACACTTCAGTAGCAGGAGTCTCTTTTCTTTGTTAATTTAATTTGAGAGTTGCTTCCCTCCTGCAAGTTAATTGATTGCCATGATTTGTGCCTGTTGATAATTAGGCTTCATTAACACAACAGTAATAAATGCCATTGTGTGCATTTTGTTGGTATGTAACACCCGCTTGTTCATCGGTCCTATTTTGGCATTACTTTCCTTTCGGAGTCAAGATTGCTATTGTTGCTTGCAGGCAGAGGTATGTTTGTGCATATGTAGCAAAAAGGAGTGTTTGTTTTATAACCTATTCTTGTCTCTGTGCTGTAGTAGTGAAATAATGTTCAGAAGTATGCATTTTGTGTGTTTAGTTTTGGTCACAAACCAAATACTGTAATGTTTCGTCTGCTTTCCCCTTAGGTGTATGTTTTGTGTATAGGGGTTCACTTTGCAATATAAAGTTTTTACTTATTGTAGTTGACTTGTAATCAGTTGGAGGCAATAAGGTACATTATTTATTTATTTAAACTACAAAAAGTAACTGAACTGAAGCAGTAAGACATGTTTGTTCATGTCTAATTAAAATTCACAATGGCCAAAACCTTGATCAGTTCACAGATTTTACGCAAGTGGCACCACACAGAATTTCAGAAATAATGTCTGTTTCTGAACATGCTGAGCCAACAGAGGACAATTCATCTCTTATTGTTCTTGTGTATTATGTGTTTTTATAAGATCTTTTTTTGCTTGAGCAGTGGCCAAAACAGTCTGGCAAAATGATTATATAACATTTTGGCCTATAACATAATTGTGTATATTACTATTTTATTTTTTTTTTTTTGTAATATACCCACGTATACCTACAATGTAACTGAACAAAACTTATTTGAAGATAAGGCAAAAGGTAATTAGTCAACTTTGTAATACAGCCTTATTAAAAAAATAATAATAATAATAAATAATAATAATAATAATAATAATAATAATAAATAAAAAATCAAGCCTTTAAATTTCAATTCAGATTTTAATCCATATCATGTCATTAGCTGTGCTTGACAAAGATCAGTTTCAACACATCATGAATATGTGATGCCCACTTTTCAAAGAATAAACCAAAGAAAATGCTGAAATGCTATTGTCACACCTCTCAATACCCACTGAGAGTTTAAGGATGGATTCAAGCTTGAAAGAGAAGAAAAGGCCTGTGGTTTGGGAGGGAATCAATTTTTTTGCCATGGCTGGTGATTTTCAATGGAATCCCTAAAAGCAATAGAAGAGCGTAGAATATGAGATCTGGATTGAGTGCCAAATGTACTTTTTAGCCCATTACTGAGACAAGTGTATAAACCCTTGAGGTCTCTCCTTTACATGTGTAAATTTCACTGACTACAGTTCCCCTTTTGAAGATGAGACAGAGGTCATGTGAGACTCGGAGGCATTTGTCCCACTCCATCACTTAACCCACATCTCACAGTATCTAGTTCAGTGGTCTGAAGTGACTACATGATGCCTGACAACTTGAAAACTTGAAATTATAAGCAATTACCTCTAAATATCAATAACTTTTACATGCTGCAGTAGGTAAAACATTGGCATTCAACATAGCATGCTGACTAACCTAGACTCAGACCGAAGGAACAGTTGGAGAGCATAATGAATACAGTAGAATTGATGTGCTGCAGAAACAAAAAGTGCTGTGCCTGGCATCCAGAGCAAAATCATCCAGCCTTAGTTTTATGTCATCTACCATTAGCTGAGATGATTTTTCTACCACCTTCTGTGATTGAGAGCCCATTGAGAATAACATTTGTGCTTGTGAGAAGTTCCACAGAGGTTTATGATTTTAATTGGACCTGTCATGATGTAGTCTGCGCTGAGCCGTGATGACATAAGTATATGAGATCAGTCAGATTGGTGTGTTTGATGCAGAGCAATGTTCTCACCTCTCCTTTCATTTCATACTCCTCTTGCAGGCAAATAAGCTTCAGTAGTGGCACTTCTAGTGAGACTTTTAACAATTAATATAAAATATGCTAAAGGAATAAATGAAAAGGCTTACGTGAATCGATATGGGCCGCGTAATGTAAATCTTCTCTCTTTTCTAAAGGTCACAAGTTGATTTGTGATGAAAGGGGAATCATTATTGTTCTGAAAACTTTGTGTTCAGGATATTACCTTTTCTTTTCCGACTTCTGATATTGGTTCCTGGTTTGAGATCAGCAGGTTTCAGGGGCTCTTGTGCAGCCAATTTCCCAGGTCCAGAAACATTTTTCACCCTGGAAAAATGAAATCTTGCACCCTTCATTGTCATTTTGGATGAAGAGTGTTTGTTAGGAGAGGTAAAGTAGACTGATCCCTTTCAAAAATGTATTCTAAATAAACATAATGGTTAAAGCAATACAATTAATTGCTGTTTTAATCAATGTGCATAACTAATATACCCAAAAGCCCAGGTAGATTTGACAAACAGAAGATCTAAATGTCAAAAATTAACCTCTTGGCTGAACACAAAGACAATAAACTTGCTGTAGAGTTTGCAGTGATGTGGGGAAGTGAAGTGTTTGACATTTTGTATTTCGTATCTGCAAAATACATTTTTTGTAACAATGTAAAAGTGTTTACTTTGAATACTTTTTATATACATATACATTTGCCTCCTTAGAATATTCTGTCATGAACTATACTTGATTTTGGAAACCTGCAAACACATTTTAAAAGATCTAGAGCCTTCAGTGATAGATTTTAAAAAGGTATTTTTGAAGTTCTGTGATGATGTGCAGGTGGGAGCTGGGACGCTGGTGATGGATACTTGAGCACATCTGAGATTAGAAAATGCCAGCTATACTCTAATACTCATGTTTAACACAGGGAACGTTAAAATGAGTATGAATGCATGTAGATAGACTTTTGATGGATGAGGATATCAGGCAGCTTTTAGAACAAGATTAGCATGTGATAGAGATGTTGTGTGCTCTCTATCCTGTGTACAGGGGGGAATCATTTAGATCCCAGAATACATGGATGTGATAGGTGTATCTCCCTCTGCATGTTTAATGAATAGACTTTACACAGCATTAAATAGTAAAAAGTCTGTTTCATATGCATGGCTGTTTGCAGCCACTATCTTCTGCCATTTCCATCATGCTGAACATGAACTGGCCAGGACCGACCGCTTTAGGTCATTACCATTCACAATCTAAAATTCTTCCTTGCTAATGATTCATTGGATAACCTGAAAATGCAGCTATTTTATTCTCAATTGCACAATCCGTTAATGACTACTCAGGAGGGTGCACGCATATAAGCAAGCAAGCAATGTTTAATGCACTATTTGGAAAGAGACAATTAATGGGCTTCGGGAGTCAGTGGTTGTGTCACATCATCAAAAATGATAGTTTACGCCATGCTTTACAGACGCAAAATAATGCTTAGTATTGCGGTGCAATGAACCTGCTGTATTGCATTAGTTTGATGAATGTGAAGTTCGGAAGCCATTTTTTAATTTGGCACTGACTGCCAGTCTAAATGAGTTACAAATCACAAGGATAAGATGTGACTGAAGTGACATGAGAGATAAGAGTAATCTATTCTCAAAGAAATACCCAATGGAAGGACATTCTGTCAAGCGCTTTTGTCTGTGCAGCAGCATTTGCATGCACAGCAGGCTGGTTTGTTTACCTGAGAGTCTTGTTTGTGTTCTCTGATGCATAACTCTCTTTTTTTTTTTTCCCCTCAGACTATGATTATGTTAAAGATGATTGTGAATCTAAGAGATACAAAAAACATAAACGATTAGGGGCGAAACTGATATATTAGACGACCGTGTCAATGATAGACATGGTACATTTTAGAGTGCAACGAATGACTGGTATTTTGAGTTTGTAGGCCTGCCTCTGAGAATGCTTTAGCAATTTTCCTCCCACTGATGTTTGGATCTGGGCTTTATGTCAGGGGTGTCAAACTCAGTTCCTGGAGGGCCGCAGCCCTGCAGAGTTTTGTTCCAACACACAAACCATGTAGTTTTCAAATAAGCCTGAAGGACTTGATACGTTGGATCAGGTGTGATTAATTAGGGTTGGATCTAAACTCTGCAGGGCTGTGGCCCTCTAGGAACTGAGTTTGACCAAAGCCACTAGAAGGCAAGCCTGCAACCATTAGCACTGAGCTAAAGCTAACTAAAGCTCAAGCTAACGCTTCCGGTCTGGCAGTACATGGGAAAGGAGACCAGAGACTGTTTTTTTTTTTAATGGATCTCAATGGAGAGGCTCCACTACGCTGAATAAACAGCTTTTTAGAGGAAACGGCTTATTATTTAATGAATCGACAGCCTATCTGCTGATCTCCAACATGTTTTACACTAAACAGTACTTTTGGAATTAACTATTTTTAGAGTTTACCATGAAAAAATGCACTTTTATAAAAGTCACTGACTTTTTGCGACAGGTGGGATTCAGCTTACGGCACTTCTCATTCATTCCTACGGGATCCATAAACGGTGACTGTGTTGCACAACTCTGACTGAAATTCAGTGACGTCAAGGCTGTAATGTAATTGATTATCAAGGCACACGTGATCCAAACTGACCGTTACGCTTTCTTCAGTAGTAAGTAATACAGACCCTCTCATCTCCCTATAGTAAGAAAATCTCCGGTTTGACAACCTTGTGTCAGCTGTTAGACTCTTAGAATTATAAAGAGTGAAAGATGAGTTTTAAACTAGTAGAAATGTGAAGAAGTAAAAGGGCTTGAAGATTGATAATTGGGCCAATATAACATAAATGTCCATGATAAAGAGAGACAGAGAGAGAGAGAGAAAAAAAAAAACAGTTTAAGACGTGCAATATACACCTTCTGCATCAGCCTACACATTGTATTTATGCTGGTTTTGAAAAACTTGTATATAATTTGCAAAAACCCTATATTTAACAACTTTTCATGTTATGGTACAATCAATAAAACTGAAGGATCATGTGACACGGAAGACTAGAGTAATGGCTGATGAAAATTCAGCTTTGCATCAGGAACATTTTAAAATCTATTAAAATATAAAACATTTCTTTCATTTGTAATACTATTTCACAGTAATGCTGTTTTTACTGTAAATATAACAGGCTTCTAAATAAATAAATAAATAAACGACTCAATCAATCAATTAATCATTTCAAACCTTTGACTTGGTAGAGTATGTGTGAATGCACATATATATATATATATATATATATATATATATATATATATATATATATATATATATTTATTATACAGATACAATGGGTTATTACTCTGTTGTTTGTTTTTGGCTGGTTCACATGGATTTCTTTCTTTCTTTCTTTCTTTCTTTATTTTTAACAATGGCTTCATTGTATTATAATAATATGACTGTATTTTAATACAGAAATTAAAAATGTGCTGATTATAGAAGAGGTGTATTCAGCTCTTACCTATGCATAGTTGCATGATATATTTTTATCCACCTTTTCCCTGAGTAACCGATGAGCATGATGGATTCTAACTTCCTTTTGGGTGCTCTCCTGTTCCAGTCTTAAGTTAAAATACTGTGTGTGAAATAATAAAATAATGTGTTAAAATAATGTGTACTCTTATCATTTTGTGGACAAAATCCCGTGAACTTCGTCCCGATCGGGAGCTGTATGTGTGCGCATCTGATTTCAATACAGCTAATCTTGTGTCGCTTCATGTCATCTTCCCACTCATTAAACTATGACAGGTGAGTTACTTCAAAAAGGCATTCATTGTGACACTGTAAAGTGATTAAACTATGGCACCATGTGCTTTTAAAAACCATTTTCACTTCAGAGTAGGGTCTAAAACAGTTCCATAGGAACTATCGTGACATAAGTGTACGCTAATTGGCTAAACACGTACGAAAATGCACTCACCCACCATGATTTAAAATGCCGTGTAAACATATACTGTGTAAACATTGTATCAACTTATATTTCGCAAGAATGGAGAACAGCGATAGATGGATGGACGCTGAAGTGCAGGCACTTTTGAACATTTATGGAACAGAGGAAATCCAGTTGGAATTCGAAGGAACAAAACGCAACTAAGGTATTTGCATCTATTGCTTCTCTGCTAGCGGCGCTAGGTATCCAGCACATTGTTTTCGTTGTTGAACGCCGCGCACAAATGACGTTGCTGTCGACCGGCTTATGTCACTTCCTAGTACCCACTGTCGGTGCGAATGCAACCCTTTAAATGGTACTGGGAAATAGTTTGCACAAAATCGTCTCAGTACTTTAGTACTGTATTTTTAGTTCTGGAACTAAAGCAGTGCAAAAGGGGCTATTGATTACGTTGCATGCGTGCCCACTTCTGGTGGAACCCTTGGAATGGGCTGAACTGAAACGTCCTAAGCCCTGGATCACTTAGAATCAGCTATACAGTTGGTTTATTGTTTACATTTTTCACCTTATCAATGTGTTTGGTGCAGCATTCTATATGTATATAGGTATTCTTGGGCTGTTATAAATGTTAAAAAATGTCCCAGGTTACGTATGTAACCATGGTTCCCCAAGGGAACGAGACGCTACGTCGGAAAACGCTAGGGGAACGCCTTCAAAGATATCATGCTCTGAATCATATGTGTAATCAGTCCAATCAATGAGCGAGACGTCACGGGCGGGTGACGTAACAACCAGGAAGCTTGCACGTGAGGTGCAGCCGGTGTCAGCTTCTAGGAATGAAGCAAAACTCTAGTAGGGATGCCGGAAGTATGGCCTTGAGATGCAGCGTCTCGTTCCCTCGGGGAACCATGGTTACATACGTAACCTGACGCTAGGGGAATGAGATGTCCACAAATCTAGGTCATAGAACTGGTTCGTAAATCTAGGTCATAGAACCTGACGAACGTGAGGGGCGTAGACCAACCCGCAGCTTTGCAGATGTCCTGCATAGGCACACCTGCAAGAAAGGCCTTGGAAGCCGTCACACTTCTAGTTGAGTGAGCCTTGACCCCCAATGGTGAGGGGAGATCAGAGGACTTATAGGCAACAGTAATGGCATCAACTATCCACCGGCTGAGGGTCTGCTTGGAAGCAGGAAGGCCTCTCTTAGGGGGACCATAGCAAACAAGCAGTTGGTCCGCCCTTCTCCACAGGGCTGCTCTGTGGACGTATGCGTCCAGTGCTCGCACTGGACACATAAAATTAAGCCTCTGCTGGTCGGGCTCCCTGAAGGGAGGAGGACAAAAAGCCTGAAGTACGACAGGCTGTGGTGTAGAAGAGGGGACCTTAGGGACATACCCCGCACGAGGGTACAGAAAAGCTTTGGCAAGACCGGGCGCAAAGTCGAGATAGGAAGGGGCCGCAGAAAGGGCCTGGATGAGTCGGAGAGAACCAGAGGGGACAGTGTGATATCTGACGAGTCGCAGACAGATCCACCTGAGCCTTGCCAAAAAACTCTCCATATCTGCTTCACCACCTCGGGGTAAAGCATCCATTCCCTGGGCCTCGGCCCCTGCCTCGACAGGATGTCTGCTCCCATACTGAGATGCCCAGGAATATGAACTGCTCTCAGCGAGAGGAGCTTGTCCTGGGACCACACAAGGATCTGGTGCGCCAGCAAGTCATCTGATTTGACTTGCTTCCCTTCATCTAGCTCTTTAAGCAGGTTGGCTTGGTACGCCTGTAACACCGACATAGTGTGCAGACACGCACCAGCCTGACCCGCTGCCGTGTACCCCTTGTCCACCAACGCTGAAGTGGTTCACAGCGGCTTGGAGGGCAAGACCGGAGCCTTCAGAGACGATGCCGCGCCGGGGGACAGATAGCTCGCAAGCGTCTGCTCTACCCGGGGAATCGCTCTGTAACCGCATTCACCCAGCCCCACCACATTGCCGTAGTAATCAGAGGCGGGGATGAATAAGCGGGCTGAGAATGGTTTCTTCCACGATCTTGACACCTCGGTGTGGAGATCGGGAAAAAAAGGTAGGCTCCGGCGTGGAGGTAGCAGCTTAGTACGCAGAAAGCGTTCATTAAGTTTGCTTTTCTGCAGTTCAATCTGTTTCTCTGCGGGCCAATCGATGTTTAACTTGGCAACCGCATGAGTAACTACCTCCAATAGCTCCTCATACTGTGGGGACTGAGGGGGTGAATCCTCGACGCTCTTCCTCAGAGGAAGATAGGAGGAGTGCCGAGGCAGCTCCCCGGGGGGAAGAAACCACAGAAAGGGCTTCCAATCCCAGAGAGCGGGCAGTGGATCTGGCAGGTGAGGAAGAAGATAGGGACTCGCCCGTCTCCATTCTCTCCACCAGATCCAGCTGTGAACACGCGTGCAGGAGAGGAATGCTGGTGAAGGCTCCCTCCTCAAAGAGTGCCTTCTGGGAGCGAAGCGTACGCAGTGGCAGCCACTCACAATGCGGGCAGTCGGCCCCCTCGAGAGCTGACTCTGCGTGCTTCGCTCCCAAGCAGACCACGCACAAACTGTGTGTATCCCCGCTCGTGATGGAGCGTGGGCAGGGAGGAACACACAGTCTATAACGTGATCTACTTTCGCCCTTATTTGTCTTGTCTTTAGCCTTAGACATGCTGGAGCTTTACGTTGTTGAATGCTTGTGTAACTTGACAGACAACAATAAATAAGACTCACAGAACATAGATTGTGACTGACACACACACAGAGCTTTGCTGAATGACAGACAGCTGACGCCGGCTGCACCTCACATGCTTTTAAGCTTCCTGGTCGTTACGTCACCCGCCCGTGACGTCTCACCCATCGATTGGACAGATTACACATATGATTCAGAGCATGATATCACTGAAGGCATTCCCCTAGTGTTTTCCGACGCAGTTCGAGTTCCTGAAGGGGAACGACATTTATATTTTATAGAGTTGTTTGGGGTGGGGATAAATTAAACGTGATCTACGATGACGTCATAATCGTGTTGCGGTTGTGGTCTGGTCTGTGGAGTGTGGTCTGTGGAGTGTGGAATTGTGGTCTGTGGAGTGGCCTGAAGTGTGCATATGAAGCAGTCTTGCTCCCTCTGTCAAAATCGAGGGGTCAAGGGTCTGTTCATATAAACTTCCCTTGTCCACCTCACGAAGTGGAACGCACTTCAAAATGGCAGCGGGGATTCCTCCAAGGGAAAGTGCTTAGGGAAGTTCACGAGTGTATGTCTAAAAGTGGAGTGGAACGCAGCCTTTGGAGTCACTTTCTGATGCACAGGGTACCCATTTAGCATCATTTTTCAACATGCAGGGTCCTCCATTGCTTTAAATAAGAAACCCTTGGCGTCAATATGCCGATGCGAAAGGCACTGGGAATTTTATGATTAAATGATATATATTGGGTAATAATATTTCCATTATTGCATATATGTTGGGGTGTGATTTTTCAATGTTAACAGTCACAACAGTTTTATTTACATTACACTATTTAGACATTTATGAGCATGTAACCCAATCCCTGCCCCTAAACCTACCATTTGTCAATGTAACACAAGATATAACAGGCAGATACAGCTACAGTCATAATTTATTCAAAAAAATATTAATATTCCAAGTCTTCCGAGGCAAAACGATTGATGTGTGAGAGGAATAGACGGGATCGCCATCTCCATCCGCTGTAAAGCTCAGATCCTGTGTGCTGCAGTCTGTGCGCGAATTAAAAAAATGCCGCCAAAGGAAGGTGGTTTGTAATGCTTTTATACTGCTTTTTTATAGTCAGTTTTTGCAATATATACCTGTGACTGTACTTTTATTTGCCTGCTACGTGTTTTATATTGTTCAGAAGTGGGTAGGTTTAGGGTAGGGGTGGGGTTAGGTGCTCCAATGAAAGTATAAATTTATATAAAATTATTTACATTTTTTACAAATGCATGCAAACCATTAAATTAAGACAAACAACTGAAAACAACGGTGGACCCAGCACGTCAAAAAAGTGACGCTGAAAGGATATTCCTGTGCGTCAAAAAATTACACTAAAGGGATACCTTGAGCGTCATAAAGCGACGCCAAGGGGTCCTGATCAAACTTCAATATGTGACGAGTTGGGAATGAGAACGTGTTGAAAACACCTTTCCAGTCGGGCGAGACTTCCGTGTTCAGGAAAAAGGTGGATATGTAGAATAAACATTAGTAACAGGTCATTGACCAAGTTCACAAGTAAATTGCTGGTGACCGGTAGATAAAGCAGATGTACTGGCCTTTGGAGAGCTGGGCACAGTCTGCTGGACTTTTTGTTGAAAGGCACATGCCGGCAGCAATGGATACCGACAGACCCTTCCACCGTAACCTCGGCTTTATCCCAGCTGGCTGGAACAGGTTGGGAAGAGATTGACAGCTCTCCCTTCTTTAACTCCCTTACTTTTCAAACTCCCTTCTCACTGATGCCTAGCAGCTAGGTGAAGTCTTCCCCTCGCCGCTCCTCAGCTATCTCCACCTAAGAGCCAAAGGAAAACACATTCCAAGCCTTTCTGAGAAAGCAGTCTCTTCTCTTTCTGTCAGAAGAGGTAGCACTCTTAAATGCCTCCGCTGAATGCATTTTCCCCTCACATGTCAGCAGATATTAAAAAGCAGTGTTGGTATAATTGATCCTGTCCCATCGGGAGGCCATATTATTCCCGGTGCCCACTTGTAGCAGTGACAAACGCTTTACAATGCGTATGCACACAAACACACATGCATTCAGGCACAAAAACACCCACTCACTCTTAAAACACAAACGTATGCCCACAGACTCACACACGGTGGCATTTTTCAGCATTCTTTTCTGTTTTTGGGAAACATGCAGTGTCACTGCAGAATGGATGTATTCGCTGTTTTTCCCTGGCAACGCAACCATCTCCAGTAATGCTGAAAAAATCTCCCCCGGAGTAACATGTAGTATAAATGGAAATCAGGCCTGGATCAGGGGACTTCTCCCAAAGGGGATGCAGACAATAGAAGGATGGTTATTTACCTTGCATTAGGCCTAGCATAATGTAAAACACGGTGGCTGGAGGCTAGCGTATGTTCTGTTGATAAAAAAGTGAGTTATAGAAGAGGGAATAACAAACATTTTGGATCAGTAGGTTACAGGAATAATTTAACATAAGCAAATGGGCCTGCAAATAATGAAGACATATGCTGCTGGAGAGCTCTTTAAAACAAACAGGCAGTGGATCTTTTATGCATGGTTACATGTGTTAAACACATTTCAGTCTCTGTCATTTTCTCCAAAACAAATATTAATTTAATCCTACAAGAAAGCGAACAATATGGCCAACTATTCTAAACAAATACTATCTAATGGACTGCACTTTTTTTTTCTCGTCCCAACAGATGGAGGATCACTGCTGGACTAGCACACATGCATAATTCTCTCTTCCCTTCTCTTTCTGCTTAAAATAAAGGATATTTCCTGCTATGTTGAATTCTGTAATCCGTCAGTGAGCTCAGCGTCTGATGTGATCTCAATCTGCTTTGTGCAAGAGGGAGAGGGAGCTCTCTTTGCTATGTGGATGGCTACGCATCATTGAACTGATTTGACAGTTGGTGTGCACTCCACCCGTTGTTAAAGATCTGAGACCATGTTGTAGCTTCATTCCCCATCAGCACACTAAGCACTTTGAACGCTGAGGAGCGCATAGCCCCACATTGATCTGAAGCCACTCAATTGATACTTCATTAATAACTGCCATTTTGTAAACCTGGTGTGAAGAGTGAAGACAATCTGAACTTTGACAAATGTCTATAATCATATATATATATCCTTTGTGACAGTAAGGACATTTAAAAATTACAGTAAGAACATTTATAAATTATAATGCTACTAAATATTTCCATTTCAAATAAATGCTACTCTTTTATTAATTAAATCATGAAATTTATCAATTTTTTACACCAAAATAGCAAGCAACAAAACTCTTTTCAGAATTGATAATAAGAAAAAAAAAAAAAAAATTCTTGAGCATCAAATCAGCATATGATTTCTGAAGGATCAAGTGCCACTGAAGACTGGAGTAATGATGCTGACAATTCAGCTTTGCCATCAAAGGAATACATTTTTAAAATACGTACATTTATTAAAATTAAAAGCAGTTATTTTGAATTTGTCAAAATATTTCACAGTATGGGACAAAAAAAAAAAAAAAAAAAAAAAAAAGTAGATCCGTGTATTTAGTGTTTTTCCACTTTCTTCAGCAATGTTAATTTTCTACTAAACCACACTCATATACAGTATGTGTATAAACAAGTATATATTATTATATGATAGAGTAATACTGTACACTGAATGATACACAAAATAGTTTTCAAAAGTCTGGAGGAAATCTTCCACCAGAGCGTTACTGTAAATACAGATCATTCGCTCTTTTAGGAGTCAAAAGCACAACAAGATCACCCCTTTTCTTCTATCTTATAAAACTTAGATGATTGTTGCTTCACTGCTTCTCTCTTGGAAGATACCTGCAAACCCAACCTCTGAAATTGAGCTTTTTACACAAGGTTGAATTGATTTCCTCTAAGCGAAGACTGGATAAAGACTGACCTTCCAGGCTTTTAGGCACGGCAGAAAAATCTAGATGCATGTGGTATGGCGGAGCTCAATAAGTTGAATTGTGTTATCTCTGCCTCGAGATGTGAAAATGCTATCCAGGTGCTGTCATAGCTTGAGTAAACTGTTTGTGTTCCTTCTTTCTGCCATAACTACAGCTGGATGAATAAGGTATAACGCTGCAGAGACATCCCATATTCCCATCGTGGATGGGCCGAATAAATGGGAAAGGCAGCCAGTGACAGCTGTAATCTGTTAAAACCTCTGGTCAGCAACTCCCTGGCTCATTTGCTGTGAAAGGGTTTCGCTGATCCCTCGCAGTGGCAGAAGGCTGTATTATTACTGTGGACATATGCCCACACAAACACACACAAAATTAAACAGTGTTCTCTTGTCCTTTATTGCTTTTCAGTGATGGCATGTAAACATGGCATTGCAAACACATAAATTCCCTAGATGCAGAGGCTTTTAAATTGATCTTTTTAGTGAAAGGCAAAGAGAAGACTAGATTTGTTTGTGGTGCGCACTGGTCAGTCAATTTTTGTCAATGATTGTAGATTCCTATTCTTGAAGAACAAGGAAGGAACTAGTTTTACTCAGAATTGCACACACATATGACAACTGTTGTACATATGTACTAAGGAGTGTGTGTTGTAGGAGACATCTTTAATTTTAAACAAATCAGATGAAATAGATCTAGATCAGATTAAATGATGAAAATGAATGTTCTTTCATCATTTACTCACTCATGTCATTCCAAACCTTTTTGACTTTCTTTTCTTCTGTGTAACATAAAAGCAGATTTTTTTTTTTTTTTTTGTCCATTTAGTGGAAGTCAGTGGGATTGATTTTTGTGTTCTGCAGAAGGATTTGTATCGACATGAGGGTGAGTAAATTATAGAATTTTCATTTTTGAGTGAATTAAGCCACGTCATTGTGAATTTAATACACAGTCACCGTCTGATTTTCAGTATTAGTTGTATAACCCTACACTCACTGAT
Source organism: Spinibarbus caldwelli (assembly GCA_039654775.1). Lineage (NCBI taxonomy): Eukaryota > Metazoa > Chordata > Actinopteri > Cypriniformes > Cyprinidae > Spinibarbus > Spinibarbus caldwelli. The sequence goes on along the minus strand of CM077220.1, from coordinate 26,252,514 downwards.
GTTCGTGTGAATGAGTTAACCCTCTACCCACTCACCTGCACTGTCTATGTGCATACAACACCTAAAAATACTGTTTAGGAGTCTGTGAGGGCATCTTATCCGGGGAGTCGTATGTTAGAACCTGGTAGGCTACAATAGCTCAGTCAGCCCCAAAGTTTTTTTTTTTTTTTTTATCTACTCCTTATCTTTCTAATTTATTTATTTTTTTCTCAGTTTGCACATTTGCATAATATTTTTTTTTTCAGAGTTCCAACCTGTGAACTCTGCACATACTTATTTTATGTAGCTTTTTTCTGTGCTTTATTAGATCGACTGACTGCTTTAATCTTGAGTTTGCACATCGAGAACAACACGTTCTATGTGGGATACCTGCACTTTGCCCTATGTATGCCGCAATGTGGTGCTTCTCATCCAATGTGCTTCCCCCAGTCTGAGTATTACATCCATGTCATACATAACTGAGACCTTTGTATTAGCAACTAAGGCATAAACCACATTCTTATACTGATTGTCTTGCAAAAACTAATCGTTAAATGATTCTCTCAGTAAATTTTGCTACAACTGTTAAATTAACACATTCTTGTAATAGTAACCAGAATGGACATGGCCTGTAATGCATATTAGCATCTGTCTACACAAATAAAGTCATTGTCTTGATTAAAACGACTGCTTCTGCTTTCTTATTGCCAGTAAGTAGTCTGTGATTTAAGAGAAAGCCTCTTGCCTGCTCTCTCTCTCTCTCTCTCTCACTCACTCTCACTCTCTTGATTTCAGATCTTTCAAATATTCGACCGAGTCACCAAATTCTTGGTAGTGGCATCTTTTTTTTATGAGCATCAGATGAAGCAGCAGGATGCTGTAAGTTGACAGCCATGTGAATCAAGGTAATTATTTTGCTAAAAGATTCTTTTAATGATGGATTTAAATATTAGATATTCCACCAAGTGAGTCATTAGTATTACATTTATAATTTTTTTGAAAGAACCTGACTGTTTTATTTTTTGATTATCAGTGATGCAATACTTTCCTCAGATTCTTTTTCTCCTAGAAGGTCCTCAAATGAACAAGACCACTAGGCTGGAAAATGATATATAAAGGTGTGTGTGTGTGAGTTTGGGCAGAATTCAAAAGAGGCAGATTGACACTTATTTGATTGCCTTTCAATAGCTGATGGGTTTCTGCACAGCTGACCGGCTCACCCACCTATGCTCCAATGAGCAGGTCAGAATCAAAATGCATGAGATCTATATTTCTTCACTGCAAACAACTCTTGAAAAACACTTTTCACATCAACAGGCTCTGGAAGGACATGTCATACACACTCATACTCTTAGATAGATAGAAAGAGTGCATATTTCTCAAGCCGCTTTAATGAATAATTGAAATGAATAATCAGTATGGAGAGATTATGACTATAACATCCTTGAAAGAGACATGTAAAGCCCATAATGCATGACATTCATTAGTATATTTTTTACTTTATACAAATATAAAGTATATTTGCATGTCTCTTGTCCTAATTAGAATTGTAAGTTACTGTGACTTAAGAGACGCAACCTTGTCATACAAGTTTTCCAGATCTCCTCTATCATAAGCCGGGCACACGCTGTATGATGTTTATGGTCTTTTATGATTGTTGCTTGTCAGACTGTAAGATATCCCAGTAAGATCTTGGCTAAAAGCCATAGCACACTGTGTGACATCAGCTGCCTTTTATCAGACTGATAAACACGTCGTTGCCAAATCTTTGGTCCTAATCGTCCTGTTGACAGGTTGTAGGAAGAGTGTCAGTGCACGACTACAACTTATAATTTCGAGACTGTCCAAACTTTGTTGTAGACGAGCTGTATTTTCTCTGTCTCTGACAAAGACAAATAACAGGCCAAAAGTCATTCATTTCCAATGGAGAGATGTATGGGAGCTACATGGAGTTTCAACCATAAGCATGTTTTTTTATTTTTTTTTGGGGTTGGGTTTGGGATTCAGTTGCTCTGAAATATAATTTTTTATTTATTTATTTATTTATTATTATTATTATTATTATTATTATTATTATTATTATTATAATTATTATTTTATTTTTTTCTGGCTAGACTCAGTGTGACTGCAATAGAATATTGGTGTTTTTTTTTTTTTTTAAAGTGTGTCTGTAAAATGGGTGGTTACACTCTAAAAAATGCTGGGTTATTTTTTTTAACCCAAATGCTGGGTTCAGCTTGTTGGGTCATTTTATCTGGTTATTTTTAATATTTTACCCAGGTGCTGGGTCATTTTAACACTGGGTTATTTTTTTTTCTACCTAACTGCTGGCTTGACCCTGTCTCTGGTAAAACTTCTCAACAGCCCAGCTGCTGAGTTACAGTCAGAGTGGGCTTTTTAAGTCCACAGGAGAGAGCGGTTCTCAGAGCCGCCACCAATTTGGTGCACTCTTTCCGGGAAATAAAGGTTTGTATACATTTTATTTCATTTATAAAGTCTTTAATGTGGTGTAAATTATATTATTTTACGCAACCCAAAATAAGGATGAGATATCAGTCAGTTTCATGCTGGAAACGCCTTTGCCTTGCATAATATAAATGGATTTAAATGGATTTTATTCATTATAATACTTAGTGTAATTTAATTTGATGTTAAAATATGTTCTCTAATCTCAGTACTGTTTGTTTTTGGGCAGGTTTGGGAGTCAGTCGCGGCATCTCTCAGCTACGAGTGAAACGTGAGGCCGCGGTCTAAAGTTCACAGTTCCCCATGAACAGCAGGGCTTCACCGGCTCAGACTTCGGCGACACACCGGCATGAGAATTAGCACTATTTCAGTAAAAAGTGATTACAGAGAATCGTTGAATACACTTAAATTAAAATGCTACTTTTAAATGTGCCTTTTTTTTATTTCTAAAATGCTTGTTAAACGAGTTTAAATGTATGTAATATTGTAAACTATGCTGTATTCACCCAAATAAATTCAATGTCTTGTATTTTGTCCAAGGGTGTTCTTGCTTAATAATAAATGTTCATCTTATGATTATTGCTGTAGCCTATAGTAATTCTGTGTGTGATTTTTAATTTCCAGCACATTTTAATCCAGCAATATAATAATTTTTAAACAATAGATGACAAATTACACAACCCAGCATGGTGGGTAAAAACGTTTAACCCAACCAGCTGGGTTAAAATAACCCAGCACGTGTTCTGTCCAGTATTTACCCAGTGCTGGGTTGCAAAATAGCCCAAGTTAGGTTGTTTTTAACCCAGCATTTTTTTTTTTTTTAGAATGTATGAATAATTACTATTTCGAAAATAATTATTTACATTGATTAGCCCTATAAAACCTTTTTAGTGAAGAAGCTGAGGATAACCACGGCTCAAGTTTTGTGCAGCTGCCACTAGGGGGTAAAATGAGATAATTGCACGCACATTTTGGAGATATTGTGGAATGTCTGTTTAAAATTCACTGCCAATTAATAAGCCATCTGCAACATGCCACACAGCACAGTAAGCATCAAAGTCTGCTTAGCCTATTCTGAAATATTGAACTTATGAGTTTCAAACAAATTAATGCCCAAACTAAAGTTGTATGTAGAAAACTTGGAATAGGCAAACCTTGGGTGTGAAACAGCAGCAAGTCTGGTGTGAATGGTCATGAATTAATATTATTTTTATTTATTTATTATTATTATTATTTTTTTTTTTTTTTTACATGCTAGTATTAAGGCGCTTTGTTCAAAAGAGGTTATAGAGAACAAATCTAAAGTTAATCCCTTACTTTTCATGGCTTGCTTTATGCAAAATGTTCTTGTCGAATAATATGCATAAATAATATAAATGAAACTAATATAATAAATGTAAATACAATAAAAATAGCAGAAACCTTATTTGTTTTCATTATAATAATAAATGTCCACTTGAGAAAAGCATTTGACCTACGACAATATTTTTTTTTTTTTTTTTTTCTGTTCCTCAGAATTGGTCTCAGATGGCAAAACCATGCTGTGTGAATGAACCCAGCTTTAGAGGAATCAATCTTAGAGCACTGTTTGCTCATCTTGTATCCCGTGAGCTCATTTCATTGTGAATTGTGACTTCTATTCTGGCTTGTTGACAATAACAGCTAATGAGGGAGCTAATGTAATTAACTGTCATGGCTAACCTTGTGTTAAAGTCTACTCATCAATCCCCACTCGATGGATGTCAGTGTTGGATACATTCCTGCCTGGTCTTTATGAGACCAAGTTGTCAATTAATCACAGTGAGGAACACATTCACAAATCCTTCACCTGTTCATTTCTGAAGGCTTAGTCAATAATGAGCTGCGGACCACTGTGTTAAGAATTTGATTGCTCTTCGAATGACCTTTGCCCACTGGGAATCTGCTTACTGTGCCACAGGACATGGTGAAATCCACAAAACTGGAGCAGAGTGTTTTGATGATCAATAGATTGATTCGAAGGTCAGACAAGGTAATTACCAGCCGCTTTCAATCAATGCGTGACTCCTTTCACTTCCCCTTTTTGTCAGACCACTACAGAAATCAGAGCAATAAACATGCCATGACTAAGGCTAAATAGGAATGTGTCTAATTGTTTGACGTAGGCTATAATGCTGTTGTAGTGTACAGCTCTACAGAATCGAGTTTTCTGTGGGCATTTCATTTCTGACCACAGAGCACTTCATTGTAGATTTACAACAAGGTGCAAGTGTAAAATTATGTAATGTAACACCACTTGTTCACTACACTTGCTAAAAATATGCGACCGAACTGACGATCTTACTGCTGATTCATGCTGAAAGTGATGCAATGCTAAAAGCAGATCTGTTTTTTCCCCCCTCTTTTCTTTTGTCTTTTTTTCACCCCAAGCTATTGCAGGCTCATCTATTAAAGAGAACAAAAGGATGTTTATTTTGCACATTGTCCAGACAGGCATATGAAGCCTCTAATTAGCGATTCTCTCCGCAGCCAGTAAATTATTAATATTCCAATTTATGGCAAAATATTGAAATGCATGCCTGAGAGATTGTGGCTGAGAGTGTGACGGATTTTGATTCATAGCTGCGGGGTGAGAGCCAAAGGGCTGTGACCTGAAAGGGAAGTTGAGCTTAATGATTCAAACTCAGACTGCAGAGGGTTGTAAACAGACCTGATGATGTCTTTGGTGTGGGGCAAATGGTTTAAGGTACTTTATTTGCTTCCTGAATTTGTCTCTAACTTGGTCTTTTGGGAACACTGTATCAGCGCTAGGCTAGATTTGCAATCATGGAACAAAGGCTCCAGATTAGAGATTCATTCAAGTAATTTTTTTCCATTTAGAATAAGTACTATGGATGTCTAAAAACAGCAGTTTTATCCTGGCTGCATATCCATGACATTCAGTGCAAGCCTATACTTGGCTGATATTTCATTTGTAGAAATGATATCTTTCTTTTGATTGTGTGCATTGAATGTTAAAGAGATAGTTCACCCAAAAATGAAAATTCTGTCATTAATTCCTTACCCTCATGTCGTTCCAAATCCACAAGACCTTTGTTCGTCTTCGAAACACGAATTAAGATATTATTGATGAAATCTGAGAGCTTTCTGATCCTGCATAGACAGCAACACAACTTAAAGATTCAGTGGTTGAACCATAATTTTATGAAGCTACGACAATACTCTGTGTGCAAAGAGTCAGTTGTGTTACAGGGTCAGAAAAAAGTATCTTAATTTGTGCTCCGAAGATGAACAAAGGCCTTATGGGCTTGGAACGACATGAGAATGAGTAATTAATGACCGAATTTTCATTTTTGGGTGAACTATCCCTTTAATTCTTACTTTAATAGAGTTTGGGTTTACAGACGTGGAGTTTTTCATTACAACATTTTAATAATGTCAGCAGTTTTTAAAATTATATTATATTGATAGTTTTTTTTCTTTCACTCAGTTTTTGAGCAAAAACAGCATTATTTGAGGAGAATTTTGGCAATGTTCACTCAAAAACTGAGGTGCATAAACTCAGATCAATGAGGCCTACAATCAATCAGCTTCAAAAAAGAAGAAGATTTCAGGTTTTAAAAATACATTCGCTTTTAAATTCAGGCTGGTCTTTTAAGCAGGACAGGCTGTTCCAGAGAGACAGTTCCTGTAATAAGTGAACATCAATTACTTTATATAAGAAAGTGGCTGCTAAATGACTCACCATCCATTGTTAGTGAATAAACATCTTTCTACAGTGAATCCACTGTTTTCACACTAAAGAGACCAATAATAAACATATTATGTAATGCTGATGTCTTGGCAAGTTGTGTAGCCTACACAATCAGACACAACATCACACAAAATATGAGTCAGCTATCTTGGTACAGACTGCTTCCACCATCATCACAACTGTGGGAGGAGGCGTACTGCGCACTTGTTTGATTAGTTCTGTAAATATCATGTTAACAATCATAGCGACGGATATAAAAATAGCACGCAATGACAATGTCGTGGCTTTGCTCTCGTTAATAACACGTTTCTATGAAAAGGACTTCCACAGTATCAAATGCTGGGCTTTAGCTTTATTAATCAAGCTCTCTGATTAGCTATGCTGTTTAATCCCTATATAAACTTAAAGACTATCTGAGCTCCACGTCACCCTGATGTTTTGTTATGTATCGCTATAGGTGGAAAGGCTAATTTGTTTGCCAGGCAGCTAAGAAAGGAAAGGCAATGGGAAATGCATTCAAGATTGTTTGCAGTTGTCATGGGTTTGTCTGTTTTGCTGGGTGATAACTGATATGATTAGCTTTAGGTAATACACATCTCTGTATTTTTTAAGTAAAGCTCTCAGAAATGAGAGGAGCTGCTCACAATGTTCTCATTCAGGAGCTATGAATTTTCATAGGGGCTGGCTAAGGCTGAATTGAAAGCCCAGTGTTCTGGCAAAGCGAGTTTCTCTGAAAAATGTATCCAAACGTTGTTCATGTTCAGTGTTGCAGATCTTTAATCAAAGTTATGTAATACTTAGTTTTGTGTAGCAGGACCTTCGAATAAACAGCATAAGATCTGCTTCATGTTGAGCAGCTATCAGTTTTTACATATAATTCCACATTAATTTTTCTCTCCTGGGAAATAGTAGTAAGTTGACTAGCTATTAGCACACAGAACTTCTAAGTTCCTCCTAAAAACTGGATGTGTTTTGTGTGCAATATGCATCAGATGGCGTTGTCTGTGATGCGAAGCTTCGCTACATACATGCTACTGGGACTAAGCCCACTTGTTTGTGTTCTATAATTTTATGTTTGCTTTGCTCTTTCCCTGCATATGATCTTCCATGAGATCAAGTCTTTTAAAAGAAGTCATACGGGCAGTTTGCGCCACAAAACTTCCTGCTGCACCTATGACACATTTGCTGTTCTATTAGCGCTAAGCATTTCATTTATCCAGTTTTGTTGCAAACATACCATAGAGCTTCTCTGCAGTCAAAACACGCTTTACAGATCATGCACATTGTTTACCACGCACTTCACATCTTCTCGTGTCTTTCCGTTTTTTTTCTGTCACTCTATTTATCTCTCTCATTCACTGATTGCATCTCTCTCGTTCCATCTGTAGCTCTCCCTTTGGGTTTCACACAGCTCATTATAGGGAGGTCCTGCTGCAGAGGCAGCAACAGTCTGAAAATTTCATTAAGAATTTATTGATGAGACCACACTCATGTGGAACACTGTTTACCCAATGATGGAGCCTCTAGTCTGCAGTGAGGGCGCCAGGCTCTGACGCTGTGGTAAGTTGGATAAATGACATTACAATGGCCTCCCCATTATGGGCAGGGGAAACAGACCTGTGCTTGGAGGTGGGACTGAAATTGGGCTCTGGACTGTTCAGTACGTTTTGAACCAGGGACACTCAGACTTGAGATGTACTGCTGACCTGAACAGTGGGGTTCAGCTTAAAGGTTTTAGCATCATGTTGGCTTATATTGCCTAAAAGTCATTTGTGAGTCATTTGAGACTCATTTTGAACTACTCCCAAAGCAGATTGGTCAGTCAATAAACTAGAGTGGCTTAATGTGAAACTCCTAATGCCAGAGGATAATATAAGACAACATTAGGAATTCTTGGCTAATTTAAACCTGCCATTTTGTTTATTTTGTGGAATGACAAAAAATGGTATAACTGACAATTTATTTTTCAAAGACATCAATAGAAAAAATAAATAAATAAATAAAAATAAATAAATGCTTGTCCGGTTGTGCCAGTAGTTCTGAATTCTTCTTGCCCTGTCAACATTTTATGCATAATATCTTTTTACATTACATTTTACTTTTTACTATATGTACATTTGATTGTTATACAATTTCTCATTTAATTGCATAATTTTCACAATTTATAATTTTTATATTTATTTTATTATTATATTCTTTTTCATAAAATCTTAAAGTCAGCATTTAATGAAAATGTTTGTTTGTTTATTTATTTAGACAATCATTTTTAATGAAAATATCACTTGAATGACCGTCTCCATTTTACCATTTTTATAATAATAATAATAATAATAATAATAATAATAATAATAAATTATCATCATAATCATCATCAAATAATCCAAGTCCTTACATTTTTCTTTTTTTTTCTGATAATCTGCAACACTCTGGATTTACATCACAATACGAAAGAAAAGGTTTACTACTTGCATTTCATCAAGACTTATACAAGTTACTCATTGCAAATTTGACAAAATATCTCATCTATGTTAGTCATTTAGAATTTTTCTTATTTTTATCCATGTCTAAAGTATAAGACAAAAAATAAATAAATAAATGACAAAATTCACAAACAGAATTCAAGACCAAATGTCACAGAAGAAAGTCATAAAAATGCATGTACATGATCATAAAATGAAATATATAGTGCTGGCATGACAGAACAAGTGACGGTTTGGTCAAGTGGCCTGAAACGCTCCCACACTGGCCCCAGGCCAGCAGACAATCCTTACTGTTGAACTCTGCATTATCAGAATCAACACAGTCACATTGAATGAAAATTACGTGCTCTGATTGAGCAACCAAGTGACAGGCAAAGGAAAAATGACTGCACTGGCCTTAGCAAGTTCAAATTTGATTCAGAGTCATTCATTTGGCCTTCGGTCACTTCATACTAAGACTAAGCTTATCAGAATAATCTTGCACTCTGGATTATTGGACTCTCCTTAGATAGGGCACATGGCCATTATCTTCCCGAGCCAGACTGCACTGTTTAAACAAGGCGACAATCAAAAAAGAATTAAGATGCAATTAAAATGACAAAGTCTAATAGAAGAGCACTTCATTTCATTCTGTACTTGTGACATTGTGACAGCTTTGAAGCAGAAGCTCTATTAATTAGAGGGGAGGGGGAACAAAACAACTATAGATAGAGACATGGTTAAGCTTTAAGAATTTAAAACAAAACACTGAAAAGTAATAAACAAATAATCAGGATGTAATTGCTAGTCAGAATACTGGTTGAGACGATTTTGGAAGTACACTTCATAAAATCACAGGATGTGATATAACTTCTTTGAAGCTAACATGTACAAGTATTGTGATAAAAAGTGGACTTCTACTCCAGGAAAAAGTAAATGAAGAATTTATCTGTATATTCCCCACTGTATCAGTGTGAAAAGACTGTTCTGTGCTAATCCATAGGGTCTTGTTGTTAATTATTTTGGAGTTTAAAATGTGAATAGTCCCCTTGAAGATGGCTATAAAACAAAAATAACATTTTAATGAACAGTCTGTTCATCTCATGTTAAAATCTCTAGAATTAGCACTAATTAATTACTCTGTGAGACACATATCATGTTCTGGGACGTGGAAATCCCAGTATTGTTCCATTGCAGCATATTTTGAGTCACATACTGTATGTGTATGAACATTTTTGGGTTCATTTCTGTCTGAAAAATTATGGCATGATGATAGCTTAAGTTTATATGTAAATGTTTATGTAAAACACAATTTCAAACATAAAAATACAATTTTTTTTTTTTTTTTTTTTTTTGTATGGCTGGTCAAATGATCTCATCATGCTGGTTGCCATGAAGGGCTGACCTGCTCCATGTACTGTAGAATAAAACCTTTTTTTCACTCTAGTGCATGACAGCATGATTCATATCTCATAATTATTCATGACACCGCACGACATTTTCCTAAGACAAGCACTTCAAATGCTCAGGCACTTGAGCGAGTTGATACTAAGCTAAAAAAAGCGTCTTGAGTGTTGTTTGCATTGCTTTCAATGTTGAAGTGACAATCTTTGAAATGTTTATGCGCAACAAGCATTTATCAGGTGAGAGTTGTGTAAATCAGCATCCCATAATAGCTCTAAAAATTATTAAAAATGCTAAAGCGCATTCAAATATTTCTTGTGACATTTTCAACTAGTGTTTCTTGTTGAAAGTGTCACCCTAGCACTAGTACCCCAATTTTAGATTCAGTGTGGGTCAGTTCTATTGTGCCATTAGCTAACTCCAATGTAATTTGGCTCAATGCTGTTTATTGTGGACTAGTTTTGTGTTGTCAGCTTTTGTGTACTCTGCAAATTACATTGTTTTACCCCTTTTTTTTTTTTATTCTATATATTTCACTCAAATGTATATAAACTCCCCGCAAGATGTTTGTTTTGATTCTTTGATGGCCAAATATATTCAATCTATCTCCCACACTCAGGCTGCTAGATTGCTGTCAATTCCACTCGAGTTTGTCTCTACAGGGTCGGCATCATCTAAAAGGAGCGTGTGAATCTGCAGATGGCTGTCCTTGTATTGACAGGCGTCTGGATTTAAAGCTGATTATTACTGTGACTGACAGATGCAAATGGATGGTCATACTGCAGATGTTTAGGGCTCAGATGACAGTGTGACATGTGACATGCAGGCATATGGTTTTCTCAAGGTTTGTTGCCATATTGAGATCATCATCATCCTCCTGCCATCTGACAGCAAGACATCCACCCACTCACAAAGTCAGCCTGTTTTCTGGTTGAGCAGTTGACACTGGGTGTTTATTGTTGTGTGATAGTGTAATATTATAATTCTGAATTAAGATGTGGTTTTAAATAGCGAGCAGCTGTTTGGTCTGTTTTCTTAAGGCTCCAGTATACCTGAAGTTCTCCTTCGTTCTCATAAACAGAACGTTCATAAACAGAACATCAGAACTCTTGAAAAATAGGCTATACTGTTCCAATGATTCCAGTTTGGCACTCTAGTGTCTTTAACTCGTGTCTGACTGGACTGAGTCAAAGAAATGAACCTGAAAAGATTTCTATGTCAAAGAACATGGAGCCCCAGAGCACATGTCTGAAGGTGACTAACAGTGAATAACAGTTTTCTGGAAAGATTTTGCTGGCAAACGGTTTCAAACCACTGGATCCAACACCAAAACACTTTCATTTTGGCTTGATTTTATTTGAAATTACATCACACACATCCGTTTCTCGTATTTTGCAGCCTTTAGTAATCATTATGAGCTGCTTGTTGAAGGTTAGTGTGATGCTTGTCTCACGTAGGCAGACCTTCAGACTGACAGCAGAAGGTCTGGGAACCTTGGTCACTTTGAATGGCTAAGGACTGCCCAAAAGGCCATATGACTGACAGGTAAAGCAACCAGTCACATTTCGTTTTGTGTCGGATCATGTTTAGGGGTGTGTAAATGTCCCCGGAATAACAGACTGGTGTGTAAAACTCTTATACATATTTTAATGAGTCACTGCGAACTTTACATATTTCACATACTTTTGAAAATCTAGCATTTAGCTGATCCTGATAAGTGCTCATTGTTACAGTTGTAAATATTACAGCTTTCTACTTCTGTGAGGGGGTTTGGCGCCATGGGATCTTTGTTTCCAGACAGAACATTACAGAACGCGACACACACCTCTCCTGGAAATTCAGTAGAATTCGACCATTCAGATGATGACTTCGAAGCTCATGAAGTGTTTCCAATTTTGAGACGTCTGAAGCTGAGACTAGTGTGATACAGTTCAGTAAAACATTGTACTTTTACATTATAACCATTCACCTATTATTAACATTTGTGCTTTTTGTCACGTGAGACAGAGGAAATTAAATGGTTCAAGAGTGTGAAAAAAAGAGTTGCTTTACAAAAGTGTGAAGTTAAATGTTTAAAACACTTCAAAGCGGTTATACTCCTCACAACATTCAGAGTTTACAACTGTGAACAGTGACACAAGATATCAAAATGGATTTACTCAAAATTAATGTATTATTCATGATTTTTCTGTCATAAACAAATCAGCATGAGATCTTTTGAATTAATGAACACACTCCTTAAAACTGAAACTGTATAATTCTTTAGAATCTGAATGAATTGCGCTAAAGGCACAGTGTGTGCAAAAGCATTTTTTTTTTGCAAGGTGAGTCGCGCAGTGGGGGTTGTTTTTGGAGTTGTACTTTTTTGTTCTCTGATGGAGTACCGCTTTCTCATTTTGTTTTCTTCAGATTTCAACTTAGAGGAGCTCTCAGGCAATTCATCGTGAAGGGCATGATAACAAACAAAGATTGATTGACTCAGTACGTAGTGAGGCCAGGTGCCAGTACAGATACTTCAAACACTGCATTTAAATGCTAATATCTCTGCTACAGACCCGGCCATGTGTCCCTCCTAAACTATCCTAAGCTCCAGACAACAGCATGATGAACCGCATGGGGTGTCTTCCAAAATGTTTCATTGGCACGGAAACGTATTCTTGAAAACTGATCCAGTTTAACTGGAAGACTGAGGGTATTTCATAAAAAAAAAAAAAAAAAAAAAAACTGATTACAAAAATGTCAAGAAGTGAGTTATTCATCCTTAAACACAGACAGACACATTTAGCATCATGTTACTCTGTTGTTCCAGAGAGACAACCCAGCAAATGGTCTGTCCACACTGATCAATTCATTTTTCTTTGTTTCATTGTTTCTGTTGTCATAATAAAAAAGAAACAACAACTGTGCTGTCAGCAGCACTTCTGGCAAAAGAGAAAATGAACTGATGATAGAGCAGGGATGCTTTAATACTTATTATTTTCATGTTAATAACAGATACATGGCCTGTATTAAAACGCTATTTAGTTGATATAAAAATTACCCTCAAACTAAAATGAATCATTTTAAATTTTACAATTCAATTAAGGCATTGCAACAATGTATAGTATGAAAAAATTATATTTTGAGATTTGCTACAGATTTAACAATGCAATTAAATTATTAGTGTTTTTAAAGATGAACTTTTAAAGGGATAATTCACCCAAAAATGAACATCACAATTATGTCATTCTAAATAGTTCTGTCTTTTTGAAAAAAAAAAAAATAAAATAAAAAAAATAAATAAATAAAATAAAAAAATATTTTGAAGAATGATGGACTTGGACCTACTAAAATAAAATAAATAACAGGAAATAAACTGAAAAATAAATAAATAAATAAATAAATAAATGTTTATGTACTGCAGAAGAAAGTCATACAGGTTTGGAATGACATGAGGGCAAGTAAATTATGACATCATTTTCATTTTTGAGTGAGCACTAGACAATGTCAATGGCAATCTAAAAAAAAAAAAAAAAAACATAAAAGAGCATGCACAATTACATATCCAGTATCAACCGATATGAAATCAGTATTGCTATGATAGATTCGTTTCCTCTCACTTGATAGACTTATACTTGTTTTATCCTTTTTTTTTTTTTGTTTTGTTTTTTTTTTTTTTTTTGTAGTGAAACTGCATTATAATCCATATGCATAGCAAGACTAAACAATATCCAATCATTTAGAGGCTCAGGGATTTCTAAAAAAATATTGTTTTTTATTAAACAATATGTGTCCATTTCTGATGAATGAGAATGCAGACTGTAAATCACTGACTTGGGTCTGACTGCACTTTTTCTCTTTTTTTTTTTCCAGCTAATTGTTCCAATTTTGATGGATGGTTGATTCCCTCCTTTCAGTCAAGGCATTTGATTTTTTTTCTCTCTCTCTCAGGTCTGGCTGAATGCCCCATACCAGCACAGCACAATGAGGCTCAATCCAGGAGGATCTAATCAGTGGCAGCACAGCCAGATGTCTCCCAGAGTAGAGTCCAAAGCAGGCTATACATTGATTGTGTATGCTGGGTGAATCTTTGTACATTACATCAGGGCCGGATCAGAATCATTAGCAAACTGTCTTTACACAGACGTCGTTATCTTGAGGATGTAGTGTTTTATTTATTTAATTTTGTTCCATGAGGACTTTGAATTACTCTTATGAAATGCTTGTTAAAAGCGCAAGCTAATTAATCTGATGTCCAGCGCGATTTTGTCCAAATGGATAAAGAGCCCAGTTCTCCATCAGCCGTGAACACTTTCTGTAATCTTGCATTTCATTGCATTTCCCCCAAGGCATCCAGCACCTACCCCCGTCCCTCTCTATTCATTACCCGTCTTTTGATCGCACTTGTGCAGAAAATAGGCTTTTCGTTGACAGTGTCGCAAAGTGCTGTCTTTAATACATGGTCATGTGCCATGATATATTTTTTTCCATTGTGATTCTTTCACACTCACTTACATGAGCTTGAATGAACCATAATGGAACAATATTATGGTAAATTGTGTTCCTTGTGCCATAGTGCACTTCATGTCTGTGTCAACAGAAAAGAAATGACACTATAAAGATATCAAATAGCATCTCCCGAGTCACTGTGAATTAATGCATAGCACATATAGGCATCCGAAATGAGCTATTCCAGAATATTCCACATGCATGCATGTTTTCACATTCTCAGCTGTTTCATGTATTCTGCTTTGATGGATACAGGTGTTGAAATCGGTTGATTGTTTATAGGCTGACTCTGTGACGGTGTGACTGGTAGGGGTGGAGAGAGCTGTGAGACTCATGGAATATATATATATATATATATATATATATATATATATATATATATATATATATATATATATATTATGAGGGGCCAAACAGGAAATAATTATATAAAAATCTGAATATATAGTTATAAATCTGAATATATAAATGTAAATCTAAATATATAGTTATAAGTCTGAATATATAAATGTAAATCTGAATATATAGAAGTAAATCTGAATATATAGTTAAGTCTGAATATATAAATGTTAATCTGAATATATAGTTATAAATCTGAATATATAGATGTAAATCTGAATATATAGTTATAAGTCTGAATATATAGAAGTAAATCTGAATATATAGAAGTAAATCTGAATATATAGTTATAAATCTGAATATATAGAAGTAAATCTGAATATATAGTTATAAGTCAGAATATATAAATGTAAATCTGAATATATAGTTGTAAGTCTGAATATATAGAAGTAAATCTGAATATATAGTTATAAATCTGAATATATAGAAGTAAATTTGAATATATAGTTATAAGTCTGAATATATAAATGTAAATCTGAATATATAGTTATAAGTCTGAATATATAAATGTAAATCTGAATATATAGTTATAAGTCTGAATATATAGAAGTAAATCTGAATATATAGTTATAAGTCACAATATATAAATGTAAATCTGAATATATAGTTATAAGTCTGAATATATAGAAGTAAATCTGAATATATAGAAGTAAATCTGAATATATAGTTATAAATCTGAATATATAGAAGTAAATTTGAATATATAGTTATAAGTCTGAATATATAAATGTAAATCTGAATATATAGTTATAAGTCTGAATATATAAATGTAAATCTGAATATATAGTTATAAGTCTAAATATATAAATGTAAATCTGAATATATAGTTATAAATCTGAATATATAAATGTAAATCTGAAAATATAGTTATAAGTCTGAATATATAAATGTAAATCTGAATATATAGTTATAAGTCTGAATATATAGAAGTAAATCTGAATATATAGTTATAAATCTGAATATACAGAAGTAAATTTGAATATATAGTTATAAGTCTGAATATATAAATGTAAATCTGAATATATAGTTATAAGTCTGAATATATAAATGTAAATCTGAATATATAGAAGTACATCTGAATATATAGTTATAAATCTGAATATATAAATGTAAATCTGAATATATAGTATAAGTCTGAATATATAAATGTAAATCTGAAAATATAGTTATAAGTCTGAATATATAAATGTAAATCTGAATATATTCTTATAGTTCTGAATATATAGTTATAAGTCTGAATATATAGATGTAAATCTGAATATATAGAAGTGAATCTGAATATATAGAAGTACATCTGAATATATAGTTATAAGTCTGAATATATAAACGTAAATTGTGAATATATGGAGGTAAATTTGAATGTATAGTTACAAATCTAACACTAACACTAGTTTTCTTTTTCTATTCTATCTACTTGTTTCTTTAAAAAAAAAAAAAACCACTAGGTTTTTTTATTCTATATTCTATCTGCTTGCACGTAGCAATATAGAATAAAGAAACCTAGTGTTTTTTTTTTTTTTTTAGTACTGTAGTACTAGTACTTGCGTTAGGCTAACTGAGACTTGTCATAGTGCTTGCATGTTGTTGCTCTTTTGTTGGTTTTGATTGCTTCTGTTGTCCTCATTTGTAAGTCGCTTTGGATAAAAGCGTCTGCTAAATGACTAAATGTTAATATAATGTAAATATATGTGATGCGATCTGGGAAAACCCGTCGGATGATGTCGTGCTGGGACATTTTCAGGAAATTCAAAAAAATAAGTCGAATGTCAATTTTTTTTTGTCAAAATTAGGTTTTTATTAAAATATTATTCTATAACATCTTGTCTATCGTCTCTGAAAATATCTTGGCAAAATTCACTTGTTTAGTACAGAAAAAATAGCGATATATTGCAGCAAGCAGAAAAGACTGTGTCTTTCTCTTATGTTAAGGACGCGCTGAGGAGGTGCTTTCTCTTAACACCACAAAAACTGTTAACCTATCAAAATAAACCACGTAACATATATAATAAAGTTGGATCAATGCACATTTCCCGCCAGTCCTGTGTAAACTATGGCATGCAAAGTTTGTTTGTCTGTTTATTTATTTATTTATTTATTAAGTAAATAATAATTTATTAAGTATTAAGTATATTATGATATGGCGGAACACGGGAGAACAGTCTGAAGTAACATTAGCTGCTCACTTAAACGATCTTGCACATCTCAGTCTGCTCAATCTTGGTGATGGTAGTGCCCTACACGATGTTATAATTGACTATTTCGCATCCAGAGATGAATAATCGGAAGATGAAGTTACTAAAGAGGAAGAGTCCGATGACAGTCTGTTAGCCTATATGCACAGGTGCGCGAACAGTTCTAAATGTAAACTACAAGGTAGCTACACTATTGGTGCTATGTAAACATACAAGGGGTGATCAAAAGTTCAGAGTCTATGCCCATCATGATAAACAACGGAAAACCGTCCTCTTCAGGGTAACGTTAGTCTGTTTGTGTAATGATGCAGAATAGCACTCCTGACAGACAGCTCTCGTTAAACCCATGAAATGAAAGTGAAACCCGTCTCCCTTTAAACCCGTTTTTCTCAAAATTCCATTCCTGAAAATAATATCTATCAGCCAACTTCAGATAGCCATTACTTTTGTTACGTTCAAGCTATGGACAAAATAAAAACAGTTTTGGAAAGGGCTTGAACCCAGCTTCCATGGTATCAAAACCTAAAAAGGTCAAATTTCACCATGTGTTGGGTTTTCCTATATCGCATCACATATTCAGATTTACATTTATACTTTCAGATTTATAACTATATATTCAGATTTACTTCTATATATTCAGATTTATAACTATATATTCAGATTTACTTCTATATATTCAGATTTATAACTATATATTCAGATTTACTTCTATATATTCAGACTTATAACTATATATTCAGATTTACATTTATATATTCAAACTTATAACTATATATTCAGATTTACTTCTATATATTCAGATTTATAACTATATATTCAGATTTACTTCTATATATTCAGAATTACTTCTATATATTCAGACTTATAACTATATATTCAGATTTACTTCTATATATTCAGATTTATAACTATATATTCAGATTTACATTTATATATTCAGACTTATAACTATATATTCAGATTTATAACCATATATTCAGATTTACTTCTATATATTCAGATTCACTTCTATATATTCAGACTTATAACTATATATTCAGATTTACATTTATATATTCAGACTTATAACTATATATTCAGATTTATAACCATATATTCAGATTTACTTCTATATATTCAGATTCACTTCTATATATTCAGATTTATAACTATATATTCAGATTTACATTTATATATTCAGACTTATAACTATATATTCAGATTTACTTCTATATATTCAGATTTACTTCTGTATATTCAGACTTATAACTATATATTCAGATTTACATTTATATATTCAGACTTATAACTATATATTCAGATTTACATTTATATATTCAGATTTTTATATAATTATTTCCTGTTTGGCACCTCATAATATATATATATATATAAATATATATATATATATATATAATATAAAGTTCACAATGCAGGTTCGGGAGGAGCCTAATCATCCAGTCCTGTCAATCATCGTTTCGACTGTATATAAGCAGCAGTCATTGTTCCGTTCGAGTGACTATTCTTCGACTATTCTTCCGGTATTCTTCCGGTATATATATATATATTTCATTTATATATCATTTAAATTTATACAATATTAATTTATTACTGTGTTTTACAATGGTTTACAGAGGAAAAATTTGGAATAAATCTTACAACAACAGATCCTATATCAACATTATAATAAATAGATAGTTGCAGCACGTCAAGCTTTTCTTGCGTTTCATACACAAGAAGTGCATTCAAACCCGCACACGCAAGCGCTTGCCTTGGTAAAGAACAATAATACCTTGATGTGCCGTCTTATGTTAACTAACTTTTATCTGAGGAATTTTGTTTATTATATTTGGCTTGTGCTTATTGGTCACTGCCTAATGATTCAGTTGATTTTAATAACTATGTCTATATTGGCTAACGTTGGTTAAGTGAACACTTAAGTTATATATATATATATATATATATATATATATATATATATATATATATATATATACAATATAATCTGATCTATTTTTTTTAGAGGCATTATGGGGTATGACTGGTTGATTCATAGTTTAAGTAGTCTATTTCAAATGAATTGCTTATACATATTTTTGACTCTTCTGGGAGTTTGTTAAACTAGTCGACTAGTTGGTTACAGAATTTCCATTTAAAGATGAATGATATTAGTCATGGTTGCATCCCAAGTTGTCACCCGTCATAAAGCAGAAAAATAGAAGACAGAGACACAGTGTGTAGCTACTGCTGCCTCACAAATTTATGTCTGAGGAGATGACAGATGAAAGTTCATCACTGTGCCTGTACCCAAAAAAAGTTAACTTGAAAGTTCTCAAAGTTCTTTTTGTACCTTTTGTACAGTCAGTTATAGTTATTAACTCTCTCCATCTCCCTAAGCTCATATTTTTTCTTATATATATTTATTTCTTCTACCCCCCCCCCCCCCCCCCCCCCCCCCCCGCTTTTCCAGGTTCAGTCGAAAATATCAAGAGCTCTTGTGTTGAAGGACATGATCTATCAGAACTAATGGTATTGATCAGCTAGCTAATTTCAGCACTTCGTTTGCAAGATACTTGAGATGGTGTGCAGAAAGCCGGCATCCTAACACACACAACTGAAGGGCGTTTATGGGTGCTTATCACTGGCGGTAGAGAGGCAGCAATGTGATGAAAAGGTGTGTGTAAAGAACAGACAGGCAGCTTTCATCTGAAGGCTCGGTGACCTCCACAGCTGTCACACACGCTCCAGACTCATTTCCAGCTCTGCTGCGAGAGGAATGCCATCACCCTGCAATTACATCCAAAGAAAACAGAGTAGATTTCTGTGCTCATCTGTTGACACCTGGCCACTTTAGAATAGATATGAACACAACGGATGTGTATGTCACTAACTCATGCAAGCAAAAATACACGCATATTCTCTGTGTAATTCTGCTGTGAGGTTTTGTTTGTGCCAAAACCTAAAAAGAAGTCTAATATTTTCTCATCACCGCTCAGCAACATGTAATAAATAAAAAGGAAAGAGAAAAAATAAACAGTAAAGTAAATTAGTCTTCCTTTATTCATTCTGCAGAAATCCAAAATGTCTTTCTGTTCACACACCTCTCTCAGCATTTCTAGTAATTTGCCGCACTTACATTGCTGGTACCTGGCTGACCCTTATGAAAAATGTGCATATAAATAACCATAACTCAGACTGTGCTGTTCTGTAGGCAGAGATATTGAGCAAAATAATCTCATTTAGCATCTGGCACGCACTTAGACTATATATAATGGATGCCAAGGCCCAAGAAGAGAGCTTGAAGTCACTCTGCAAGCCGCTCTGGAGAGTTTAATGTTTTATTTTACCTCCACTGAGCGCCAAGTCTTGACCCTTCTCACTGGATGCCACAGTACAGTAGCCTTACATGATAAAGCCGGCATGAGAATAGAGCCTTGCAGAAGAAACGAAAACACAATCATGGCCACAACCAGAGTTGAGGACAGCACAGTCTGTGATCCAGAGAGGGTAAAAGCCACAGGGATGTGATAAGAAGCTCATAAAACAGAGCTGTCACCACTGTATAGTTTATTACCGCACAGTGTCTCGTCGGCAGCTCTGCTAGCCAGCCCCGGTTTGTACGGGAACTCTGTCCCGGGCTAGAGAATGACCTTTCGGAGCGATAATATGGGGGGAAAACCACTATACACTCAAGTCAATAAATATTCTCAAGGCATTTTTAAATCTCTGAAGATTTATTATCTCCAAAGCAAGTTGAAGAGGGAAGATGTGATTTATGTTGGGCCGCTGGGTAATAGAGGATTAGTCCTTAATATTTTACTTAGATCAGAGGTCAGGTTGTCTTTAACGGTGGTGCTAAAAGAATTGATTTGAACATCAAGAATGAGGATACTTGGGGAATGAGGTTACAACTGTGCAAGTCTCTAGAGATGATCAGTATCAGTAGTAATGTAGAGTATTGTACATCAGGGAATTTTCTGCTATCTCATGGAACTGTAGAACTGGGCTCCCTTCAACCTTATTTTGTTGGCTGATATTGAATACTTGAATTAATGAATTTGTTGATGCTCATTTCCTGTATTTTTGCATTTAGATTACCTGTGCAGTTATCTAACAGTTAAAGTTTATCTTTGAAAACAATAATAATGACTTTAAGTAATCTTTATTCAAAAGTCAAAATGCATTCAAATGTCGTTTAGATGCTATAAGGGAATTTAGGCCCTGTTTACACAAATGCGTTTTCATTTTAAAATGGCGTAAAATGGCAACCATCCTTGTCACATGTCACATAACCATTCATGCAGGTACAACAATTGTTTATACGGTCATCAAGGATACGCAACCACTAGAAGGCAAGCCTGCAACCTTTAGCCAAAAAAGTGTAATAGCTAATGCTAACGCTGTGGAGCAGAGAAAGGGCCAGATGTCATTTTTTGGAATGGATGTCAATGGAGGAGAGCTTCACTATGCTGAATAAACAGCTGTTTGAGGAAACGGCTTATCATTTCATTAATTGACAGCTTATCTGCTAATCTCCAACATGTTTTACACTAAACAATACTTTTGGATTTAACTATTTTTTGAGTTTACCACAAAAATAATGCTCTTTTATAAGAGAAGTCACTGACTTTTTGTGACAGGTGGGATTCAGCTTACGGCACTTCTCATTCATTGCTATGGTATCCATAAACTGAGTGTCGTACAACTCTGTCTGAAATTCAGTGACGTCAAGGCTGTAATGTGATTGGTTATTAAGGCACACCTGATCCAAGTTAGCCGTTACGCTTTCTCCAATAGTAAGTAATACAGACCCTCTCATCTTAGTATAGTAAGACAATCTCTGTTTATACTACATTTATACTTTAGGCTACGTTTATACTTTTGTAAAACTTTTGTTACGGATATGCCTGTCATTTACACTACTCTGTGTTTTTGCCCCTTAAAAACTGAGACTTTCGAAAAGACTGCAGATCTCGTTTTAGTTTGAAAACTCCCGGAGTTGCATTTCAGTGTAAATTGACCAAAACGAAGACTTTTGAAAATGATGGTGTGGCTGCCCACATTTGCTCTGCGTATCCTTAACGACCGTGTAAACAATAACATCATGCTCATCATCCTCATCATGCTGACATGCGTTTTCGGTTGTTTGGTGAGTATGGAGATTGTTTCTGAAATTCAGTGAAAACGCCAGTGTAGACAAGTATCATTTTCATTTTAAAACGGTTTTAAAATGAAAATGCACTGGTTGTAAACAGGGCTTTAGGCATCACAAAAATCTTTATTTTTATTTATTTTTTTTATTTTATCTTATGCCACCAAGTCTGTTGGTAAATAGATCACCAGGGTAGATAAATTACAGTAGTTTTCTAGTAAAGAGCCTCCAGAATACATTTGTTATTTAAACTTAATATTTATTCAAATCTTAACCTGAATATACAAATGTCATATTTGTATTTTTTTTTTTCAGTTTGTTTATTTATTCAAATCTTAACCTGAATATACAAATGTCATAATGTACATTAAAATCAGTTCAAATTATTAAAATCAGTTTAAATGATATAAGTGAAATTAGACATTACAACATTCTAGTTGTATCATCTTGTCAGTAATTGTAGACACATTAGTATAAAATGTATAATAGAAAATAATAATATGAAAAATTAATGAGATGTATTGCTTTACAGCAATATAAGATTTATCATTTAGGGGAAATGTAGAATTTAATGTTGTTCAGTGGTGCACGTCTAAATTTTCTTTCAATTACTTTGTAGTTTTAGATCTAGGCAGCTTATCGTAACATATGTCATTTACTGTAAATTGTGAAAATCTTTTACATGAAATCTCAAATTCTGTCATAACTGTCATGTATCAACACAGGATGCTGTTATTGTTGTGAATGCTGTATGTTTTAGCAGGTGGCACAGATGGACGGCTCTGGGTCATGGCTCATGTCACATAGCAGCCTGACTGGCAGGTGTCATGGCACTTGTCAGATGTGCTGTCTCAGATGGTTCCAGCGTTGCTCTGCAGATACCTCCACTGGGTGCTATGTGGCAGTTATGTACTATGCCATTACAGCCAGGGATACATGCGCCTGTCACTGCAGTGACAGGAACAGGCTTCTTCATTTTGCCGCAAGGCGCTTGGCACGATAAGAGAATTGCGTCTTTTCGTCAGGGTTTGTGTGGGCAGCCGTTCTCTTTCCCTCTTCATTTCAGACATCTCATTGCTACTCATTGTTTGTGCTGGGTGGTCAAGTGGCAGTAGGGAATGAATAGATTTTGCTGGAGTATCAGCTGCACAGTGTTGGCATATTTATTTTTGTATTATTCTAATGAGGCCGATAGATGAAGGAATCAAACACACTCTTCAGCTGATCATGGGTAGGAGCAGAGTTGGTAGGAGGTCTCATACCCAGCCGCGATAGAGGTCATTTTTAGCCTTCGGGGGAAAACAAAGCAAATAGTGAACGGAAATGTATGCACTCTTTTTAAGCATGCAAAATTCATAGGAATGAGATTGTGCCGTATTCTACTTAAACTGAAGATGGAGCAGAAAAAGCAGCAGTTGCAAATGGAAATGAACTGACAGATGCTAAAACACTTTTATCCTACAACTTGCACTGTATAGCAGGCAGCCAACATGAAGACTGTTGTAGAAGCCCAATAATAGATCATCAAGATGGATAAATTATATAAAAATTTAAAACAAAAGAACAAATCACAATGGTATTTGCTGCTATAACTTTATTTATTCTATTTAACAATGTATTATTATTATTATTGTTATTATTATTATTATTATTATTATTATTATTTTCTTTTCAGTTCAAGCTCTAGAATATAAAATACCCAGACTCTTTTGCTATGCCAGGGCCATTGTCTATGAAATTTTAGACATGCCACTCAGAGCATGCAATGACCTTTTTCTTGGAGAGACAGAAAACAGAGTGTGATTCAATATTCAAAGGGGAGAGCTGTCCTTACAGCGTAACATGTCAATACACAGAGATGATTGGCCGGCTTGTAGTATTATTGCCGTACATCATTTTAATGCAGGGCACGCTTTTACCCATAATGCCCATGTGCATTACATCTTCATTAGTTCTATTATCTGAGCCCTCACTGACACACATCTCAGAGACCCTGTCCTCATTGACCTTTCTCAAATTTGCCCTTTGTTCTCTCCCTTTACCACATGCTAAATTGATAGTTTAAGATGCCCCGGCTGACAGTGCAATAGGCTTTGCGGTGAACTTTGTGTTTTTGATTAAACATGTGCATGGGAAGAAAAGTGAAAGCATATTTGGTAGAATGTAATCTGTTTATGTTACTACGGCAGGCGACATTTTAGAATTTTGGAAAGATGCAAGATTGAAGCTAACTATAGATCAACAGGAGGATGTGAATGAATAAGAAACAGCTGTGTTGCTGTGGGAATGAGGTCATCGTCGGGTTCATGACACCTGCTTAATCAACAGGTCTGGAGAAATGTCAGAGAGTTCGCAAGTGAACATTAAGGTGATGTAAAGAGGTCAATTTTCCACTGATTCGCTCTGAAATGGCAGTGTAATACATGTAAGGTGCTTAAGGACAATTACACTTGTCAAACCAGAGAGCAATTAGGTGTGCAGCCCACACGGGTTCAAATGAGCCAAGTTGGACAGAACTGCACTGCAAATGGCAATAAGGGGACAATGATGCTATAATCAGTATTTCTAGAAATATAATGCAGTCGACCAAATGGCTGTGTAACTTTTGTATTAGTTCTCTATTACTTCACTGTACAACTAGGGATTGTTAATCATGATAAGTATGATGATTTTGGCACAAGTATAAAGTTTTTCAAAAGCCC
The DNA here is from genome assembly GCA_039654775.1 of Spinibarbus caldwelli. Taxonomy (NCBI): domain Eukaryota; kingdom Metazoa; phylum Chordata; class Actinopteri; order Cypriniformes; family Cyprinidae; genus Spinibarbus; species Spinibarbus caldwelli. Next base: position 26,227,561 of record CM077220.1, on the reverse strand, counting down.
TGAGCTGTCATGCTGTTGACGTGTGTCACAGGCTACTGCTTGCAAAGGCCATTCCATCTAAAATCCATCTGCACCCACTTTGAACCAAATGAGAGAGCCAGCCAAGCTAAGCATGTGGATAGATTTGTCGATTACCCACTCCACCTACCCCTACCCCTCGCTCGCTTTCTCTCTCGCTCTACACCCACTGAATCCCTGATCTGCCTCGCGCTAGTTCGATTACGGCGCAGGGAGATGTGGAGAACAGGGCTCACCCCTTTCCAGCAGGCTACTGTTGTAAATGTTGTAAAAGGGGCCGCTATCTGCCTCTGATTTACACAGATCAATTCTCCATTAAAAATGAATGTTGCTTCAGAAGTTTAACAGGTGGAGAGGGAGGATGCCGTGATGTCTGCTGTCCTGGCAGTTTGCCGTGTTGAACGGGGGCCTCATCAATTGGAGTATTCGAGAGCAGCTTGCGGAAAATAGGAAGGCATAAATGAAGGCAAATTACTTAATTCCGCGGTTGGACATATCACTTAGGAGGCTGCAGTTTACAAGAAGACAAAACACCTCACGTGACTTGCTGCTGTGAGTGTGTGCTTGAATCATGGTAGTACAAGGAGAATGGATTCATTTTAGGCTTCATTCACATTTAAAATGCCAGTCCCTAAACCTCTGTGGCCATTTATTTATACGACAGAAACTCACTCTAGATGAGGAAACTACTCAGCACTCAATGCTGAGGTGTCATTTAACTTCATCAACGTCTGCATTTGTAGTTAGAAGTATATTTTTCATAAAAATGTTGAATAGTCTCGAGGACAAATAGCATTTTGCGTCACCAAAATATTTGTTGTTTGAGCCTGAAACCCATGGGCTTGCAGAACAAGCTTTATTGAACAAGCTTTGTTGTTTTAGTATAATGTGCTGTAATGGTTGAATTATTCAGGATTTGAATTCATTTTAAAACAACAACAACAATAATAATACATTTACAATATAACGTATTATTATTAGGTTGTTATTATTGATTTTATGTTGCGACTATAGCAACACTTTTTGAGATGTATTCTGCTGTTCCTTAATCCTCACTGGTATTCTGAATTCTGCAGAATTAAACTGTATCAGTTGGTAGCGTAGACACAGATTCTGTTTAAATAAGCGGCCTGAAACTGAATCTCAGATCACTGGCCTTTGGGAATCATAGACTGGAAATAATGAGAAAGAGAGAGAATATCAAAAGCCTTGTAAATAATCTAACAAGAGTGAGAAATGTAGTCAAGAAGAAATTGTTGGAATGGTGAAGATAAAACGGTGACATTCCCAGAGCTGCCAGCCAAAAATAAATCTCGCCACAGCTGGATCATTAGTTTGTCAAATAGAAATTTTGGATGATAACAGACATAATGATCAATAAAAATAAAAATACATTTTTGGTAACACGCAGAGAAAAGGCAGTAAGGAATTAATGTTTTTTTTTCCCCCTTAAATGATCTTATGCTTCAGAAACCACCTTAAGCTACAATAAAGTCCTGTAAACTGAAGAAAATGCTTTTGTCTCACACCTTTCAAGGACACAGAGATGGAAAATGGCTGCACAGCAAAGTTTTTCAGTTTCTGCAGTTTCACCTGACCTCTTCCCAAACCTTCTCACATATTTTCACACATATATTTGGCTGGAAATAGGTGCTATTATTTGGAAAGGATAGTACATCTGGACCTGTGAAATGGAGGCCGTGTTCTATTGGACATATTTTGTGTTGGCCTCGTGTACATATTTCAGATGTCACTCCCACCTGTTCCCTGTATTCTGACACCCAACTGTTCTTCACCCGCTGTACTGCACACCACTGAGACTGATAGTTAGATTGTTTGAATTTATAGAGCCAATTACAACAAACCTTTCAATTTTTCAATAAAAATATAAATTTAATGGTACTCAACCCAAGCATATGCTTCAAATATTTGCCCCCTTTGAATGCCGCCACCATTCTATGCTGCTCCCCCAATCAGTTCCCCTGGATCCACTTCTTAAAGTTCCTTTTGATAGCTTCAGCTAATTCCTTTGTTGTTTTTGAATATTTTATCGCTAAAGAAGCACACTTTTTGGGGATAGAGTTTAATTTAACCCTAAGGGATCTAATCGTAGATAGACTTAAGAAGCACAGGTGATTGTTTGGCCGCCGGGTTGAAGGAGTGAGCTGCTTCACTCGGTCCTGTATTTAGTGAAAGTGAGAGAGTAAAATAGATGCCAAGCCGGCACCTGAGGGGGGCCAGAAAAGTTAGAATTGGGATCAAGATTAACTGTGATGTTGGGGATAATGTCTGAAACCTCCAATTAACAAGATGGGTTCTGAGATGCCTGGGTTTGGAATGAATCTGGTTTGAGCCTTAAAACAGAGTCATGTTACTTAATAATAAAGTAACATGACAGGAAGGGATTAATAGTAAAACTTTCCTGTAGCTCAAATAGTAGAGCATGGCGCTAGCAACGCCAAGGTTATGGGTTTGATTCCCAGGGAAAGCAAGAGCTAATAAAATGTAGAAACTGTAACTCGAATGCAATGTAAGTCGCTTTGGATAAAAGCGTCTGCTAAATGCATAAATGTAAATAAATGTAATAGTTACTTGTACTTCTTTCTTGCAGATCACAGAATGGCAAACAACACATAATTTAAGACGATGAACAGGTTATTACACCAATATGTAAAGGTGCATGCTGCGGGAAAAAACAGTCTGATTTTTGCATTGGTCCAACATTTACATGCTTTAAAACAGGCATTCATATTTTTTCTATTCACTGATGTGTTCATCACATGATACAGAATACTTAAAGACTTACTGTTTATTTTCAAACACACAAATTTATACATTTTATTTTGTACTAAATCATGCCAGCCCAAATAAAGATATTGGTTGAAACTGGTTGAAAATGTTCTGATGCTTTATTATTAATGTTTTAGAACTGAACACAAATGTTTGAAACATCTGTTTTACTTTACATTCTGTTTCTGATTACTTAATGGATTACTCTCAGTCAAATAACAATCTCCTCATCTTGTATATGAGAACAAAAAATGCCTGTGTCTCTGTAAGTATAGCTATAACTTCATTGACACTTTTTTCTGTCCCTGTAGTATAAATTAAAAATGAACCATACATTAAGGTAAATGTGCATTCCTGTGAGAGTGATGCAGCACATGGCTTCAATAGATATCTAACTCTTGAAATTTATAGCTTTCTAGCTGCCTTTTATTTTCCCTGCCTAAACTGCAAAGTATAAAATTAAAATTTATCAGATTTGTATAGCATCCATCCATACATTTGAAGTTAAAAGCAAAGTGATTTTAAAAAGTAAAAGAATTGTAAATTATTTACCATACTGTTCAGAAAGCAAGAGAGAGAGAGAGAGAGAGAGAGAGAGAGAGAGAGAGAGAGAGAGAGAGAGAGAGAGAGAGAGAGAGAGAGAGAACTTGTGCTTCTTTACAGCTTATCAAACAAAAAGAAAAAAGTAAGGGAGGACAAAGGTTGTTTATTAGATTGTGAAAAGCTAATGTTGGTTACAGTTACCAAACTGAAGGGAAATCTGACTGCAGTTGGCTTAACTGTAAGGAAACCTTGCATACATCAGCAGAATGAAGTGAGCTACATTACAGGAAAAGCAAGTTGAGATGAAGAAAATAAGGTTAATTTTGATTTTATGAAGAATTTAAATAATTGTATTTTGAGCAGGGCACATTGCGTTTTTTTTGTCCTGCACAAAATTACACTAAACATAAAATATCATGACTGCAGCTACAATTTTCATTGCATCATGTGGCAGACATTCCATGGTATTTGCACAAGTAATATGACAGCGCTATATACCAAAAGAGAACATGGGGAAGATTTCGGTTGCCGTGGTCTGCCGCCTCATCACTCAGTGTGTTGATTATCTGCTCTCAGGATCATCTTATATGAGGGCCAGCAAAATTGGCGATTGATTACCCAATTGAACCTGACCACAAAACCAGCCCACTGTTTGAAAGCGGAGAGACCTGCATCCTGTTACCATCGATCGACCGCCCCATCTAGTCTAGCCAAACAAGGTACTCTGCAATGTCGTGTGGAGCCTCTCAGGAACTGGCCAGAGCTGAAGACTTACTTAGGATTTACAACCTGTCTTCTGAGTCTACAGATATCCTCTTCCTTCCACCAGGGATACTGCTTTGGCATAAAAAGGCTCACAGTCATTAATTACTTTTAGGGTAGGTGAGCTAAATCAAGTTCCTATGAAAAGTGCAACATCTGTTCAACAAGACGGGAAGATCTGACGGATTTTCAATAATGCCAGGGGAATTTTTCTGTTCTGTCAAAATGACAGCATCATCTAACTAGGCTAAACAAAAAAATCAATGCATTGACTGATTAACAGGAACATTGACATTTACTGAAATGGCACTTGGTTTTCACAGATCTTCAAGGTTCCTTTTTTTTTTTTTTTCTTCTAATTATATAAGGGAATTAAGTTTCTGTCCACACTGCTGAGTCTGCATTGCCCCATAATAACCTTCTTTTGTTAACTCAACATAAAGAAAGGAAGTTTTACTGGATTACATATAAATACATAAATGCACAGCATGTGAACCTAAGGTCTGCTTTCTAACCGAACCGAGACACAGTTCACTTTGAAAGAAGCCAATTTCTGTATATGTTATAAATCCCTTGACTGATCGTGATCACATTTTACATAATGTATCCCTTTCTTCACCGTGGTCTCTGGGGCGTGGGTGCATTTGAAATGCTGACAGCTTCCCAGCTGAATTTACAGCTCCAAATTTACAGCTCATATTTTCCTTAAATGGCTGGCAGCTGAGTAGGGGTTCTTTTTGTAAGAAGTGTTTCCCTTTCTTTCAGCTGTCAGGTCCCCTGATTGAACAAAACCATTGAGAATGACATGCAGTGGCTTTGAGGGAGCAAAAATGGGGGATCCAAGACAGTGCCTGATTGATGACTTGATTATGGATGCCAAGCCTTTAAGGGCAGAAAAATGAGAAAATATTAATTTTAATTTTGAAATTAACCAGTCACTGATGTCTCAAAGTAAATTAACTAAACTTTTCGAAGTGTCGGACGTCACCTACTACAGTAGACATTTATGCTACAGTCTGTGTCTACAGTATATTTATAGCAAAACTAGTATATTTATAACAAAACTAGTCCCCCCCCCCCCAAACAAATATTTGTTGTTTCGACTTCCACTCCCATGACTAATATAAAAGTAATAACAAAAGCTTGTAAAGTCTAATAATAGATGATTGTTTTGATGTAAAGAGTTTAACAGATGTACATTCATGTTTTGTCAAGGCCCCTTTCATGGGCCATGATCAAAAAGACATGGCCAGTGTCACTTTGAAATTATTTTAAAATGACACTAATTTGCATTCAAAGGGCATGACACAGTTAAAAAAACAAAACAAAACAAAACAAAACAAAACAAAAAAAAAAAAAACTGTTTTTGATTTTCTTATATAACGTTCTATGCTATCCAAACATCAGAGACTTAATTGTCCCCACCCCCCATTTAAACGCAGTAGTTCTGGATTAGGGAAGACTTAGTGTTTAGGGAAAAGCTTGTCAACAGCAGGGTTGCCAGACACCTAGCCAGGAGCAGGTTTCTGCTGAAGAGGTTTGGACTCAACCGTCGTCTTGTGTTCCAGCAGAGACATGTTGGGAACAACTGTAAACTGACTAACTTCATCTGTCACAGTGTATTGCATGTTAGCCCGGAATAGATGATAGAGGAAGGAAGAAGAGAATAAAATGGAGAGCTACAAACAGTAGGTCCATAAATCTAAGGAAGGCTGTGATTTCCTAACACATGTGGCTTAAATTGAAATCAGTACATTCAAATTGTTAGGGTAACCTGTTAGAAAAAATTTTTTGAATGAGAGTTTGAAGCCAAAATTTTATGATGTACTGCTCCAGGTTTCAGATGCATGAGCTCTCAGCATATTTGATGGGCCATGAAAACATGTAGCTGCATCAATGTGTACAAAAATTAAATCCTGCTTGAGCTGCTATTTTATTTTAGATGTATTTGTTTGTTTGTAACAATTTACTATAAGATTCAAACTGTATTATGTATCATGAACTAACAATGCAAAATACTTCTAATTTTGTTTAATGTCTACATGATTTTATGTACATTTATGAGTGTTACATACTGTTTTTAACATTTTAAATTGTACAAAGATTAGTTCATGCATTTTGAACAAACATGAATTAATAGTATATTACAAATGAACATTACAGGACTAATAGATGCAGTAAAACTTTTCAGTGCTAGTTTATTATACCTAATGCATTCAGTCAACTAATTAAGTTTTTCTTTTTTTTTTTTTTTTTCTTTTTCGTTTTCTTTTAACTTCAGACGGTGGCTACTGTAGATCTGTAGAGCAGTCATCTGGTGTCATCAAATGAATACATCTCTAGTAGTTTTTTTTTAATTTATTTATTTATTATTTTTTTGTGGCCAAAAGGTCTGTAGTGTGAGAGGCAGGGAGTCATAGGTGAACTGGGTTAATTGTGTGGTCACATGCTAATGACTAAGACCTATTTTTCACATCATGCATATGCAGCTTCCCAATCTAATAGATGTACACTACCATTCAAAAGTTTGGAGTCAGTAAGAAAGTTTTTGAAAGAAGTCATTCATTTTCATCAAGATTGCATTTATTTGATTAAAAAATACAGTAAAACAGTAATAACAAATCAAGTAACTGTAAAACTTTTTTTTTTTTTTTTTTTAATGAAAATACTCCTGTGATAGCAAAGCTGAATTTTCAGCAGCCACTCAAGTCTTCAGTGTCTCATGATCCTTCAAAAACCATTCTTCTTTTCATTTCTTCAGCACCAAATCATCAATATGCTGATTTGGTGGTAAAGAAACATTTTGGATTATTATCAGTGCTGAAAATGTTTGTGTTGTAGAAGATATTGTGAAAATAAACGGTATGTGAAATAGATATATATTTTCTGTAATAATTTAGAAGTTTTCTAGTTTAAAATTCAGATAGCTTAAATTGTTTTTCTCCTTTTACCAGCTATGCTTGCTTTTATATGTACTACACTGATTGGATTGGACTGCAATGTAAATATGCTCATGGGACTGCAAAAGCAGAAGCATGTCAGAGCTAAAAGCATAATTGCTTTAAGGTTGACAGCATACAAAGGTGTCCTTATTGAAAAGAATCATGTTACTCTATGGGACAGATTTTGATAAACGTTTGTTTACAGTAGGTGAAATGAGATGCAATCAGTGTGAGCATGAGGTTTGATTTGCACGGAGAGACTGGTGGGAGCAGACAGTAAGTTTATTGTTCTCTTCTACTCACAGCAGCAGATCTTAATAGTTTCATGCAGCATAGCTGAAGCATTTTAAGTGTACACTTTTAAGTATAATGTTTATGTCACCATGCATATAAAGTTGTTCAAGGGACATGGGATACACTAAGCAGTATATAGGGAGAGGTCAATATCTAAGCTGTAGAATTTAGTCAAACTAGCTTGTAAACTCAGCAAACTGAGTTTCATCTTTTATTCATTCCTGCATAAGAGATTCATTACTGGGATGCTTTTACACCCTCAAGCTTGTTTTTGGATCATGTTTCAAATCTGCAACTATCTACACAAAGTCATTATATGCTTTATGCTTCATTGCTTGAGTCAGATTATTTACTTGCAATGGAGATGTTAGATAGTAATCAACACAGCCAGAAACTCTTTCAGGGAATGCCCTCTAATTTAATGAATTGTCTATCATCACCAGGTGCTGCACTGTTTTTAATGATGCGACACAAAGATTGTTGCACCACAGATATTTTCTTGTAATCATGGGCTGGAATATGTTTGAAAATACAATGTAATGCAATTTTGTTGCTGCAGCTATCATTCTATAAACCTTAAAGCATTGTATTGGAAGCTTCATATGATGAGTAATGGATTTGAGCTGAATCAGATATTTGGGTTCATGAGTGCAGGCCACATTTAGAACTCAACAGAACATTTTCAATATATATTGAATCTCTCTCAGCACCTACAATATTAGTAACTGGTCTTTTGGACCTATCCATTTTCCACTTGCTAAAATGTTGAATTCACTGGAGAGAATATAATAGTGACTTACTCCAACTGTCAGCTAATGGTGCACATTTAGATGTCTACAAATAGAGGTCAACTGATTTGTTTACTTGAAGCTGTAATACAGAACTACTATCGCCATCTTTGTTTGAAATATAACATTACAAGTTACTTGCAGAGTTATTTGTTGTGTTTCGGCACTGCTCCTCTGCACAGATCAATCTGTGATCACATCAGAGCAGATTTTTCATTTAAATCATTGTGACAAGTAGTATGGCCTATTAGGGATTTCCAAAAAATGTCATCTGAACAAGTAAGTAACATATCTGCCTCTTTTGTTCTGTCCAACTGAAAATGTAACTGTTTTAAAATGAATCACTTCACTCATGTTGAGATCTAACGATTGCTCAGTCAGATGAGATCACAAAGCAGAATTACTCTCTCTCATAGCTAGCAGAAAATAAGTGCAATTTATCTCTAAACAAGCAACAACAAAGAAACCCAATGCCTAACTGAATTAAGTAAACTGTGCGTTAATGTTAGCTAGCTATTGAGCCACTGAACTGTCTTACCTGTTCAGCAGAAAAAGAAACATTTCTGCAAAATTTCTCAAAAGTCATGCCGATATTTACTCTCGTTTTAGCATGGGCTCTGTCACTTTCACTTTTTAGTTGCATGCTCTCCGCAGTACCAGGTTTCTTGATTTTGACAACAGGTGATTCCCCAGATGTTAGTGATGATTGTCATTTAGAACATTTCCGATTAAATGTAGCCATCTAGATTACAAGTTTAAATTCTTGTTGTAAAAACAAGCAACAAATACCCCACTAACACACCACGTGTAGTAGCCTTCTTCTTTGTTCCGTTTACGGATGTGATGTATCCACACAATGAATGACGCCAAACTGACGTTTCTCACAAAATCGTAATCGACAGCTCAAATTATACATTTTATTATAAGCTTACAGTTGCAAATCGGGGCAAGGTAAAGAGACTTTGAAAACTGATGTTTTACGTACAGAGCTGAGTAGATTACTTACGAATTGTAGTCTGTTGATTCCAAATTGCATGACAAAAGTTGTAGTTAGTAACGTAATCCATTACATTACACATTTTAGGTAATATAATCAGACTACTTTTGACCTAACTCGTTTATCACATTGATATGAATAGGATAATCTTGTACCATATTGATATAAAAATGCAAAGAGTAAGAAAATATATTCCATCCATTGACATGCAGTCATGAATCCAGTTCATGGTCTTCCGTCAACTCTCGATCAGAGGTCGCCATTACTTCATATTGACTCTTACACCACACAGACTGTTACATGTCACTCCGGACTACAGTTCCCATCACCCATTGCACTGATTGCACATACACAGATGAATGCACTGATCACACAGCTGTTACCAATCACACGCTCACCTAAGAGCTATTACACACACTATTTAACACATACTCAGATCCTGTTCAGATTGCCGAGTATTGTCTAGCGTTTAGCACTCTCCTAGTGTTAGCTACTTACCAAGCCATTCCGTGTTTGTTTTGTGTTTAGTCTCCTGTATTGTTCTGCATTTATCACTCTCCAAGAGACAGCTGCTTTACGGAGCCTAGTTTCTAGTTCTAGTTTAGTCTTGTCATTTCATGTTGCCTTGTTTCTTGTTTCCTGATTTCTGCCTGTGTACCTTGGATTAACCCTTGTCTCGCCGCTCGGACTCTGTCTGTACCTCGTCTGGACTATTACTCGTGTCTCTGGATTACTCTTCTTGTCAAGCCCTCTGGATATTGTTCGCCGATCGATGACCTACGCCAGCCCTAGGAATATTCTTGTGTTTTGCCCGTGCCATACCTGATTGCTATTGTTTCGACCCTGCCTGTGTTTGTTGATCACGTCTGTCAATAAAAAGCTTACACATGGATCCGCACGCCTCACGCTTCTGTCACTCTGTTACAAGTGCATTACGCATTACATTACCTCAAAGTTTCCCAAATGGGGTTCGTAAAGGAACTGCAGGGGTTTGGTGAGTTTAATGAAAAGCTAATAATTAACTAAATACTGTAAAATTAAATCATTTAAAAATAGCATCAATCAAAATAAAACACTTACTAAAAAGATTACATTTTTTGTTTACCTGCATGTTATGTGATCAAAACCTACGTCAGAGAACTGTGAACATGCTTATACTGTGAACATACTTATACTGTGCTTATAGTGTGAATATACTTAAAATTAAAATATTTATTTTAAAATTTCATGGTATTTCAGTTAAACAGTATGTGAAAGAGGTTCAGATGACAAAAAAAAAAAAAAAAAAGTTGTTGCCTGCATTACTTGTAAATAACATGAATTTGTGCATTTTAATGTGTTTGAAAGTGATAATTCGGATAAAAAAAAATAATAATATGCTCATCAGTAATTAATGCAATGTTGAAACCTGAAATGATTTTTTTGCAAATCCAGTGGTCAAATGCTGTGTAAGCCACCTGGCCTTTGTGTGAATGTCCACAAAACTGGAAGACTTTCTGAGTATAAGCGGTAGACTATTTTAAAAAGGAACATTCAAAATATTAAAAAAAAGAGGAATTAGGGAGAATCAATAAATTATGTATAATTTATTGCTATTGTAGGAATAACATCTAATCATGTAATCAATTAAAAAGTAACTGTAGTCTGATTACGAGCATTTTAAAATGTAATTTAATCTGACCACAAGTACTTGATTTTTGGATCCTGATTAAATTACATGTAATCAGTTACTACCCAGCTCGGCTTATGTTTTATTATTAATTAATTAAAAAAGGTTAAATTTAAATTTAATTTATATTTTTATTATTTTTTTTAGTTCACTTTTATTTTTATATTTTCATTTTGGCACGTTAGCTTATTTAAGTTGCCAATGCATAATTTCTATTTTTTTTTTTTAAATTGCAAGTTTTCCATCTAATATTTATATTTTATTTCAATCAACAAAAACTATTTTTAATAGTTTTAGTTAACAAAAACAACTCTGTTAGATACATATTCATTTTATATTGCAGCAGTGTTAAACGTGTTATTTATTATGCTTGAAATTAAATTATGTTATTATTTTTGGCTTTATATCAGCCAACGGCCATTCTGCTCTCTAACATTATTGCATCGTCCCATTGACAGACCCTAATCAGTCGACCACTATCTGCAACACATGGATGCCACTGACAGATTGAACCCAAATGTTCTGCCAGTTCCTCTGTTCTCTTCAAACAGCTGAGTGACCTGTTTCCACTCAATTCTCATCACAAACAGTACAACAGCACTCCTTTTGTCAGTAATAAACAGCCACCGGGTTTCCTGTGGTCAAAGAAACACCTTTTCTGCTCACAAAATAACCGCTTTATTGCACACAGACTTAGATTAGACAGAGCATTGCAGTGCATTTCTTCTTCTGGATCTTGAAGGCCTCATACAAATGTGTGGAGGCAGAGCTAATCGTATAATTAATCTTCAGCGTTCGTCGGTTCCTGGGATGCTCACTGTTAGGACTATGATCATGGACTGTCATGTTGTCAGGAATTTAAACAGACTGCCACAACCCACAAGCGCTCCCAGAGAGACAACATTGTTGATCTAGCACCTCCCAAAGCTTCTGTGCACTTTTCAGACTGCATGGTCTGTCAATCAAGAGATTAGTCCGTGCACTTACTTGAACGCAGTTTAACACGTTTCAACAGTTTTTCTTCCCTACAGGGTTTAGAATTAATTTATAGTGGGGAACTTTTAATTTTACTCAAGCTAGATATTGTGCTTAATTTTATAGATCTCAAAATAAAATTGTCTGTTAACAGCTTTCATATTATGTGCAGTTAACATCTCTTTTTGTGAGTCACTTTTCAGTGGGTGGATCTAGAGGGACAGAGAAATCCGGCTGGCAAACATTGAGTACTGAATTCAGAAACACTTGATTATATCTGTGACTCAGATGAATGGTCAACAGGAAATATGCAGAGAAAAATAGCAATTTGCATGGGAAATATAACAGACTTGTGATGAACATAATGAGGGCACACTCTAAGTGCCCTATTCTAACTTTTGTGTGTTTAATAATTTCAAGAGAATGTGCTAACCCAGAAATGTCACCACTTGCCGTGGCCCAGCTGAGTTTATTTGCCGGGAGACATGTTAGCTGTCAATAAGACCAGAGAGCTGTGCTGAGTGACAGATCGGCATAGATTTCCCCATGCAGAGGTCTGGGTTATTGGGATTAGAATCACTTCCTTCCCAGAGACAGTTCTGCTTTCTTGATTATCTCTGCCTCAAAGCAGATAACCTGTCGGGACAGTGCCACATGCCAGACACATGCTGGAAACTCACCAGTCCCTCTCACTCTTGGCTTTGATGGTATTGTGCTGGTAGGATTTGGCTTTGTTTCAGAGGCTCAGGCTTTATTTTCTTCAAGAAGTGTAGTTTTATTTTGTTTTGTTTTGTTTTGTTTTCCATGAACCTGAAGTGGTGCTGAACACTCATAAATCATTTGATTTACAACATTAAATTCCACCTGTTATGGCCTTCTGTCCACCAAAGGTTCCACCAAGGTGTGATATTATGTGCTTACATAAATCTGTAGACATTTGGATATTAGAAGGAGCTGTCTAGTGCGTCTAGCTTAAATCTCTAGATTATAACATCATCAATTACAAGTTTTTAAATATGCATTTATATATATATATATATATATATATATATATATATATATTATATATTATATATATTATTATATATATATAAGGTTTGTTAATGTTAAAGCATAAAGATTAGAAATGGATTGGCTATGAATCTGATCGTGTGTAAAGATTATGTATTTTTATTATTTTTTTGCATAACAAACTTCTTGGTCAGGGACTATATAACAGAAGTATGGCTCTGAATGAAATGCTTGAAGAAAATTATAATGAACTTTCTTTCTTTCTTTCTTTCTTTCTTTCTTATTGTTTTTTTTTTTTATTATTTATAAATAATTTTAATGTGCTTGTCAACCTTTATTTAGCATGTTTAAAAAAAATTGACATTGCTCCAAAGTGCTGTACACATCAAAAAATGTCAATATAAGTACAACCGTAGTGTATTAAGATCATCAGAAGCAAAATGAATGAATGAATGAATGAATGAATGTTTGCTTAATAAAATTTTAATTAACATTAATCATATTATATTATATTATATTATATTATATTATATTATATTATATTATATTATATTATATTATATTATATTATATTATATTATATTATATTATATTATATTCATGCATGTGTCCACTCAAGTCAACCTAAAACAAGTCAATTTAAATCAGCAGACACTGACCCAAAGTGCTGTACAAACAAAAGATATATATCTTTCTATCTATCTTTTTTTTCTCAATAAAATGGCATTTTAATTTGTATTTATTTGTATTTAATTTTAAACACTGTATATAATTGATAGGTGTTAATTTAACATAATGATATTAATGGCACAGTTGGATGTAATTTTTAGTGTTATTGAAGATATATAAACATTCGTACATATTATGTAAGTAATATATAAGCCTTTAACACATACTATACTTACCAAGTGAATTAGCAAAATGGTGCATTCTTGTGTAGCGTGGGAGTGCTCAAAAGAGGCAGCGATCAGATGGGCTTAATGTAGGACTGTCCACTTAAGCCAATGGCAGCTCTCTCTGCTTGAGTGTGTGCTGAGGTGGGACTGCATTCAACTTCTAGATGGAGATAAAGGGGTCATGCCACGGATTTCTTCTCCAAAGTCTGTCAGAGGTTGATGAGAGGTAGAATCGTCTAATCAGCCGTGAGTGGAGCCTCTTCAATGTTATTGTTTATCCCGATGATTGCAGACTCTTCTCCCACAGCCTCATGTCATTATGCTATTCCTCAAATAGCAGCTCTTTTATGCCCTTTTTTCTCTATTATTCCCTCACACTGCTTTTCCAGCTCCCAAATTCAACCTGATTTATTTCCCTCCTCAGCCTTCATTCTATTGGGTCTGTAGAGCTTTTTATTGAAATGAATGTCATGTTTGACCCCCTTCATCCACTCTTTTCATCTTTGATGCTCTTTATCTTAATTCGTGCTTCAGAGTATGTATGCAAAACTTCTTTCCCACATCCCCTGGAGTGCATAAATCATTAGGGAGGAATAAGAATTGAGGACAGCTGTTATAATCATTCATTCATTTTCCAGCATGTGCAGGAAACGCTAGATGCACTAATGTATTTAAAACTCCACAATGACCTTGATAGTGATGTGTATCCATTTTGGAGCAGCTTGAGTTTTTGGCTCAAACAAACTGTTCTGACATGATGGCCTTGTTTGGCAGTCAGCCCTTGTCCAAACAAGGACAAGTCACCCAGACATGATCTTCAACTTGAAAAGTGACATTTAACACCCTGAGTTCAAAAAAGGAAAATAATAATAATAATAAATAAATAAATAAATAAAAAGACCCCAGAAAGTGGTCTTGTTTGTCAAATAATAATTTTTATCATTCAATAACACCTCAGATCCACAGCGTAACATGATTATGCATTCAGATGGCAAAACATCTTTACTCTGCATTAACCTTGAATCATGTATTCCTTCTATGTGACACTTAAGCAATATTTAAACATACAATCAGAAACAAGTACCTGGAATAGTTTAGTGCTTTTTTGTGCAGGTAGAATGATGGAGGACTTTTCACTCTTTATACCGTCAGAAAGAATCTGCTGTTTTTCTTCAGTAAGTGCTCGACTGGATGCGGGTGTCTGCGCTTCCTTCGTGTAGGACTAAATCTTTTAATTTGGTTTTAATGAATTAATACTTTTAAAACTTGTCTTTGATGCACTGCCATTATATTCAAACATCGCAGTACTAAATTCTGTAGGCAACCTTGCATCTTACACAGTTACTCACCAACCTCCCTGTCAGTGTTTGCCCAAGTACATTTTCTACACATTTTGTGTTTCCTTCCTTTTAGTGTTGATTTAGTGAGCTGAGAATTGAGACTCGGAGATGGGTTTGACATTGAACAGCTCAAGTCGTGTTTTGTTGCTCTCTCTTGTGACAAAATGGCGGTCAGCCAGGTCCAGACACCAAGGGATCTCAAATATGTCTCAGGGACATCTAATCTCCTCTATTATTGATGCTGTTCCTGGCTTGTTATGGATAGTAAAAAAGGGACCTTTCATAAAGCAAGCTGATTGATTTTCAATTAATTCATCATCTCGTTTCTTCAGCTCTCTATAGTCATTATGGTGATGGTACGTCTTATTTACTTCTTTAGGGTGACATCTAATTAATTCAACCACTCCGGAGATGGAATTCATCCAATCCACCCCTCAATGGTGCCTAATGAGGAAACATTATTAATTCACCTCAGACAGGAAATTACCCAGGTCGTGCTTTTTTTAGATGCCACCTGTTAATATAAGTAACTCACAGGTAATATTATTTATCAATCTGGGGCTAGTTTCACAAAACATCCTCGAAGGGATAGTTCACCCAAAAGTGGGCCGTACTACGTTTCTGAGCCTGGGAATATTTCAGTTACATTGCTGTCTATGGAGGGTCAGAAAGCTCTCGAATTATCTTAATTTGTGTTCTGAAGATGAACGAAGTAATTAATGACAGAATTTAGATTTTTGGGCGAACTATCCCTTTAAGAAACATCCTTAAGAAAATTCCTAAATACTGTTTTCTTAATAAACTTAATAAAGTTATAATTACGTTAAGAATGTTTTATATTCCCAAAAGCATTTCTTATAAGTAACATTTTATTAAGGGTGGTCTAAAGATAAAACTTAAGAAACTGAATTTCTGAAAATAATGTTTTTAGAAAATCATCATACAGCTTACAAAAACCTCCAACTTACCTTCAATCCTTAAAAGTAAAATGTTTATTGGGCTGTTTGAAATATTATGCATTATAACATAACACTAGCTACATGTAGCCTAATATGCATTACTTTTACAAGGGTTGTGCATAAATGGTCTGAAGTGGCACCATTGATCGATTAATGTAAACAATGATCAGTCTTAATTATGTGTGATGTACAAAACAAATCAAACAGGGACATTTTTTATAATTATGACATCATTTTCAGCAGAACATATGAGAGCGCCCGCACACAGGATGTGTTCACTCTAGCAACACGCTCGGATTCGGGACACATTCACTCAAGAGAGACGGAGCGCAAATTAATGCAACAGACCGCTTCATCATCTTGAGAGCGGCTCTTTAAAAATAACTGGTTAAAATGTATATGCATTAAAAACACAACTTCAAGTGCTCAATTCCCACCAAGATGGTCATGACAAAAATACTGACGTTTTTCAATGAGCTGATCAGTGAGTCCCACCATACAATCAGACAGGGCCGTCGCTAGTAGGGTGAAAGGTGGTGACAATTCTAGGGGCCCACGGCTGAGGGGGGCCCCCGGCGATCTCAACCGACTGGCTGAAGCCAGCCTAAAAAGACACTCAGGACAGCTGATGGGCCACTGCTGCGCGTCGTCATGAAAGCTTACCGTTTGCGCGTGCCAACTTAAACATTCAAAAGAGTTTAAAGCATTCAAACACAAGACGCGGAAAAGTTAAACTGAGTACTCGCGCGCCGTGTTCGGTGTGCACACAGAGAGCCGCATCTTCCAACCGAACCGAGTTCTCCTTCGCGTCCTCCTGCACCTGAACGAACAAATGCAAATCGCAGTTTACACATGCAAACAGAAAATTATGTGAAAGAGCCCAATTCAGCCCCCGCGTGCTATTTCTAAAGTGAAAGTAAACAGTGGGGAAAGAAATTAGATGTGTATCATTATAATGGATGCATTGTCTCTTAAAGTTACCGCACCTAATTTACTAGCTGCTGTCGGTGTCCTTAATGTTAATCCAAGAAAATGAAAGAAAGAAAAAAATCACTCACTGCTCTTGACTGAATTACTTTGTAGTTTTAACAAGAATTAATCCACAGTCAAACCAAAAAATATTCAAACACCAGATATATATTTATTTTTTATTTTATTTTTTATTTTTATTTTATTACTAGTGGGTGCAGGACACTATGGCCCGGTTTCACAGACAGGGCTTAGACTAAGCCAGAATTAGGCCATAGTTCAATTAGGACATTTAAGTGATTTTTATAAACATGCTTAGAAAAAAAAAAAACCTTACTGATGTGCATCTTGAGACAAAACAAAGGCACTGATATATTTTAAGATCAGTCAGTGCAAGTTTATTTCAGTTGAAACAGCTCAGACTTACATTTTAGTCTAGGAGGCTTAAGCCTTGTCTGTGAAACCGGGGGTATAGTTCATTTATGTGAGTATAGCAAAATAAACTAAACTGTGACATACCCAAAAAATCTTCATACAGTGGATTACAAGTAAAATTGATAAAAAATTTGGAACCAAAAATTATTTAGACAATTTGACCTGAGCATGTTTTACTTAAGTGTTTTTTTCTTTAATTGCTAATGCGATTACACCACAGGCTGAACAAAATTAAGCATTGCTTGGTAATTGGTCAACAAAGTATTAATAGTTGTGTAAATATTGTCATACTAACAGCTGTCTGAATTTTTGGTTGATTGTAATCCATTACATACCTTTCTGTCAAAGTTATCTGACATTATCAAGATGAATTTGTTCTGACACAGTTTAACTCTGAGTTCTTGTCATATTTTATTACCATTTTCTAAACTATAGCGAATACACTGTGATAATGTGAGAAATGTGTCTGAATAAATTTTGGTTTGGCTGTATATTTCATTTTTACAGTGAAGACTATGCAGTGCTATTTTGCATTTGATTATTCGGTTTCTGTACCTGGACACCTACAAATTGAAAAAAAAAAAAAAAAAAAAAAAAAAAAACCTTAAATACTGTGTATATAGCACAAATAACTAAATAGAACAAGCATACAAATTAAACAATTTCAAACAGGGCCCACGGGTACAACCTGCACCGGGGCTCAACAAACCCCAGCTACGGCCCTGCAATCAGATAACAGCAAAGCCATTTTCTTCTTTAAATATATACATATAAGATATTCTTAAAGGGATAGTTCACTCAAAAATGAAAACTTTGTCATCAGTATGGAAAATAAAATACCAATTAGTCACCACTGGCTGTCTGATTACCATTGTTCTTCAAAATATATTATTTTGTGTTCAACAGCAGAAAGGAACTCATACAGGTTTGGAATGAGATGAGGGTGAGTAAGTGATGAAGTGATTTTTGGGTGAACTATCTCTTTAAAGGGGCCATGAATGGCCTTTTTTGTTATTTTGTACTGTTCTCTGAGGTCCACTTATAATATTATCCAGATTTTTACATAAAAAAAAAAAAACAAACAAACAAAAAAAGAAAAAAAAAAAGAAAAAAAACAACAAAACAAAACAAAAAAAAAAAAACATAATTTAGAAGTAATAAGCTATTTTCTGTCCTGTTTTGACCCCGCTCCATTTGAGCAGGCGTGGCGGATTGTAGACTCGGAAGTAAACGCCCACTGCTATGATTGGCTAACAGTTGTGTGTTTGATTGTCTATATCCTTCACAGATGGACGCTGCTGTGATTTAGCTTAAAAGTGCAAACATACTCAGTACATATCAAAATACCTATAATAACAGATCCACACACTTACTCACACTTGTGTGTTGCGACATTACTGTCAGATCCAATATAGTCTGCACAGCATTGTCTTTTAGTTTCAGTCTTTCTGAAAATCCTGTGTCGAATTGTGCCTTGTTTGTAAATTAATCTGTGGTAATATGAAGTGAACAAAGGATCAAGTTCTTACTGACGGAGTCTGGAACTTCATTAAAAACAAACTTCATCCACTCTTTCTTAATGTTGGGATCAGAAGGATGGCAATGCAGAGACAGTGTTTTTTCACAACTTGGCACTGCACAGCATCTTGTTGTCTTCGGAGCCATCTTTATCATTTGATATAGTTTGAACTACATGCATGAATCAGTGAGAGGGGCTAAACAGGCAGTGATGTAGAAGCAGGCGTTGATCTTCTTCTGTGGAGGCGGTGTTTAGCCACACTATTACATCATAAAGTCCCTTACCAAAAAGTAGTATACTTCAAGTTTATTTTATTAAGTATACTTAAGTAAAGTTCAAGTATATTTTTAAGTATACTTTATGTAGTAAGTATGCTAATATCAGTGTACTAGTAGTATACTTGTAAGTGTACTATTTCAATACTCCTTGGGACTAAATTGGCCCACTTTCTAGTGTATAAAAGTATACTTTTAAGTATACTTTAAGTATAACGGCAGTAACTTTGAGTACACAACTAGTTTACAACAATGTTTTAGCTTGTACTGCAACTATACTAAAAGTGAACTTATAGGTATACTGATAGTTTACTAATTAAATACGTGTAGTATAATTTTTAGTACACTTTGAAGTGTAGTCTCAGTAAACTACTGTCTTAGTAGTTTTATACTGAAAGTATACTCGTAAGTTTTCTTTAAGTGAACTTTACATCATACTTTAAGTATACTGCTATGTCCCCATTTAGGTATTAATTTGGATATATTTTGTTATATGAATATCTGAACATATAAAACATCAAAAGAAAGAACAGAGTATCTGCTTGTAAACAAAAAAAACTTTCATTCTAGCTTCATGCATTATTTTTTTTAAACACTTGAATGTGGGTAAGTTTCATAAATAAAAAATAAAGAAATAAACAACATTTTGAACAAAAAGCTGAAAAAAGACTATGAATTGGATTCAGAATGATAATCAAAACGTAGATGGAGTCGATCAACACCCCAAAGCTTGACAGTTATTATTACGTCTTCATTGGTCGACATTTTATTCCATAACGTTACACAGTTTTGATGCTATTTATGTCAGATGATCGTGTTAGATTGCATGGAAGCATCTGTTGTTTTGGTTTCTTCATCACTTGTGTTTTTTTTTTTTTTGGAAATTCTGTACAGAAGATGTGTACTAGCGCCCCCTACCATATAACAATGAAAACACGGATTCTATGAGCACAAGTATAGTTCAAATATATTTAGACTTTTTCTAAGTATAAGTCAAGTATACTTCAATTACATTTTAAGTATATTTCTGAGAAGTACATAAAGCCCATTTCTGAGAAGCACATAAAAAGTAGACTAAAAGTATACTTTTCTATTTTTAGTTTAAAAGAAGTATACGGTGGCACATTCCACAACCTGTTGTTCTGGCAGATTGGTTTCAATATAAGCTGTTTTTAGACTAACAAGGAAGTTTTGAGTTCTAAAACTGTTTTTATAGTATAATAACCTTGTATACATCAAAAGATCAAGGGAATTTTCATTTCTCAGTTCATAACCGCTCTAAGAAAATATTTAAGAACTTCTTAAGAATTGTTAAAAAATGCAAAAAAATAAAATTCTTGTAAACTTCTTATATTATATTTTATGGAATTTCTTAAGATTTTGGTAATCCATCATAGTCTGAAGAATCCCTATGTTTAGCTGGAAACGCAAACTGATCTATGTGTTGTTGTCTGTGGGCAGTGTCTATTTTTACTCATGCGCTGGTCTTCTGTAGGGCAGTGACTGGTGGTATGTGCCTTTTACTCTGTCTCTAGCCTCCATAATGTCCAGAGGTCAGGATGACCCCCGAGATTGATCCCCTGGTAATGACCATACGGTGAAGGCTGATCTCAGGTCAACTTATTGTGGCAGAGGTGAGCAACTCCTACAGGAACAACAAGAAGAAAAAACAACAGCAAAAGCGACAAATTCAGTCAGGCGTGGCCAGTCTCTATCCCCCAATACCCTGCAGTCAAACATAAAGCAGAAGACAAGAAAGGGAGAATACAGTTTTTTTTTTTTTTTTTTTTTTTTTTTTTCATGTAATTGTTTATTAGATTTTTGCGCACAAGCTGTTTGGGTAGTATTGAACATTCTGCCAAAAGGATTCGAGGATGCTTTGATTGGATCCAAATCCCAGGAATCATGAATATGAAATAGTTGATTGTCCAGCATCTTTGGATTAGTAGCTGCATTAATCATGTTCTAAGCCTCATCTTTGTTGTGTTTCATAGAGGCCGTATTGTTTATACGGTTTTAACACTGAGTGCTATAGGCTATGTGTAGTGTGTGATCTTATTTGTCCATGTTGTTGGGCTGGTTTTTGCACTCTTTATTCAGAACGCTTTGACAGACTGTCAATTCAAACTCCTCTGATCCTTAAAGAATAGTTTCTGTCATTGTTTGCTTACTCTCATGTTGTTCCAAACTTGTGACTTGTGACTTTCTTTCTTCCGTGGAGCTCAAAATATATTTTGAAAAATGTTTTTGTCTGTACAATGAAAGTCAGATGATGATTTTATTACATTGTATGGAAAAAACAGTTGAAACAT
Organism: Spinibarbus caldwelli; assembly: GCA_039654775.1. NCBI lineage: Eukaryota > Metazoa > Chordata > Actinopteri > Cypriniformes > Cyprinidae > Spinibarbus > Spinibarbus caldwelli. The sequence goes on along the minus strand of CM077220.1, from coordinate 26,206,067 downwards.
TATTTGAAATATGTTCTTTTATGTTGCAAAGTATTAAAAAAATAAAAATAAAAATCTGGAGCAACATGAGGGAGACTAAATAATGATAGATTTGTATTTTTGAGTGAACAATCCACTGTAGGATAAAAACTGATTGTTGAGAGATAAAAATTGGGATACAAATTGATTGTTTGCACTGTACAATTTTTACTTGTATCACTTTAATTATTCTGATAGATCTAGAGAGAAGTACAGCAGTTAGAGGAGCTGCTGTGAAGCTACTAATTCAGTTAAGAATGTATAGGTTATCTACCTTTTGCCCCTCAGATAATCAGCATAAATTAATCTAGGCCTGACAGCTGTGTGTGCGTGTGATTGTATATGAAAATCAGTGTTCCGTTGCAGAGGACATTCAGAGATAAGAGAGGGAGAGAGAGACTCAGGGCAGAGGCAGGGTCACTCAGACAGAGAGCGTCTTGTCTCATTTACATTTCTTCACTCTTTGACAGGATCTGCTTGAGCTTTTAATGGTTTCATGTGTCCAAGTAATGTTTATTTTTAATATATATATATATTTTTTTTTATTATTATTATTTCTCAGAAACCTAAAACATAGTAATTTAAAATCTCATTAATATGTAAATTACACTGGGGCATGAAAAGTATGCTCTTTTAATATTTTATTATGTGCATTGTTGTTTAGTGCATTGTTGCAAACTGTTTATTTATCATGCTTCTGACTACAACTGAAAGGTCAAGGCATCAAAATTAGAAATGAACTACCTTTGTGTGTATGTTTGTGTCTGATAGAGATAAAGAGTGAGAGAAAGATAGAAAGGTCATGAATTGACCCTTCTCTAAGCTCCGCCCCCTTGTTGCTACCTCAGACAAGCTTCACAGAACATGAACTGAAGATTTCAGTAAAATATTCTCACAAAGTACTAAAATGTATCAAAAAATATTCTTATTTGGGCTTTCATTACAAAACATTTTGATATGCTTTTTTTTAGTTGTTAAATTACACAGTAACTCAATTAAAAGCTATATATATATATATATATACATAGACATATGATGAAGGATTAAAAAGGGTCAGTTGTATTTTAAATAGTAACATTGTCAAATGATGATGACCTGAATTGCATTTGCATCCTTTAACAGTACATTTTAAAATGTTATAGATTCATGTTTAATTGCCTTTAATTAAAAAAAATAAATAAAAAAATAAATAAATACAATTTAACGAAATTCAAAAATAGCACATCAAAGGCTGTAATTACCTCCGCAAAATAATCCAAACAATGTTTTAAAGGATTCTGTACGATAAGCAGTTTGGACTGAATTAATTGCAGTGGTCTAATACTTCGAGGTTTAAAACAAACCCCTAATCAGAAGAAGAATATCAATACAGGACTGCCTTGAAAGCACATTGAATATCAAGCTTAAAAAAAGCAACTCAGCAGTTAAAAGTCATACTCGAGTCCATGAGAAAGTTTTCATTTCCTCCCTCAGATATCACCGGGCTATTTTGGCCTTTTCCCCCTAAGCTAAAACATCACATTTTCTTCAGTTTAGACAAATTGTAGTTTAATTTTACCCCTGCTCTCACCCCATTTCATGGCCATTTATGTCTGTAATCTGAAGCTGTGCTGTTGGTCTGAGATGCCAAAATACGTCGCCCACATTCCAGAGTATTTAGTCTGCACAGCGGAGTTAAAAGTGTAGAATAACAGTCGAAAAATTTTCCGAGTTAAAATAAATGTTCTGAACTGGAGCAGCCTTCGCTTTCCTTCATCCTCCCCCGCCTGCTTGAATTCTTCCCTTTCCATCTCTCTCAAACTGACAGGTCAGTCTGTTTTACTTGGAAGAGGTCCGGGTGGAACAACATTGAGATCGTTTTCGACAGGAAACTGCAGCAGCTGACTTCCATTAGGTAAATTGTGAAGAGTTTCAGATGAACAATCCTGTATTGTCAGGTACAATTACCAATGAAATCCAGCTTTCTGGTGAGTGCAGTGAAATGATAAAATATAAAGCTCAACGTGATGTCTTATAGCTGCGCTGGTTTCAGTTACTAATGGTCTAGGAAGTTAGACTGGAAAGAGCGTGTCTGAGGATGTCAGAGTGAGCCTATAAAAAGCTAAACCCATGTCAGAGGGGACAATGAGACTTTTGATTACTTTTATGGGTGCATATGTGGGTCACCCATGAATAAACCCACACTTTCTGTAACCTTTTGCTTTATAGAGCTCAGTAGAAGTGTTTTATTAATGTTTCAGTCAAAATGAATAGTTTACCCCCACATTGCTTTGAATTTATTGCTTCTGTACTTTGACCCTGTGCAAACAGTAGCGTCATGAGTAAATCACGACATTTTTGCACCAAGGGCTTTAAATGGTCATAAATTTGGTTCAGTACTACTTTTCTTCACTTTTTTAAGATCAGTGGCTTAGTTGAAAAAGTACTCAAAGTGATTTTATGAATGTATTCAGGTAATATCACATATTATAATACATTGTGTTATCCATATATACCATTTAAAAACTTCTTTTTTTTTTTTAATTTAGAAAAAAATATGATTGATCAAAAGTGACACTACATTTATACACATTTTACAAAAGATTTATTTTTCAAATAAATGTTTATTTGAACTTTCTATTTATTAAAGAATAAAATAAAATCCCAGTATCACAGTTTCCACAACAACAGCAAAAAAATAAAAAATAAATAAATAAATAGTGCTGTCAAACGATTAATCACGATTAATCACATCCAAAGTTTTTTCTTCATGTATGTGTACTGTGTATATTTATTATGTATATGTAAATACACACACATACTGTATATATTTTGAAAATATTTACATGTATATACATTTATACATTATATATATATATATATATATATATATATATATATTTCTTAAATATATACACATGCATGTGTTTTTATTTATATATAAATAATAAATATACACAGTATACACACATTATGTAAACAAACTTTTATTTTGGATGCGATTAATCAGGACAGCACTAAAATTAAATAAATAAATAAATCAAAATTGAATGGTAAAAACATATTTTGAACGGCTGTGTATATAATTATGAATTGTTCAAATAAATAATATAAATGCATATTGATTTCTGGCCTTGTCTTTTTTTTTTTTTTTCACAGAGTATTACACTCTTTTACATTCTTCATTCCATTTATTCAGTCCATAAATGCATGAATTGTAATTAGAAAAGTAAGAGCATTTCTACAATGAGTAAGATTTTGTTTAAACTAGAAATATCATTTTTAAAAGATTTATCTATTTTTGTGTGTGTGTGTGTGTATGTGTTATTCCTTTTCCTTTTTTTATCTCTTGTAAGAGCTCAATTCAGTGTGCCCCTTCAGCACCAGGAAGACATGGCACAGAAAAACACTAGAAGGTGCCACCAGGCCCCTAATGGAGAGTGATTTATTGAATGGCTTTGGCTTGCTGTTGGCCCTGGGCCTGTCTCCTAAATGAGCACCTGGTGCTGCATGGGAAAAGTTAATATGATATAAATTGATACTGTGGCAGTGGCCGTGGCAGGGCTCGGGAGGCGGCATGGACTCATGCCTGCTTCCCCATGGAGATAGGACCAGATGCTCCAGGAGGCAGGCGGAACAGCATGGGAACACTGAGGTGACAGATAGACCTCACGTGAGGCTGGAAAGGTGGGCCAGAATCATGTGGCTGCAGATGTTGCGCTGGAGTTTTTAGTCATTGATTCTGATACCATCCATGCTGCAACTGAAGACTGGAAAATTATAAATAATGGTGAAATCCTGGAGCCGTGATTTATGGTGTTTTGGCAGATGGATTGTACTTGACATTACTGTTGTTCTCTACACCAAATGAATAATGTGTAATGAATATGGTGCATCCGGTGTCAGCAAAATTTATTAAATATTTCTGAAAATTCAGCTGTGTTAAAATAAGCTGATTTGGTGCTCAAGAAACATTATAATCAATGTTTTGTTTTCTTACCATTATACTATTACAGTTTCCACAAAAAAAAAAAAATAGTACAAAACACTGTTAATAGTAAGAAAACAAAAACATTGATAATAATGTTTCTTGAGCACCAAATCAGCTTATTAAAATTATTTCTGCAGGACCATGTGACACTGAAGAATGGACTAATGACTGCTGAAAATCTATCTTTGCCATTTTTTTTAAACTATTAAAAAAATAATAATAATAAAAATAATAATATTATATATATATATATATATAAATAAAAATTAAATAAAAAAAAAAGAGTTTTCATTTGTAATTATCAACAATCACAATATTACAGTTTGTACCGTATTTTTGATCAAATAAATGCAGCTTGGGTGACCATCAGATATAATTTTTCAAAAGCATAAAAACACTGAATTTGTAGTATACTGTACATTTAACCTTTCTTCCCCAGAGACCAAAATTATGACTGGTTCTTTATGCTAATATAACAGTGAATAAAGTTACAATAGAAAACAGAGATTTTCATAAGGTGGAGTGGCAGGTAGCTGCACTAAACCTATATAAACCCTGTGGAGTCACACAGAAAAGCCAGTTATATCATTTTCCTGGTTTCCCTTCATCTAGAAGGATGGAGGGAGAATGAAAGAAGGAAAAGTGCCTGTTCTTTGTGGGTCCCCCCTGAGGACGGTTATGTCTTGACAGCTCACTCCCACAAATGAAACGGAGTGCCAGATCCATTCAGCAACCTCGTTCGTTTCTCTGTACCTATCCACTTCTCTTACCCCAGCAAATCAGGTGCTGAATATACAAAACCTATGCCCACTGGCAGCTTCAGACTTCAGATCAGTGAGAAGGGAGAAAAGAGAATCTGGTAAAAAGTCTTTTTCAATATATTTCTTTCTCTGCCTAGCTACATTCTGCCAAGCTCACAGTCCAAAGCACACAGGCTTATCCAGAATAATCTTCTGAGGGAATTCCGCTCTGTAGCTCTTCTTAGTACTCCTGTGTCAATACAAAGACTTGCATGACTTTGGATGAATTTACCACCTTCCTTCTCCAGTTAGACTTACAAATATTCCTGCCTGAGTGCATTTCACTTTTTCACAGTTCGCATGCCATGTTTGTTCCACAGAAAATGGGAGTGTTGAAATTCGATTGCAATCTAGACTGCGGACTGGAAGAATGCGAAGAACCGAAGCCACTTATATTAGCTTGTTGTTGTTCGCTTTCACAGTTTAAGATGTTTCCCAGCAGTACTATTGATGCCTGTCATTACGGTTACTCTGAAGTGACCAAAACCCCCACATAGATCCTACAAAGGACTCAGTCGATTTATTTATTCACATATTTATCTTTAACCAAGACTCGCATTCCTCTGCCTCTTCAGAGGGTGTTCACCCACCACATTATGTTTTCATTGTGTTCTGGCAGAGCTCGCAGATCTCGACTTGTGCGGTAAATCCCGATGTTGAAAAATACTGAGACTGTGTCAGAATGGTATGAGCCTCTTCTCTTGGCTGCGTATTTATATTTCTTTTCTCTTTCATCCACCCCCTGGCGCAGAATTCCAGAAAATAGTTTCTATAGCAGAATTTGTAAATTAAAAGCTTGTAGTATATTTCCAAAGTATAAAAATGTCTTAACCTAGATTTTGTTTTTTTTCTACACGAATCATTTTGCCTTAATTGAATTACATGTAATGAAATTACTGTGTACTCAATACTCCTTTTAAGAAAGTGTAAGTAATCGGTTTATTCATTTAGATCAGAGGTCTTCAACCCTGCTCCTGGAGACCCACTCTCCTGGAAAGTTTATTTCCTACCAGCTTCACCACACCTGCCTGCAATTTTCAAGCAGTCTTGAGGAGCTTGATTGGCCGCTTCAGGTGTGTTTGATTAGGGTTGTAGCTAAACTCTTCAGGATAGTGGGTCCCCAGGAACAGGGTTGAAGACCTCTGATTTAGATTAATTTAGCTGGTCAGTGTCACCCTGCTTTGGACTTTGGCTAAGAAAGCTAATTATAAAACGTTTTAACGTTTTAAAGTTTTAACAACTGTAAGATGTAAGATTTTTATTATTTTTTTTCCACGCAGAACGATCCTTCACATCAGGGATACTCAAATCTGGCTCGCAAAATCCACTTTCATGGGGAGTTTAGCTTTAACCCTAATTAAACACACCTGAGGATACTAATCAGTGTCTTCAGGATCATTAGAAAATCATAGGTAGGTGAGTTTGATCAGGGTTGAAGCTAAACTCTGCAGGAAAGTGGATCTCGCGAGCCAGATTTGAGTATTACTGCTTCACTTGTTCATACACTTAAATAGGTGGGATGATTTGCAATTTTTCAATGGCCTGTCTGTGGTACCTTTAGTTTTTTATGGTCCTGGCTTTTACTGCTTTATGAACCGGAGTGTATCTGGACAATATTGAGTTTTTCTGGTCTATCTTTCCACCCGTGTAGCCTGATGAGTCTTGACATTATGTCCTCTATGAGGCACCACAGTCTCTGTCATGAGTGCAGTCCTCTGTACTCAGTTGCACTCAAGGAGAGAAAATGCTGGCTTCAGGCTTCTGAAATCACAGTGCCACACAACTATTAAAATAAAAAATTTAGGCTACCTAGACATAGTGATGAAAAAAAAAAAAAAAAAAAATTGGGAGGTGAACGGTATCCCTGGAGATTTTTGTAGTCAACTAGAAAGAATCTACAGTATAAGAAATGCTTTTATTGGTCAGGCTATTTTATGTCATTTCTATGTTTAATATAGGGAATCATCTCATTACTATTGCTCATACATTGTTCATTTTATTAACTTTTATAAAGTATTATTTCACTTTTTAAAACTGGTTTAATTTATAAACCACCCAAAATGTCATAGCAACTGTAGCACTGTTAAAGTTTGGGGTCAGCAAGATTGATTGATTGATTGATTGATTGATTGAAATTAACACATTTATTCAGCAAGGAGGCATTACATGGATCAAAAGACATGTACATTGAAATTTAAAACTATTTTTATTTCAAGTAAATGCTGTTCTTTTAAACTTTCTAAGAAGCCTGAAAAAAAAAATGTATCATGGTATCCACAAAAATTGTCAACATTTTCATTTATGGTAATGATAAGAAAAAATTGCTGAACACCAAATCAGCATATTATAGTGATTTCTGAAGGATCATGTAAAGAATGGAGTAATGGCTGATGGAAATTCAGCTTTGCCATTGCAGGAATAAATTACATTTTAATATGTATTAAAACAGAAAACAGTTATCTTTAACTCGAATGAAATGTGAAGGACTCACTAGAAACTTCCATTCAAGTGTGTTGGAGCAGGTTGGCGCTAAACTCTCCAGGACAATGGCCCTCCAGGAGTAGGACTGGACACCCCAGAAATAAATGCTGCTTTTGCCATTGCGAGAGACTTGTTTTTCTTCCAAAAACATTAAGCGAATGACCCTGAATTTTTAAACAGCAGTGTTTAGGAGTCAAAGCACGTTTACACCACTCCAGTATTTAAATAAAGCATAGAGAAGGCATCAGTATTTCTCTATACTGGAATGTGGTTAATTTTATAATTTGTAGCGTATTTCTGTTTGTTGCATATATCAAAGTTTGTTTAAATCAGTGCAGATACCCCTCAAGTAAGAGCAGATAAATTAAATAAAATGAGGTAAAGCTTCTTGCTCATTCTCAAAAATAAGTCCCCAGTGTACCAAATATACAGTATCCCATATATTATTAATTCGCAATGCAATACTCTGAAAGAACTTCTGTTTTGAAACATACCTTAAATGATATCTCCTTAGACAGCGCACAAGATGATTTGTATGCGTGTGTTCTCAATACACACTGGTCTAGTGGCACACTAGTACAGTTTCGTAAATGTAGTTTGGACTATCTGTTTGTCAGGGAAGATGGAGACAGAGATCCGTGCTTCGAGTTCACACAGCACCTGCTCCGCAGTCCAGCTGCTCCATGACCGGCTCAAGTCACCCTTCTCCATCTCCAGCCTGCTTGCTTTCTCATGAGAGACTGACATAAAAAAGGGAAAGAAAACGACTGCTGCTGACCACTGAAAACAGCTGCAACTCTGAGGCTGATATATTGATCGACACTAAGAAATAGAGCATAATGAAAACAACAGAACATTTCTGAAAACAAGTGCAAAAACAGTCTATCCTGACTGCTGTATGTTACATGAGAGTAAAATTTTAATGAGTAAATTCTGAAAGAGTCACTTTCTCTCAAAGGATTATCATGCAGGTGAAAAACTGCTAGTACAGAAAAAAATGAGTCTAAAAGTTGCATATGTTATTGTGGAATGAAGTGTTTTGTTTTTTTTGTTGTTGTTTTTTTTTTTTTTTATCTATGATGTGGACCAGACGGGGTTCAAGTGAGGAAAGATGTAGGAGGCCGAAGGTTTAAAAGATAAACTATGAAATATATTTTGCAGAATGATTTCCAGTCTATACACAAGATGATGATTTCCATTAAGTCATTTTAGTCCAACCACACTCTCTGTGCAGACTGTTATGATGGAATACTGATAAAACTAAGTCATTAAGAGTCTAACCTCTCCCAGGGGTGAATATTTTGCATGTCTGAATAATAAATAATATGATGAGAAAAGCAAAAGGCAGAGAGATAAAAGATTTAATGGAATGTTTTCAGTTCAGAGGTCGTCTTTGCTCTGGCTATTTGTCAGCACTCTTTAGCTTCGAATGACTTGTAAATGAACTGCTTTGTCTGTATGGGCTTCAAGGATAATGCAGTTGCCTTGTTATAATGCATAACACTATACTGATAATGTAGTACCTTATTGTGTCACTTACACTACTGTTCAAAATTTGGGGTGAGGTTTTTTGTTTTTTGTTTTTTTTTAAATTTATTAAATTTTATTCAGGGAATTAAAACTTTTATTCAGGGACACAATAAATTGATCAAAAGTGATCAAGTCAAAATTGAGTCTAGCCAAAAATATATATTTTTTTTTTCCCCATTTCAAATAAATTATGTTCCTTCTATTCATTACAGAGCCCCTATGGGGACATAGTGATAGGAAAAAAAAAAATACAATAAAATAAAAAAGGTTGAGTTTGGGGGGAAAATGCTTTTGCGTTTTCTTGCAAAAGTATTGTGTTCCCCTGATAAACTTTGGGTTTGTATAGTTTTTTCTCCTATCTCATATTATTTCCATCACAAAAGTTTTGAGAGGGAATGCAAAGTTTCTCGGGGAACACAACATTTTTGCAAGCGAATGCAAATGCATTAAAATATAATTTATCGTCCCATCTCATTTTATTTACCACAATCTTGTTGCTTTAGTGGTTCCATAATTAATCAAAGAAAAAATAAAATAAAATAAAATAATAATAAATTTATATGGAAATTTATTATTATATTTAGACTGGCATAAAAAGTGCTGAAGGTTCAGCTTTGCCATGGAAAAAAATTAATACTTTGAAAATATATTAACAGAAAAAAAAAGTAATTTTAAATGGTAAAAACAGTTCACAATATTACTGTTTTCCTCTTTTTGTTTTATTTTTATTTAAAATAAATGCAGCTTTGGTGAGCATAAGAGACACAGTGTATCTCCAAATTCTTTTATTGCATTTATATACAAGTATGTTCTTACTCATGACATTTAAATGCAGTTTCAACTAATGGTTTTTTATTTATTTATTTTTTTTTCTTCATTTTAAAACACCATCTGCACTGGAGTGTCAAAGAGAATGTTAAACGCTAAGGGAAAAAAAATAAATAAATAAAGGCAAACATCCCTGTGTAGTGTAATGCATACACAGGGAATGCATTACTTATGAAATGTGCATACGGTAACATCCACCACCTGGTTTGAGGCTGGTACTTGTCATCGACCTAGATATACAGGATGCTTGTGGGCTATTTTTAAAATTCTTTAAAATGAAGCTCTCCATGTAATGCATGGGAGGGAATGATTATAGCCTCCTCCAATCGTAGATCTTTTTTGTAAATGATTTGCATGTGTTTGTCAGGAAGGAGTGAGTATTGCATCTCCTGCATTCCTCCATACAAATGCTTGCATAATATGTGGCATCTATTCAAGTAGTTCATCACGGTGTGTGTGGGGTGGTCCAATGATGCATGGATGTGCACTGCTTACCTCATGCATATCCTGTGTGACAGTGATAGAGAGGGGATACAGTGCCTAACCTGGGTTGAAAGGCAGCAGCAGATTAGACAGGACCACCTTGAAACCTCAGCTCTATGTGAGTCCAGAGAGTGGGGGGAGCAGCCTGTCTCTGCCGTCTGTCTCTCAATTCACACCCATGACTACATATTATACCGTTCAGCTCATAGAGCGAGACAGGAACTGCAATGCTGCGGCTTTATAACTGTGTTAGCTGCAAAGCGTTTACAGTTTAGCTTTGAAATGACAGGCCACAATGCAAGAGAAGAGCACTTTAATACAATGAGATGTCTGAATATATGACACTATAGAGATGTCAGTGAGATGCAATTCTGTGAGAGCAGAAAAGTTTATTTCATCATATTTATGTCTTATAAGTCCACATGCATCAGATGGTGCTACCCTTCATCATAGATGCTTGTTGTAGCTTCGCTTTATATACTGAATATATTCACTTACATTCAAGAGATGGTCTGAAACCTTAAGCAGCATCTAATAAACAAGAGGATATAAACTGTGTTGATAGTTTCTATGCAGCATTGGTGTTTGGCCAGCAGGGGCAGCAGATGTGACAGGATTTTTACCAGGATATGTATGCGTATTACTGGAGGCAAGCTCACATCTGTGAACACTCATGTGCACATATTTCCAGATTTCTTGATTGTTTTTTTTATCCTGTTTTGAGAAGAATGTCAGTGCAAATAATCAAATGTGATGTAATATTTATCAAACTGGTATTTGCTGTTATCAGATCATGATTACAGAGAATGTAAAAAAAAACAAAAAAAAAAAAAAACAGTTATAGCCACAGATTATCTCCTATGAGTGGTTGGGACTATTTTTGGCATTAATGGATCATTACATTTGAAATTGGCTTTATCAAGCGTTTGTGTTGAATGTACACAACCATTCAAAAAGTTCTTTTAAATTGTAATAATGGTTCACAATATTACTGTGTTGACCAAATAAATGCATACTCCTTTCAAAAATATTTTAAAAAATCTACACCGAGCCTTTTGCACAACAGTGTATGTAGCGTTTCAGTTTGATGCAAATGATAATTTTGCTCAGTTAGCACATAAACATCTTTACTGTTAAAGAAAGCAGCTTGTTGTACAAACAGGAGAAATAGAAGAGTTTGTGAGAACTAGTGGTTCTTTGGTCTTAAATGGATTACTGTTAAGTGGAGAGCACGCATGACAACTTTGCCAATTTTTTTTTTTTTTTTTTTTTTTTTTTTTTTTTGCTATAGCTCTGGAACACTTTATATTTGTTTCCACAAGACAGAATCAGAACAATACAACTGGTCTCAGTGGGCTGGACATTTGGGAGAGAGAGCGCAGTCGGAATTCAAATGAGGAACACATATAAACAGGCTCCAAAATATACAAAGGCTGAGGTTGCTTGAAAGGACTCTGGAAGGGCTGCTTAGAGAAGAGTCTGCCATGATGTCTGGGATAAACGAACTGTCTGTTCTACCCAAAATGCATTTCACTTATAAACAGGGAGAATTCATTAAGTCACAGTTGGACATACAAAGCCACAATGACACTTTTTACTTTTTGAAGATCAGCTTTCATGCATGCCTTTTAGCACAATCAGTAAAAGGGTCAGTAAAATGTGTTTCCGGGATCAAAAACAAATAAATCATCCAAAAATACTTGGGCCTATATAATAAACGAGTAATGGATTACAGTTTTATCAAAACACTCAGAAGTAACGTATTTAAGTAACACAAAGAAGCCTAAAAGAAGTAACACATTTCAGTTTGCAGATGGGCTCCTGTAATTGATTGGCTCAAAAATGAGAGCAGTACCACATCTGCCTTGCTGAAATAAAAGATTCCCTTATCTCTTGTTAAAAGAGATAATACAGTTATCAACACCTGTCTAGCTATTTCAGTAATTTAATAATGTCCTAAAAGGGGCCTTACAGCCTTTTAAAACAAAATATGCGGTTTGCATATATTATATCTGAATAGCTTAGAATGCAAGCTAAAGGATTTGAATGAAATAAGTCAAAGTATTTCACAGGATAGAGCACTGATTATGATTGATTAGTATTTTTTATAATTGATTATTATTATTTTTTCTCACAATGTGACTTTATTCAAACTTCTTTTAAAATTATTCATTCTGAGCCAATATGAGTTTCGCACATAGATACACATTAGCAATTTTACCTGATTTAATAAAAGTTCTGACAGCTCAAGTCATGCCACTGAACCAATACATACCATATAAGCTATATATAGTGATACTTGTGTATTAGATAATTAACTACACAATTAACTCTTTTATTTTCTAGCAAATGTATGCATGTATGTATGTAGTATTGTCACAAAATAGTTTTACCATGCTATATATCTTTATAGAGCTGGAGAATCATCACATCACCACAAAATCCCAATCTAACCTTTAAATATGCTCATTGTCCCAGACATTTGCTGTTTATCTGTCTCACATATTTTGCCTTTTCTTTTCTGGGTCTCTGGGTGTTTTTTTTTTTTTTTTTTTTGTTCTCTATTTTTTTTTTTTTTTCATGCTGCCTCTTAGTCTGACCATGAAGTTGTGGCAGATAAAGCAATCTTCCCCTCCTTTTAGAGCTCCAATAATGTGCTAGGATGCTGCGAATATTAATGGCCTCATCCAACCTTGGCCTCCCCTGAATGACAGGGATGGGAAATGCAAGCGGGAATCTAATAAGACCTGATTGTCAACATGGAGTTGTTTGTTGCTTTGGCTGCAATTAAACTCCCAGGCCTGTGTCCCCATGTTGATGGGGAAAAATGAGCAATGCAGCAGCAGTTGGTAATCATTATGACACGGAGTGATGTGATGGGGGGGGGGAGCACTGTCCTTTTTTTACAGTGCTCCAAAATCTGTTGATTGTTCTATCTATTGATCTATCGATTGTTCTATCTGTCTGTCTGACTCATTTTCTATGCAATCCAGTTTTAGGTCTGTCAAAGCGAAATTGCTTTTTAAAAAATGTGTGATCTAAAATGTGATTTTGATTGTAAAATTTTTCAAAAAATAGTGTAGTTCTTAATGATCATTGATTGCACTGCAAAACACGATTCATTCTGAGATACAAGTAAAAACTAAAAACTAGTATCTACCAGAATATAATTGGTTTAGCATGTTTGGGAGGTGAATTTAATACCACAAATCAAATCAATCACTGCAAAACCTTTAGTACTGTATGTGGGAACTTGAGTTGAATGGAGCAAAAGCAAACCTCTTCACCTTTATCAGATTGTATGAACACATCAACTTTTGAACTCATATTTTTAAAATAGGCTTTATTATGAGAGCTTTCTCCCATGTCATTGTGACATTTAAACACAAAGCAGTTTCCCTCTTTTGTTCTAAGCAAGGTTTGCGGTCTTATAATTCTACCTTTGGACCAGGGAGAACTCAGCTTTGTAGCTCAGCTTTGGCTTTTGCCAGAGGCTAGAGAGACAATAGCCATTTTTGTAGCAGAGGAAATCCCAATAGGAGATCTGCTTTCTTGGACTTTTTACTCCTAAGGTTCCAATCAAAAGAAGCTGAATTCTGCTAGCTCAATGCGGTAACTGAGAGCCAGGCGTCTCTCAGGACTGAATATGTCACTAGAAGGTGTAGTGGTTCAGCTGAAAAGAAACCGAGGGCCTTATACAATTACTCTGTCCTGTTTTAGCACATTAGACTCATTAAATCATTAGAACACTTGAAAAGAAGATTTGTTTTGAATTAATGTTGCATTTTCTTTTTCAAATGCACCAGTGTTGTACTTAAAGGGGTCATCAGATGCAAAATTCACTTTACAAGGTGTTTGAACATAAATGTGTGTTGGACGTGTGTGTACAGATCCATCCTATAATGATTTTTTTTTTAAATCCCTATTTTAAAATCCCCTTTCTCAAATCAGGCTGTTCTGAGGTTCTTGTCAGAATGACGTAGTTCTGTACAGGCCGCTCCCACGATAGTTGATTGACAAGACCACCTTACCTTAGTAGTATAAGGCTGACAAGACAGTAATTTAATTTGATAATTTGATATTGGAATTGTTTACTATACCATTTAAAAGCTCACTTACAGATATTTTCTTCTATTGAGCCCACTTGTTCAGGTTTGAGCATTCGAAAATCTGAGGGCAACTATGTGTGTTTCTCTTGAGCCTATCAGTGTGCACAGTCATGAGATGAAATGTATTTAATGTTCCATTAAGAATTTCCTGAAATGAAAGATGCAAGGAGATTTTGGTTTCGGCTGTTATTAGTACAGATTAAATACACGGTGCAGCCGGGACATGCTCCAGAGACCAGTCATTCAAGAAGAGAATCTATCTGATCTTATCTCCATCTTTGCTATAAAGTTACTACAGAATTGTAACACAGCTGCACTTTTTATTTAGCCAAGAGTGCTTTGTTGCAGAAAGGTTGATTTCTAGCGAAAAACTGATAAGAAGCACAGAAGAAGTGGATTTTAGATACAAGTTTGCAGTCGATGAGATTTTAAATGTTTTTGAAATCACCAAGGATGCATTATTTGACTAAAATACAGTTAAAACAAGAATATTGTGAAACATTATTACAGTTTATAATTACTTAAGCTATATTTTCTATTTAAATAAATTTTCAAATATAATCTATTCCTGTTGGCAAAGCTGGATTTTCAGCAGTCACAACTGTCTTGAGTGTCACGTGACCCTTCAGAAATCATTCTGATATGCTGATTTGGTGCTCAAGAAATATTTTAAATAATTATCAATACAGCAAACAGTTGTGCTGCTTAATATTGTTGTAGAAACCACAAAAAAAGGTTTTGAATATGTATGTGATTTTACGTTTTTAATACAAGGTGCAAGAGAGAAATCTTGAAGCAGTGTGTTGCTTATATTGTTTACAGGATTATATGGCTATAGAACTGCATTACATGTAACACTGAATCGTGGCAAGTAACTCCATCAGTAAAGAAACCAGAACACTCCAGACCTGAGCCTGTACAAGAACACTCTTATATAAATCACACTCCTGGCTTGTAACACAATCATTAGCTTAAACGTGTTATCTGTTGCTTTGGGGACAGGATAAGTATTACAGATAAACTGTTTACAAAAGTAGCTAACTAAGTAATTTTGCCATTGGTTAATGAAAGAATCATTTTAAAACACTGTGAAAGAAATAAACACCCAAGTGAAAATACAGCAATATGGCCTAAAGCAAAACTGACCTTACAATACTATCCAGTCATAAATTATTGAGAAGCCCACCTTTACACTCTAAACTACTTTTTCCTGAATTGGGTTGATTCACACTGTATGTTTCAATAACTGTTTGATTATTGAAAAATACAGTATGACTTTTTGATTATCTAGGCCTTCTCTATTTGTCATATTCTAAAATTGGAGGCTCTAGTGTCTGTTCCTGCAAATGTTTCAGCTGTCACAGAGTAGAAAGGCTTCATTCTGCTGATGCAGATGTAACTGGTTTTGTGCGACACAGTCTGTAGCCTGTAGCTTCATTCAGATTCATAAATGCGTATTGCAAAGCATTTTATTCTACTTGGTCTGTCTTTTTTTTGACAACATGTCATCTTTGGACTGTCCATTTGGACTGTGCTGAAAAGTGAGATCTCATTGAGAAGAGCCTCTGCATTAATACTGTAGATCTGGAACAGTTTTTAGACTCATGTCTGCTGGAAAGTGAAATCAAGATCACTAAGGTACTCAAGAACATGCTTTTCTTTTTCTAAGATCCAAACACAGACTGGCTGTGTGAGAATGCTAAGTGTGCTGTAAAGTAGTTTGCATCTGTTATAAATAATCACCAGGTTTCTCTTATATATCTCTTATACTGCTTCCATGTGTTGTGGATATGTACACTACATTTTTTTTTAGTAATTCTTTGACAAATACAAAGGTTAAAAGAATAGAAATTATTTGAAATAGAAAACTTTTTCAATTTAATGTTTTGTTTTTTTTCTGAATGAAAGTATTCTTTTCATATTTCTTCATATTTATCTTTATCTTACACGAAAGGTACAAAGCTGTCAATAGGGTGATACCTTAAGGTACAAAAGCTAAAAGGTATGTCTTTGTACCTTATTTACCCCTAAATGTACATATTAGTAATTCAAAAGTAGTGTATTTGTCTGATAGAGTGAGTAAGTAAATGAAAGCATTTTTGTCACTTTCTTGACAAAATCAAATGTTTGATGCATGTTTTGTTGGATAGTGCAAGCACCTTTCGTATACACTGTTCTGAAGATGCAGTTGAGAATGTGAGTTACATGGCAATTATGTAGAATTAAATATTTTTAGTATTTATTGATGTGTTATTAATGAATACACATTGAACCATTAAGATATGAGACTCATATTTCTTATGTCTTTAATTCTTAATGTGCTGAATATGAATGCAAGAGAAAAAAAATCATACAAATTAAAGACTTTAAAGTATTTAATGTAATGAAATATTAAAGTTGTGTTTCATCATGTGGATCCCAGGTCATTCATTATGCTATATTACTGTAAAAATATTACTGCTGGATGACATTAGAGTAAATGCTCTTGAAAGACCAGAGAAAAATGATCCTCACTGGAATGGGGCTGTTTTCTGCATCTGCTATGAAGCCTGAAGGCATCACATACATATCTATGGGATAATATACAACTGACTGGGCATAATCATAAAATAATCCCGACACAGTGATCAGGTGCCTGCTGTGAAATCATTACATAGCTGCTTACGAAAAAAAAAAAAAAAAAAAAAAAAAAAAAAAAAACCTAAAATAAATAAATGCACTTGAAATATCGATTTTACTAAAAAAAAAAAAAAAAAAAAAGTCAAATGAAAGACAGTGTTATGAGAGGCATGATATGGGACTATATTAAGTGCACTGTCCTGCAAATATGACATTAGTTTGCCATTTATGTAAAGGTTAACTCTTTTTGTCACCTTTGTGTCTTTCTGTATCAAAAAGCTGTGCTACATGTTGGTTGTGGCCAAAAATTAAGGATTTGAGCTTCTAATACAGAGGTTAGAAGGTTCAATTCCAGAAAAGGGTGACCCAATAACTGGAGAATTACTGACATCCCACTTCTGCCCTGAAACGGTTTCACCTTTGAGCAAGGCACTTAACCCATACCTTTCTCCATGAGGATGCAATTTCCTTACCGTGAAGTCGTTTTAGTAAAAATAAATAAATAAATAAATAAAATAAAAGAATCTGCCAACTGACAAGTTTCAATTAAATATGTTGCAATGTCAGTACATATGTTAAAAATTAAATATTGAATTGATTTGCATTCACTTCTGTAGTTTTAGACACTTGTTTTACATTTGTCACAATTAGTGCACAAAAATAAATAACATTTAAAAACAATCAATAAATAAAATCAATAAAATCATAATTACAAAAATTGACAGCAATTTATTTACCCCTGGTAAAGAATTAAACATAAATAGCATATATACAACAGAAGCAAAGAACTAAATAAATAATCCCTTTTCTGCCAGAACAAAACATTTCGGCTCTTCTATTAACTGAATTCCTGCAGTCATGCTCAATTAGTGTCGCATGAGATGTTTAACTCCATTGTAATGCAAGTCATATGTCAATTGACCTGGAAGTGTTGATGCTGATTACATTTGGTTCTCATTGGTATACAGTTCCCTGTGGATGGCAGAGAGGGAAACATAACATAAAACTGAAAAATGTTCACTCTACATGATATATTAGTGACTTTGGCAGTGCGGGGGCAAATGCTGAAATGTCTTTTTAACAAACTGGCCAAGAAAGACAAGTAGAACATTTTTTACAATGATATAAAATTGTGAGCATGTATAAACTGCCATATTGAATGTGAATACATTCAAACATCCATACAGATATCCTTCATGCTGGAAAATACATTATCCTGTCAGTTATAGATTACACTAAAAGATTTTGGTAACACTTTAGAATAGGGAACACTTATTAACTATTAACTACAACTTTTCCCTCAATAAACTCCTAATTTGCTGCTTATTAATAGTTAGCAAGGTAGTTGTTAAGTTTAGGTATTGGGTAGGATTAGGGATGTAGAATAAGGTCATGTAGAATAAGGCATTAATATGTGTTTAATTACTACTAATAAATGGCTAATATTCTATTAATATGCATGTTAATTAACAACTAGTTAAGAGACCCTAAAATAAAGTGTTACCAAGGTTTTAATACAGAACTGAATAATTTCCCGAGGACAGGTTATACTGTAACATTCACCATACATTTCCACCATGTGTATAACAGATGTTCGCATTGAGGAAGCCTGTATCATGTCTTAACGTTTAGCTTAAAGCTTCCCTGAGGCATCAGTTGTTATACTGCAGCAGAGCCTGGTCAAGAAGGCACTGGCCTTGCTGAGCCTCAGAAACCCCAGAGTCATTTCAATTATGTTCATCTTTACAATAAAGACTCTGTCATCCTGAAACACTGCTAACAAGAGTCGATATGATTCAGCTTGGGCCTCCGTCACTGTGGATGTTGACACAGTTAATCTGATAAGCTCTATGAAGTCCTTCTAATGAAATCAAACTTTATACAAACAAAGGAGGTGTGCCTATTTTATTGTGTTTACATTTGTGAGACGTTTAGGAAATACTGAGAGAGAAAGAAAATTTTAAACATACTTTTAAGAGTCTACCAGAGTCTTGTGCTAGTTTTCTTTATTTACTTTGGCTTATTCTTTTTAACATACCCACAAATATTTGTGTTGATATTGATGCTGATATCAGTTATTTATATATATATATATATGTGTATATATATATATGTGTATATATATATATATATATATATATATATATATATATATATATATATATATATATATATATATATATATATATATATATATATTAGTAGTAGTAGTAGTAGTAACAGTGTTGTTATAAAATAAAATGAAAAAAAAATAAGAATAGTTTTCATTTATTGAAATAAATCTCAAAAATTATAAATTATTAATGGAAAAAAAAAAAACTTCAAATAAAATAACAAATGTTGCCTTACAAGCTAAGTGAAGTCAAACAGGTTTAAGCTGAAGTACAAAAATAACTAAAGCTAAAACTGAAATAATAATAAAAAAAAAATAATAATATGCATGAAATTTGCTGGTGCATTGTAAGTATCAATATACATGTGTATCAGTACACAGTCTATATAGTAGCCAGTCTTCCAGTGAAGGAGCACAAATCGCATTACCATGATCTAGATGTGTCAGTTGAGCCCAGGGGCCTTGTGACGGCTCTTTTTTAAAATTTTTACGTGACTCTACTTTGCTGTGTACCAGAAGAGCGAGTGGGAATGTGTAGACAGAAACACACACCATCTTTCAGGTATCATATTTAAAAGGCTTTAGAATTTAGCTGTACTGAGAGGAAAGCATTTCTAGTAGTCAGATGCACTGTAATTAAAAAAAAAGTGCTAATGAGCTATGCATAAAGTAATTGCAAATTTGACTGAAAACAAATGAAATTGAAAACAAATGCCTTTTAACTCCCTGTTGGAGATTAAACACTTTCTTGAGAGGACTATAAAACTGGCATGAGAACATTAAATAGTTTTGCTGCTTTATAAAAATTGGTTCTTCCTTTTTGTTGCTGGTTTTCTTTATCCAGACAGATTTTATAAAGTTGTGTGACCTCAGCATGGCTATTTGTCCAGTAGTAATCTAAATGTAGTCACATATCCTGAGGGACCGACCACAGGGGCCAATTTACTGGAGCAGTCGACTAATGCTCACTTTAATGCTACTAAATCACACATTCCCCATAGGCTGTTTCTGATGACCATATAATGAAAGTGGGAACTATGTGTTAGATATGAATGTGTGATTTCAGCTAAAGGAATGCATGTACAGAAATATTTTTATCACACTCTTTATTTTTAATAGACCCATTTCCGTCATTTTGTGGGACATTACATGTTAATCAAAAGTACATGGACTCCAGTTTTTTAACTGTGACTACACCGCAGAGAAATGAGACTGTTTGATTCATGTTTTAAATTAGTTAAAGGAATAGTTCACCCAAAAATCAAAATTTGCTGAAAATTTACTCACCCTCAGGCCAGGCAAGATATAGATGAGTTTGTTTCTTCATCAGAACAGATTTGGAGAAATTTAGCGTTACAAAACTTGCTCACCAATGGATCCTCTGCAGTGAATAGGTGCCGTCAGAATGAGAGGCCAAACAGCTGATAAAAACATCACAATAATCCGTAAATTATCGACATGACTCTAATCCATAAATTAATGTCTTGTGATTTGAAAAGTTGCTTGTTTGTAAGAAAAAAACAAAACAAAAAAACATCCATTAATAAGGTATTTTAACTTTAATCTTTGCTTCTGGTCAAAATATGAGTCTATAATCTATAATAATGCTTCCTCTAGTGAAAAAGTTCATCTCCTGTTGTCCTCTCACATCAGAATCCACCTCTCTCTCTCTCTCTCTCTCTCTCTCTCTCTCTCTCTCTCTCTATATATACTGAATGCTATTACTTGTATACACATGATAAACTTGCTCAACCTTTCTCTCACCCATATAAATAAGCTGCAACCAGAACTGTCAACTGATTGCAAAATGTGTTACAAGGAATTCCACAACATGAACTAAGTAGAGCACGTTCAATTTAAGCATATTATGACCTGATTTTCTTTCTTTACACTCTTCAAAATAAGTCTCTGGAGATGTATGTGAAAACCAATGTCATTTTATTAAAGCAGATGTGTGTCACCATAGTCATACAGTCAGTCTGCCCTATATTAGTGTACTTTATGTACATGAGGTGTGAGTAACACCATTCAAAATGCATTAAAAACTAATGCGAAACTATTTTTTAAAAGTAAAATCTTTTCATATATTTCTTTATTTATTTATTAATTTGTCTGCTGATGCATGCCTTAAAATACAAAAACATAAAATAGTCAATTACATTTTCTTTTTCATTTTTGTATATTAAAAAGTCTTTTTATTGTTGATCATTGTAATATTTTTCAGCACCCCTTATTCATTAGCATTACTTTTCCAGTCTCTTTCATCAGTTTATCTCAGTAATCTTTTCAACTGCATTTTATTTTATTTATTTTTTTTTTTTTTTTGATATTTACCTTTATCTGTATATTATCCTTTTTTTTTTGTCTTCATTTGCAGTGGATATTGAGTAGAGAGATTACATTTCCTGTACAGGGAAAATGTAGATAGGCTGCTAAAGTGCAGTCATGATCCATCAAGGTAAATTGGGAAAACAAATGCACAATAAATGAGTCTGATATTGATGAGGTGCTTCTTTAGTAAAGCAATCAAATCGCAGATATTGTGTGTCCTTCATCTAGAAGACAAAATCATGGATGGATTATGATTATTAAATAAAATATAAGAATATACAATATAACAGCCCATTGCAGTTGTATTTGATGGTTGTAGTGGACAGCAGCCAAAATTAGTCCCCAGTAGACTGTGCTCAACTGAGACAGCATGCTGGTTATTCATATGCAGGCCTACGGGTAAAAATGCAACGATGAAATGCTTTGTGTATTCAGTGTGTTGTTTTAACAGTGGGACCGCCGTTCCAGCGACTTTGAATTACTAAACTCAGACAGTTGGTGGATCCTGGTTAAGGTGAGGCGTAATTTGGATCTTACTTGAAAATCCTCTGTTATCCTAAAAAAAGTAGCCAATTTCCAGTTGCCTGCAAAAAGACAACAATTCCAGAGTTTCAGTTACAGAGGCGAGGTATTAGCTGAAATGGAGAGTGGAACATGATCCTCATCTGTGTGCCTGTGTTTATTTAGCAATCCCGGGTAAGTCTGGCTGGAGGAGACAGACCATAAATGTCGGCGAGGGGGGACAGTGTTTTATCTTCTTTGGTATAGTGGATCCGTGCATGGGATGGCATGGCATTCATTAGAAATTGTAATAGCTCAGTTTCAGTCTTTACGGGTCACCGTTCTGTGTCTTAGTCAAGCTCTAAATGCACGTTTTACTTAAATTACAGCATGATATCATTTCATATTTCTTGGTTCTTGGTGGCTGCACTCCCAGGACATTAATCTGGTTCCACTTCCACATATAAAATTAGTCTCTGGGGTCTACCACTTGCTTTTAAATTCACATACCTCCAGTATGATAGTTTTTGTGTTCCTTTGAAGTCACACTTAAATGGGTGGATCAGATCTACTAATGTTACATTCATTTCAGTCTAACTTTAACAGGAAATGGACAATTTTCTGCTGTTTTAACTATGCTTTCTTCCCAAATTTGTACCATTTTTGTTAGAGGTCCTCAAAGAAAGAGGAACCTGAAAAAAGCGTTTGGCAGGGTATGATTACATGGCACTCTGGACTCGTTTTGTTGTTTGTTACACCCCATTTACCTTTTGCAACTTAGCAAAGGCGAACACCTCCCTGCATACAAGACCAACAAGTGACAGACTTGTAGATTGACGATAACTTGCAAAGATATCCAGTTTGAACTATGGCTATCACAATATCAGATTTTAACTATACAATTATTGTGGCCAAAATAATTCACAGTAAAGACTATTACTGTAATGAACGATAAAATAAATAAATAAATAAATAAATAAAGCTATGAGTCAAAATGCTTTCTTTCTTTCTTTCTTTCTTTCTTTCTTTCTTTCTTTCTTTCTGGCCAATCAATGAGACTCAAAATGCGTATGTAGAGAGGTGAAGAAAGACTCTGTATCCATAACAGTGCTAAAGCATACTGTAGCATTTGGACCAATCAGACACACATTAGTTCATCAGATTTAACAAATCAAATTAGTTATTAGATTAACAAATAATCACAGACCCCTCACCCAACACACATTCTGGGTGCCGGTATGTCTGTGATGACTCCAGGTCCCCGGTTCCATAGCAACCAACCTGATAACACTAGTTTTATTGCTCTAAGGAATGCGGGCCGAGCAACACTCAACTCATTTTCCCTTAGGAAAGAGACATTAAGGCACATAAGAATGGACTCTTCTCTAATTAATTCATTGAAAAACCTTTCTTTGAATGAACACACACATCCTCAGGTCATTGTGTATATTGTTACTGTTCGTATATATTGTCTTTTGTACTCTATCCTGTTTTATGCATGCTTATGATAGATCACTAGTTAATATTACCTCACTTATATCATGTTTGATCTCTATCAATTCGTCTTCGGATGATCTAATTGAGAGTGTATATTATATGTTGCTACCTATGCAACATATAAGTGTTCTAAGAATCTTTAATAGTTTGTATATCAACTATTAATCCAACCCCATGCAAATTACCATGCTCAGAGACAAAGAGTCGTAAAACCTTCCCTCCAAAGAGACTGGAGCCCATTGGCTCTTTGACTCCCCAGAGGTGTGACCTCTATACTAGATAAAGCTCTCACACACAGGTCCGGCTCTCTCTTCTAAAAAAAAAAAAAAAACCTCTCTTCTGCAAAAACTTCTTCTGCAAAAAGCTCTTCTGCTATCTTCTGATTGCTCCATGAGGGATTCACGGAGGGCCTGAACTGGTGCGGGCGCGCCCGGCAGGCCCCCAACATAGAGCCGTGAGTGATCTCCCCCAGCCTGGGAGATGACTCTTGACCACAAATACCCAGTCTGTGGTTCTGGAAGATGTGAGCTAGAACTCTTCTGGACCATTAAGTTTTTGTGCCAGGCTTTACGGCCCTTGTCTTTCCATTCAGCCAAAGCTCCTCGGACCTCAGCAGATCTCTTTCTTAGCTCTTTTTCCACTCTCTACCTAGAAGAACATTTCTACCTCAGAACATCTTTGGAATTCATCACTCTTCAACCCGGAAGAACATGATCGCGAGTCCAAAAACCTTGAAACCATCAAGACTTTTCATCCGAGACCGCATTCTGGACACAAAGGAAGTGCAAGTATAGTACATTTAACTAAACAAAACAGAGGTTTAGTATAAGTTATAGACCCCGTTATAAACGGCGCTGATGGTTTTACTCAGGTGGTTAAATGATTTTTTCCATAACTGCATTCTCTGTTTTCTCTAATGGCTTCATTCATCCACTTTAGCTCCACTTTGTATGTATGCGTGAGTGTATGTTATTCGTTGTTTGTT
This sequence comes from Spinibarbus caldwelli, assembly GCA_039654775.1. NCBI lineage: Eukaryota > Metazoa > Chordata > Actinopteri > Cypriniformes > Cyprinidae > Spinibarbus > Spinibarbus caldwelli. The sequence goes on along the minus strand of CM077220.1, from coordinate 26,181,802 downwards.
TAGATTAGTTATGTGTGTTAGCGTTTAGTTAATAAAACTCTTGTGCACAAATTACATGAGTTTCTGATTCTGCCTTGCATATTAATGTCCCTTTACGATTTGACCCTTGCTACATGCTCTGATGCATTAATAGGAAGGTATTTTCTGTTGCCACGGAAATATCCTTTCTTAGAGTTGATATGGATTTACACTGAATGCTCGCTGGACGAACAGATCAGCTGATGGCAATTTAACTCTGCTACAGTTATTACTGTCAGCCGATATAAATAATTGTAATTAATCATAATTAATTGTAATTATTTATATACAATTCCCTTTTGAGCTAAATTTGCTACAATACAAAAAATAACCTACTGTTGACCTGCAGAGGGGGATCTTTTTTTACGGAAACCAAAAATCTTCTATACTGACAATACAAATGAACATTCGCAAACAACTTTGCAAACTACAGGGTTGGATCTACAGCTCTTGACTTGAGGTAGAAGCATAATTTCACAAATGGACTTAAATAGATCCTGTTCTTGGGTACAATAAGCAAGCTAACACGCAGTACATTCTATGATGTTCATTCCAATTAAATATATACATTTCAGTCTATACATTTTAGCATGTCAACAATCAGTGTCATTTTTGAAGAGTGCGCATGTGCATGAATGTGTAAGAAAACTTTGGGAAACAGTTGTGACTATTTAGTTAGTTTCTCTAATGATCCATCATTTAGTAGTTAATAAGATAGATAATAATGATTTTTTTTTTTTTTTTTTGGCCGGTTGATTATAATTTGTATAACCACAGTTTTACTACAAATACTGTACCATGGTTAAACTTGTCATGAATTCAGCCTCTGTGGCTCCCTCCGATCGTCACCAGAGGCAACCGTCACCTGAGAATTAACTGTCACGAACTCCAATTCCCATAATACCCCGTACCTGTGGCTGATTACCTGCACAGGTGTTTCATATTGACTCTGGTCCATTTAAGCTGTTCTCCCAGTCATCTCATTGCGAAGTCTTGTCTTGCCATGCAAACATTTCCGAGTGTTTCTCCTGTGTATGACTCTGACTATTTACTGGACTCTGATTCTCTGCCGCCTGCCTACTCTGATTCAACCTGCCTTGTTATTTGATTATCCTGGGTGTTTGCTGCCAGCCCTGATCTTCAGCCCGAACTCTGATTTTGATTCTGCCCTGTCTATGTTGTGTTTGAAGCTCGTGATTGAATTCTACCTGTTTGACTTGCATTCTGTTTTAATAAAGCTGCACATGGATCCTAACGCCACTGACTCCTCTTTACAGAACTATAGTTACTCTGGCAAAACAGTGGTTTTCTTTTGTTATTTGTGACAGAGACAGCAGCAGAAATGTACAGATCTAACATACTGACAAGCATTCAATTACTTTTCAGAACTTTTCAGAAATATTGAGGACCTCCGGCAGGAGACTGTACAGGTGCATCTCAATAAATTAGAATGTCGTGCAAAAGTTCATTTATTTCAGTAATTCAGCTCAAATTGTGAAACTTGTGTATTAAATAAATGTACACAGACTGAAGTAGTTTAAGTCTTTGATTCTTTTAATTGTGATGATTTTGGCTCACATTTAACAAAAACCCACCATCTCAACAAATTAGAATATGGTGACATGCCAATCAGCTAATCAACTCAAAACACCTGCATAGGTTTCCTGAGCCATCAAAATGGTCTCTCATTTTGGTTCACTAGGCTATACAATCATGGGGAAGACTGCTGATCTGACAGTTGTCCAGAAGACAATCATTGACACCCTTCACAAGGAGGGTAAGCCTCAAACATTCATTGCCAAAGAAGCTGGCTGTTCACAGAGTGCTGTATCCAAGCATGTTAAAAGAAAGTTGAGTGGAAGGAAAAACTGTGGAAGAAAAAGATGCACAACCAACCGAGAGAACCGCAGCCTTATGAGGATTGTCAAGTAAAATTGATTCAATAATTTGGGTGAACTTCACAAGGAATGGACTGAGGCTGGGGTCATGGCATCAAGAGCCACCACACACAGACGTGTCAAGGAATTTGGCTACAGTTGTCGTATTCCTCTTGTTAAGCCACTCCTGAACCACAAACAACGTCAGAGGCGTCTTACCTGGGATAAGGAGAAGAAGAACTGGACTGTTGCCCAGTGGTCCAAAGTTCTCTTTTCAGATGAGAGCAAGTTTTGTATTTCATTTGGAAACCAAGGTCCTAGAGTCTGGAGGAAGGGTGGAGAAGCTCATAGCCCAAGTTGCTTGAAGTCCAGTGTTAAGTTTCCACAGTCTGTGATGATTTGGGGTGCAATGTCATCTGCTGGTGTTGGTCCATTGTGTTTTTTGAAAACCAAAGTCACTGCACCCGTTTACCAAGAAATTTTGGAGCACTTCATGTTTCCTTCTGCTGACCAGCTTTTTAAAGATGCTGATTTCATTTTCCAGCAGGATTTGGCACCTGCCCACACTGCCAAAAGCACCAAATGTTGGTTAAATGACCATGGTGTTGGTGTGCTTGACTGGTCAGCAAACTCACCAGACCTGAACCCCATAGAGAATCTATGGGGTGTTGTCAAGAGGAAAATGAGAAACAAGAGACCAAAAAATGCAGATGAGCTGAAGGCCACTGTCAAAGAAACCTGGGCTTCCATACCACCTCAGCAGTGCCACAAACTGATCACCTCCATGCCACGCCGAATTGAGGCAGTAATTAAAACAAAAGGAGCCCCTACCAAGTATTGAGTACATATACAGTAAATTAACATACTTTCCAGAAGGCCAACAATTCACTAATTTTTTTTATTTATTTATTTATTTTTTTTATTGGTCTTATGAAGTATTCTTATTTCTAATTTGTCTAATGTGAGCCAAAATCATCACAATTAAAAGAACCAAAGACTTAAACTACTTCAGTCTGTGTGCATTAAATTTATTTAGTACACAAGTTTCACAATTTGAGTTGAATTACTGAAATAAATGAACTTTTCCACGACATTATAATTTATTGAGATGCACCTGTATATTACAACATTCATGTACAAATATTACTGTATTCTACAAAATCCATGAAACGACAATTCTATTACTCGCATAGTCATAGTTTCTATATATATATGTTTTAGATTAAAGGAGCCCCCTAGTGGTTCGGGGCCCTGTGCAATTTGCATAGGGAGGACCAGCACTGATTACTGGAGCTGGATTTTTTATTTATTTATTTTTATTTATTAATTTATTACAATATTATTGTATGTGTAGTATTAACTCATTGTCAGTATTTCATATTGTATCACAGTTATAGTCAACACTGGTGTTTTGCAATATCCCTAGTATGAAGTCTTTTTACAAAATTTGTGCTGTTTTCTCATCAATATTAAAATCAATTATTTGCAGCCCAGTCCGAAATGCCATTCAGGAGTTGACACTGTTATTAAGGACATGGAACTGGTGTGTGTCGCTTCAACGTGGGTTTGTTGCACCTCACATGGCGATAAGCCTCGCTTTGGTTTAATGCGGGGAGCTGGTTCCTGTCTCCCCTCCTCAAGTAGGTCACAAATGGTCTCGCTGCAGACTCGGAGAATAATCCCATCTCTTCGTAGTCTGGAGGATTGTGATGTGAAGGAAAAAAAATCCCTTTTTCCACTGATGAAGCTCTGAACCCTGAATATTCTGTACCGACAGTTTGAGGACTTTGTGATAGGTAATTCGTGCTCGTAAGCGACAATTTACATAATAGGGTACAGAGAGAACATTTTTAAATAATTGCCTTGTTGACAGTGAATTGAGTAAATTTAAGAAGTGTGCAAAGTGTACATTCTAGAAGGCCTGGAGTTGTAATAACATCATCCATGTATATATTCATGCCGATATGGTGTAACAGTCAGTTTCCTCACTTAACACAGAACTGTAATTAACCTGCCTAGGTTTGAGAAAATTTATTATATCACTGGACACATGTTTGTGTCATAGTCTCGGTCAGATGGTGTATAACCCTGGGGAGTCTTGTAATAGCCCTGCATCCAGGTGGGTGTATTGATTAAAGCTGTACTGCACTTGGAAATATGTAAATCTGTGCTAATTAGTTTTCATTCACAGAGAAGGCCAGTGTCTGAAATGCCATTTCTAGGCTAGCTTAATAACAGACAGGCCTGCTGCTTGATCGCATAAAAATCATTTACAATGGGAGAGAGCGAGAGCGAGAAAGAGACGGACTGTTCTTTAAACAGGATTTTAAATCTGATCATCATTATCATAAGTCAGCAGTAGTCATTAGGGAGCATATAATATATCAAGACTGAGAGATTAATGGAGCTGGACCTGATAAATTCCTGTTTTCCGTCAAATCATTGCGTAGGGTTTGTCTAATACTCACATAATTAGCTTACACCATTGAGGAGTGATTGATATTTGCTGTGTTGCTGGAAAAAAGAGGGAGCCAGTGGTAAATACTAGGGATGTGCAGCAAAGCCATTATCTGAATTAAATATTTGACACACTATTATTCCTTTTTTTTTTTTTTTTTGGAAAGAACTCTATAATGCTCTCCCCATTATTACATTTGTTTGATACATTAAGAAAAGTAATATGGTGAATTTTTATATATTAATATTACTTTATAATTTAATATAACTGTTTTCTATTTTAATACATTTTAAAATGTAATTTATTCCCATGATGACAAAGCTTAATTTTTGCATTCACAATAAATGCATTTACTGTTACTTTTGTTCAATTTAATGCAACTTTGTTGAATAATAATAAAAAAAATAGATAAAATACTAAAATACAAACTTACTGACCCCAAATTTTTGAATTATATTATCTGGATTTGTTTTATTAAAAATTATTAAAGTCATTATTGGTTCCTTTACAAATACATTATTTATCTTTGAGCACATTCCTAGTAAAAAAACAAAAAAACAAAAACGGTTTGGCTTTAGATAGAGAGCTGTTGAGTGTAACGTGCTGAAGGACAACACTGGGAGACCTAAAATACGGAGGGTTTTGTCAGGCTGTCTTATTCACAGTATAGATTTTCCATATGTCTACAGCTGATGATTAAAATTCCTCAGACCGGGTGACCCCAAAAAACTCCAGCTGGGACTGTCGCACATGCCATTTTTATGGGAATTTATTGGTTGTGCACATTTCTGGTAACTTATTACCATTTCTCCTTGACCCCCAAAAAAAATCTCTGTCAACATTTTTTTTTTTTTTTTTTTTTTTTTTTCTTCTTAAATGTAATATTTATTCTCCCGTGACTTTAGTATAACATGCAGTTTAACAGATGGCAGATATTGGTAGCATGTTGCCCAACAGAGCACAAAGATCAAATAAGATTATGTAGGTAACACAAATACCTGTTGTTTTGTTGTCAGGAGCAAGACATGTTACTCACTATTCTGGACCGAAATAACATCTGCAGTGTTTTACCGCACTTACTCATTGGAAATTCTGAGCAGTGAAAAGGGAGATGCTTATGATGAAATAATCGTGTGAAAAATCTCTGAATCCATTGATAAACCATCCGGCTGCATCCCCGCACTTTCCCAGCTGGCGTAATCTGTTTAACCTTTTAGCGAAATCCTTCCGCATGCCCCATGGTCCACACAAACACAGACATTGTAGTTAAAAGCCTTGAAGATCAGGAAGAAAGCCTCAGCCAGGCAGATAGAGTTTCTTTTTAAAGACCTGCCGGGATAGAAGTGTTACAATCAGCGGGAACAATCGCAAGAATATTCCGGGAACCTTCAATCCAAGGGGCAGAGTAACGGGCACGGTGGTCCATTTCATCCATCAGGGATGATGCGTGCAGGAAAAGGAGTTCTTTCTTAATCAGGTTAGGCCTCTCTCTAACCACAGCACATCTCCAGCCTCCTCTCTCAAACGCATCCATCTTGGGCTGGAGAGGTAATGTGTTCCTAAGTGAGTTAACCCACTACACAAATTTGATTTGGCCCTTAAACATTACATCACTCTTTATATCTCATTATTAATTAGCTGGTATTATGCTTCAGACATTGTGTTTAGCGTGCCTTAAGGTTATCGGAAGAGGTCCATTCATCCCATGCTGTATTTAATTTCATGTGTTTAATTAATATATAGCAGACTTTTAGAAGCCTACCAACAGAAGACCTTTCATGAACCACATATGAACCTTTGCTTCTCGGCTCTGGTTCATGTTCATATCATGATTCATATCTCAGAGAAATCAAAAGTGCAATGGTGAACGGTCAAAGTCTGCACTCATCTGTCACAACTGTTTCAACTGATGCTCTTTTTTTCTGAGGTTTAATCGTTATGTGAGATATTAAGTGGCACATTTTCTTGATAGTCTTACTTTCCTACATATCACACATGCACACTTCAATAAACTAAAATGACACAGGTTAAGGTGTTTACTTTCTGGGTAAAATCAGAAAAATTGGGCAAAAAGACCACGTGTTGTTCGCTTATAAAGCATAATCAGTTTAGAAACGTGAATGTAAACACACTTAATGAGAGGTAACTAAATGTATACTTCCGATATCTATGTCAAAGAAGGTGACGCCCAGAGCAGACTACCTATTTCACCATCGCCATGTACCAGTGGTAGTTTGAAGGTGGTTACCAACCATAGTGAACTCTTCCAGAAAGTTTGGCTTTGGCAATCTCTTTTGAATTCTAGAAACAAACTCCAAACTAACTTTGTTTTGGCCTGATTTTGTTGGAAATTATGCCACACCAGTTCATTCTCTGATTTCGCTTGATGTATGTCAAGGCATTTTAAGTCCTAGATTTAAGCCACTGGCATCAGATGAAGCCATTAAAGGACACTTCAAAACTCCATAACACAACAATGTTTACATCACATACAGTGATGTCGATTCACTGTAAATGGAAACTTCTTTTAACCCACGTGGTTGGAAACTGTTACCGTTGCCAAAAAAGTACACCGTTAAATCATCTGCCCCTCAAAGTTGTTTGCAAACAGACCATCACAATCTATTGCAGTTAGTGGAGGTTTTCCTTGCTAAAGCATAATGGTAATTACGGTCAACGCTGTTAGACAGGAAAGATGATACTGGCCTCTTCACTTATTTTATGGAGTCAGCTTGAGCACTTTATGTTCCTTGAACTTGCTTGTTTTACCCAACACCCTAAAGTCGGGCCTCCACATCTTTGAAATGAGATCTGGAAGTCTTCAACCCTCCCTCAGCCCTCTTTCCTACTGTGCAGTGAACTACTGGGAGTTGCTCTGAGACACTGAACCCTTTCTCCCACCCCAAATCTTTAGTGCATTAATGGCTCCTTTGTTTGTATGAGATTCTCTCCAGTCTGCAGGCCATGTCTGAAAATGCAATGTGTAAGAGAATTAATTTTCTAATTTTTCTTGTGTCAGTAGTAGTTGTTCAAAGTGCCAATTAGCTGAAGTTGCTCACACCTATTCTGTGTGGAATGAGCCAAACAAGCTTGCATAAATCAAAATGTATTAATTAAATGAAGTGTGCATGAAAAGGTGTAGGATTTTAAAATAATGTGAAATCTGAATCAACTAAATTACAGCTGAGACTAAGCCGATGCCTTGAAATATATACAAACTGTCAAAGCCATTATGCCCTATTTTTGAACTTAGCTGTATTAATAATTACCAGCAAATTTAAAATGTGTTATTTTAATTCACTAATGTGTAATAGTGTGAATACAGAATAACTTTTAGCTAACTGCAGGAAAAGTCTCTCAGGAACAACCTCAGGTTAACTGACCTGCTCAAGGCCACAATATCCAGCATGACTCGAGATCCTGGAGTTCACTTTTACATGGGCATGGAACCTACGGCCTAGATTCTTAATGATTTGGCAAGCATCGTCAATATAGGAATACAGAAATTCATGTCCTTCTTCTGAATCCAACAACACCAAAAATTCTGTGCTTAGACAAATTTTCATTAAAAACTACTTTTCTCCGAATCAGTAATTTTCCATATTGAAAAAGCAGAAAATGGCATCCTGGTGGCTTAGGGGCTTTTAGCAACTCTCCGCTGTGCTGACAGAAACTGTACAATGATGCAATTCTAGATAAAATAGGTGCTCATCAACTTCCCAGGAGACAGTGTGACAGTCAGACCATGACACATAAACTGCAGTAAATAAACTTTCTAACTCAATTTCTGGCATGACACCCATTCTAAACCTGTGCTGACAATTCATTAAGCAAATCATCTTGTATTTATTTTGAAAAGCCCCATGTAACCTGTGTTTGTGGTCATACGTCAGGATAGAGAGAGAGAGAGAGAGAGAGAGAGAGAGAGAGAGAGAGGTGAAGAAATACCTTTCCAGTACCTATTCAATGCCCCAATTCCAGGAATCAACGTGAAACAGTGAAATTTTTTCATAATGTTATTTAGCCATAAGACTCTGTAATCTGTTTACATGGCTTTTAACTCGGTGCCTTTGGAAAGTGCTGTTTTAGTACACTCACTGGGAGTTTATCGCTACCTCACCACTATGAATATATTTATTTATAAAACCATGCATGTGAATCTCACTGCTCTTGCCCTGTCACTGTTTTTCCATTTAGCAAGGGAAATAAAAGAAACCACAATACATTAATTTATTCTTTTCTTAAGGTAGCCATGCATCTGTGCCAAATAATTCAGCCCCATGTTGAAACACATAATGCAAGTCCATGCAAGAGCTGATATAATATAATGTAAATATAATAATATAAAACTGATGGAAAAGCAATTAGGCCATAATTGAATGAAAAAAAAAATCTGTAATTATTATTTAATCAACAGTTGTTTTCAATAATTTTGCAAATTTGTTGTTCAAAGTGCTTTTAAAGCTTCTCTTCAGGCATTACTGCTGGAATTAAAATCAAGAGCACACACTGGATATTTATTTTTAGAACTGCATTATAGGCATGTTGCTCTTGCCTCTGTTGGTTTAGAACAGAAATCAATTTATGGCTAAAAATGTACAAGAGTAATAAAATAAAACTAAAATAGGACAGTTTGTCAAGACAAACTCCCAAGTGTTGGCTTGAAAATCACTTGTCTGGAAGGTTAAAAATTGTTTGCAGGCTAGGCTTATGTAAATCTTATGCAATTTGAATGCTTGGGCATTTTGAAGGTGAATTGAAGTTTGTATGCAGTTGAATATGCTTTGCTAGGGGGGTTGCTAAGCTGTTTTGGGTAGTTAGGAAGTTGCCAGACAGTGATTGCCACAGTAGGTAGTTGCTGAGAAATTTTAGGTGTCAAGGATGAAGGTTGGGGCGTACTGTGGTGAATGTGGCTTGAAAGAGTTACATTTCGAAATATTGGTCCTAACCCAAGTTTGTACAATAGCAGCGTGTTGTCTTTGTCAAGTGAACATAATAAACAGACACGAACGTTCCCATGGCTCTTTCTCTCCGATTACACCCCCTCTGTCTCTTTCTACCCTTTTCTCTCTTTTGCCCGCCCCCTCCATCCTCAGGTCACATGACTGACAATGCCTTGTTTGTTCTATTCCGGGAATTTTCGTACTATGTGATTAAATGTAAATATCAGCATATCAACACTCAAGAGATGGGTTTTAAGCCGTTTCTTGAAGATGGCTAAGGAAAACACAAAACCATGAAGAGTGGCTGAAGATGGCCTCAAAATCACACAAGCAAACAAAAAAGAGGCACATCTCAACCAATCCCATTAATTAAAGTAACAAAATAAACCAGCTGACCTGTTTTTAGTGAGGAAAAGGTGTGTAGACTTTCTGATATTGTATTTTGCACACTGGTCCAGGCATAGACTCAAGGACATGTGGTCTTAATAAAGCTCCAAATTGATGGAAGATGGAGGCAATAAAAAACACATTCTTCCAACATTTAATGTTTATTTTTTTTTATTTCTGCTTTCAGTTTTAAAATGAGAATGGGAGGATATTAGGGGGTTTCTGTGGCCCTCCCCAACTCACTTGATGAATGAGTGAAAGAAGCGATGGAGACAGTTCACCTTCTCCGTGCTTTGTTTCAAGGAGACTTTTGATGATTGTTGTCAACTAATGCTAACCAGATTAAATGACAGCCTGGGTATCAGAGTTAGCTTTTACCCTTTCCAGGGCTCTTGTTACCCCTTTCTTTAATTATGATTACAGCTTGCTGATGATGAAGCTGTTGCGGGAAGCTTCCTGGGCTCATGGCAGATGTGTAAGGCAAGCGCTTCACTGTCACTCCATCATTGTTTGACAGAGGCGTGACTGGAGTGTGGCGAGCACCGAAAACATGCTCACAAGACTCAACAGCCACCTTGAGCTCTCCAGCCCACTGGGAAACTACCAGTCCTTTGTTTTTTTTTTTGTTTTGTTTTTTTAAATGTCATTGTCCCAACGATGATATACTACATGGACAAAAGTTTGTGGACATATCCTTCTAATGGTTTGGCTAGGCCATTAATTAAGGGAAGACAAATCATAATGCTACTCCATACAATGCCATTTTAGAATAGAAGTTTTGAATTCTTTAGATGCCAAAAACCTCAAATATGTTGATCCCCTTGTGAATGGAACATATTCTTAAAATATCCATGGAAGCTATATCTTTTCTTTGACTGAAAAAAAGTGAATATAAAATTGTTTACACTCTGTGAGAAAAAAAAAAAAAAAGTTAAGTGTGAACTGCGTTGTGTGATATTGTGAGATAATTGTGAGAAGAAAAAAAAATAAAAACTCTACTAGTGAATTATTGATCCAACTTTGTGGCAGCAGGGAGGTGTCATTTTTTTTGTTCCAGTGCGATAATGTCTCTGTGCCGGGTCATAACAGAAATGTTTTATTAAATCTGGTATGCAAGAACTCGACTGAACCCCATGCACACCTTTGAGATGAATGAGAATAGTGACTGTCAGCCAGACCTCATCACCCAACATCAGTGCCTGATTTCACTAATGCTCATGTCTAAAATGGAGTGATTCCCCACAGCCATGTTCCAACATCTACTGGAAAACCTTACCAGAAGAGCGGAAGCTGACCAACTCTGTATTAAACCAAGTGATTTGAAATCAAATACTCAACAAACACATAGGGGGTGTTGTTTGGGTGTCCACATGCTTGTGTCCATATAATGTATAGAGGGAGCTCTAATCCCATTGCCATTGATTAGATTGATCAATTAAGTAGGAGGCAGTGGTCCTCCAAGGGGCAGCATCTACTTCAACAACAAAACCAAAACCTCACTATATATAATGCTTCAGTTAGGAGCATTTATTTATTTATTTGTTTATTTATTTCATTTTTCAGTATTAGCGGACATTCCTCCATACTTCTCTGACCCTTCCAGACCTGATCTGAACTGAGGGAATGTGCTCTCATTGCCCGTGGGAACTGTGGCCTTGCTGAGGGCACTGGATGACATCACTCAGGGGACATCTGGTTAATGGGCATGTCCTTGTGCCGGCTGCTGGACTCTTTATTTATTTATTATTATTTATTTATTTATTTATTTTTTGCCATGTTTGCTGCAGTTTGTGTTCTCACAAAGTTTATGGTAAATAGGCCACAGGGAAAACGGGCGGGGGAATTTATAAATCCCCAACATGCCATACTTAATTTTCCAAAGGCTGATCCTGACAGAGTGATAATCAAGCGTTGCAGTGATTGGAAATATTTCAGCCCGCAGTAGCATTTTAATGCAAACGGCTTTAATTTGCACCGATAGGGGCTGTAATTGGATTTTGATTGGACATTAATGAAGATGCACACCCTCTGCGATGGACACAAACAGTCATCTGTTTTCAGGGATGCTCACAGACACTTACAGAACACCCATACTTTCCGGAACAAGTTTTAAATTGCTTATATGCAGCAACACATAGCCAGTAATTAAACATTACAAAACCTTCATCTTTTTCCAGCCACACCACAGACACCGAAACATCTGGACTAGAACCATAAGACTCAAGGCCTTGTGGTGTGTTTAGTATTTTGATTGCTCTAATTAAATAGAACGGGACCTTTACTCTTACAGTAATACCACCCTATTCATTTGTGGAATTTTGCTTCTAGATATTTTGCTTGTGTGTAAACATCTGAATCTGACATATCTGAGGGATTAATTAAGAAATATGGACATCTTTTTAATGAATCAGTTCCAGGAATAAATTGGTAGAGCTTTCAGATTATTTTATGATTAGTTTTTTTTTTTACCCCTCTTGCTTCAGCTGTGCAGGCTAAGTTGTATAAAACGAGGTCAGATGTGATGATGATAGGGGTGATTGTGTGTGTGTGTGTGTGTGTGGGGCTTTCTCTCTGCTCTTCTAAATGTAGAGGAATGTTAATGAGAAGCAGGCCATGCTGAAATGCTCCACTCATCTCATGCTGCTCTCCTTTGAGCTTTGCCCTTGTCGCTGTCCCCTATTCATTTATCTCTCTCTTATTCCCACATGAAGCCTTATGCCTGACCACAAACAGACTACCATTACAGCTTTCACTCACTTTTTCTTTCTCTTGTTGCATCTACATGTGCATTTTACCCATGTGGGTAAACTTATTTAGTATGTTTTAATAATAATAATAATAATAATAATAATAATAATAATTTATAATAATAAATTGATATTATTATTATTAATAATAATAATAATAATAATATAATTTATAATAAATTAATAATTTTCCATTAGGTAAAAAAGATCTCCGTTCAATTGTCCAGACAAAGAGGCTATAAAAATATGTAATATCATTAAAAAGATTAGCATTTATTTTATCAAGAATAAGGTAAAACAGTAATATTGTAAAATATTATTGCAATTTAAAATGACTGTTTTGCATTTAAATATGTTATAAAATTTAATTTATACCTGTGAGGGTGAAGCTTTATTTTCAGCAGCTATTACTACAATCTTCAGTGTTAAATGATGCTTGGTGCTCAAGAAACATTTCCTTTTATTATTATTGTTAAAGACTTCAACCGTGATACTTTTTTTTTGTCAGGATCGTTTAATGAATAGAATGTTCACATAAACAAAGAATGGAATTTCTTTGAAAATGAATTATTTTGTGTCATTAAAAATGTCTTTACTGTCCCTTTTGATCAATTTAATGAGTCCTGACGTGTATGTCATGATCACTCACATACCTTGTAATTTCGATACCTATTTAGCCTTTACTATAGTTAATGCTGCTATATATAATGCAGTTAATGCTGTAATATATATTACAGATAAACCAATGAGATGTACAAATGGACAGGACATGTGGTAGAAACTAAACAATTGACTCTGGACTGTTGATTTACGCACTTTAGTCAAGGCCATTATGGCATTGCCATTGTAGCATCATGGTGCTTTTGCATTATCGCTGGCTCACTGTTTTTCTATTTACAATTCACCTCATTCAGTCAGAGACATTCTTTAATCCTGTGACACCAAAACCTGAACTTTTAAGCTATTTATTTTAGTAATGTTGCCAGATGACCTTCAGTCTAATCCCTGGATTAGTGCGCAGTCGTCTGGTGTTGACATTGATCTGTTTTCCTCCGCGCCAGAAATGGTTAAATGATATGCCTTCATGAGAGAGTGGTCTCCAGTCAGAGCAGAATCTAATAGAAGCAAATACTGCTTTTATCCCAAAGATTGGAGTGCAGCTGCAAACAATTAGGATCTCAAGGAGGACAGGCAGATTACATTTGCATTTGTATAGCTCATGTCTGTGGCAAATGTCACTATATAGCCGGCTCCCAAACTTCCACATTATTTGGAGAGGGGATAGGCATACACATCTATTAAATGCTAATGCTGGAAATATGATTCACAAAATTTGTTTTTTAAGTGTAGTAGATCAACAGAAACTGAAACCGGGTCATCCAATTTGAGTTCTGCTGAGAAATGCACATAGATAATATGTATATTCTGAGTGAAGGCTTCTTGCCAGATGAAATCTCCCCACAGTGTTACCTCCGAAACACAGTTCTGGATCAACATGAACAAAATTGTGGTTCTTAATCAATACTTTAAATGAAGGTTCAATGAGAATATAATGAACTTTTCACTTAATTACAGTAGCTACTACCCAACAAAAATGTCTGAGGTGATCTTTTTATGTATAGTCTATACTGATGACTGTATCTTTCGCACGAGCAAAATGGCTTGTCTTGTCATTTTTGTGGGTTTCCATTAATGAATATGAAATCTGAATGTGCCTCCTTACACGCATACACACAAGGTGATTTATTATGCCTAAGAGTAGTTTCGGAAATAGCAAATGTTTGTGCAAATTAATAGCACTGAAAAGCAGGTATTAATCTGATTGCATTGGTTGCTCTCACTGTGGCAAAATGAAGACAGAACACAAAATACATAGACAATCTCAATGCCATTGGTCTGCTGACATGCATTAATATGATATGGAAATAGTTTGGTTATGTAGAACACAAATCATTAAAAGTATAAACAAACACAGCATAGTATTAGGGAAAGATAGTTTATATCTTCCTATATCAAGATTTTTCTTACTCCCACTTAACTGACATTGTTAAAATAATGCTTTTAAAGGGACAGTTCACCCCAAAATGGAAATTTTGTCATCATTTACTCACCCTCCTGTCGTTCCAAACATGTATGTTTAACATAAGAAAGAAACTCGTACAGGTTTGGAACGACATGAGGGTGAGGTAAATGATGACAAAATTTTTCATTTTTCAGAATCAGAATCAGAACAAGCTTTATTGGCAGGTATGTTTACACATACAAGGAATTTGTTTTCGTGACAGAAACTTCCACAGTGCAACAGAATGACAGTGACAGAAAAAAAAACATAGATAATAAAAGAAGAATTTAAAAAATAGAACCAGTAAATAAGGAATAACAATATACAAATTGACAATTGTATGTACAGGTATATAACAATAGACAGTTGTATGTACAGGTATATTATCTGCAGTTGTAATGTAGACTAAGTATGTGTGTTAGATAAATAAGTGTATAAATAGTGTGTGTTCCACAATTATTGTCAAGTGTTCATGAGATGGATTGCCTGAGGGAAGAAACTGTTCCTGTCCCTGGCCGTTCTGTAGCGTCGACCAGACGGCAACAGTTCAAAGAGGGAGTGTGCTGGATGTGAGGGGTCCAGAGTGATTTTGCCAGCCCTTTTGCTCACTCTGGATGAATACAGTTCTTGGAGAGTGGGGAGGGTTGTACCAATGATTCGCTCAGCAGTCCGGGATACCCTCCGTAGGTCAGATTTGGTAGCTGAGCTGAACCAGACATTTATTGAAGTGCAGAGGACGGATTCAATGATGGCGGAGTAGAACTGTTTCAGCAGCTCCTGTGGCAAGTTGAACTTCCTCAGCTGGCGAAGGAAGTACAACCTCTGCTGGGCCTTTTTAACAGTGGAGTCAATGTGAGTGTCCCACTTCAGGTCCTGGGAGATGGTGGTGCCCAGGAACCTGAATGACTCCACTGCAGTCACAGTGCTGTCCATGATGGTGAGTGGGGGGAGTGCAGGGGGGTTCCTCCTGAAGTCCACGATCATCTCCACAGTTTTGAGCGTGTTAAGCTCCAGGTTGTTAAGACTGCACCAGACAGCCAGCTCCTTAACCTCCTGTCTGTAAGCAGACTCATCACTGTCCTGAATGAGGCCAATAAGTGTGGTGTTGTCTGCAAACTTCAGGAGCTTGACAGAGCGGTCTTTAGAGGTGCAGTCGTTGGTGTAGAGGGAGAAGAGTAGTGGGGAGAGAACGCAGCCCTGAGGAGCTCCAGTGCTGATCGTACGAGTACTGGATGTGTATTTTCCCAGCCTCACTAGCTGCTGCCTGTCTGTCAGGAAGCTGATGATCCACTGACAGACGGAGGTGGGCATGGAGAGATGAGTTAATTTGGGCAGGAAGAGGTTTGGAATGATAGTGTTAAAGGCCGAGCTGAAGTCCACAAACAGGATCCTCACATAAGTCCCTGGTCTGCAGAACATAATGCAGTCCCATGTTGACTGCATCATCCACAGACCTGTTTGCTCTATATGCAAACTGAAGAGGATCCAGCAAGGGTCCAGTAATGTCCTTCAGGTGGGCCAGCACCAGTTTTTTTCAAAAGACTTCATGACCACAGACGTTAGAGCCACAGGCCTGTAGTCATTTAGTCCTGAAATTTTGGATTTCTTTGGGATGGGGATGATGGTGGAGCGTTTGAAGCATGAAGGGACTTCGCACAGCTCCAGTGATCTGTGTGAAGATGGAGGCCAGCTGGTCAGCACAGGATTTCAGACAGATTGGTGTAACACAATCTGGGCCTTGTGCTTTCTTTCTCTTCTGTTTCCGGAAGACCTGGCACACATCGTCTTCACTGATCTGAATTGCAGGTGTGGAGGAGAGGGGGGTTGCTGGAGGTGTTAGTGGTTGTGTGGAGAGGTGTTCAGAGCGGGTGTAGGGTGTTTTTTCAAACCTGCAGTAGAACTCATTCAGATCGTCTGCCAGTTGTTGATTCTCCACAGTCCTGGGGGATGGTGTCTTGTAGTTGGCGATCTCTTTCAGACCTTTCCACACTGATACTGAGTCGCTGGAAGAGAATTGAATCCTTTTTTTTTCAGAATAATTCCTCTTTGACACTCTTATCTCCTTTTCCAGTGTGTATTTGGCCTGTTTATATAAGACTTTGTCCCCCTTCCTGTAAGCATTTTCTTTGGCCTGACGGAGCTGTCTGAGTTTTGCAGTGAACCACGGTTTGTTGTTGTTGTAGGTTAAATGAGTCCTGGTAGGAGTGCACATATCCTCACAGAAACTGATATAAAATGTTACAGTCTCTGTGAGGTCGTCCAGATTGTTTGCAGCAGTCTCAAAAACACTCCAATCAGTAAAGTCGAAACAAGCTTGTAAAACCCGCTCTGTTTCATTAATCTTTTAACAGTCCTTAATACAGGTTTAGCTGATTTCAGTTTCTGCCTGTAGGTCAGTATAAGATGAACCAAACGGTGATCAGAGAGTCCTAAAGCTACCCGTGGGACAGAGTGGTATGCCTCCTTTATTGTGATGTAACAGTGATCCAATATATTACTGTCTCTGGTGGGACATGTGATGTGCTGTCTGTATTTTGGCAGTTCACGGGAGAGATTTGCTTTATTAAAGTCCCCAAGAATGATTAAAACAGAGTCCAGGTGTTGTTGTTCTGTCTTTGTGGTCTGATCAGCAAGTTTCTGTAAAGCTGAGCTCACATGCGCTTGCGGAGGAATGTAAACACTCACGAGAATGAACGAGCAAAACTCCTGCGGCGAGTAGAAAGGCTTACAGTTAATGAAGAGCACTTCTAGATTGGGACAGCCCATCTTCTTTAAAACAGATACATCTGTACACCACCTTTTGTTGATGTAAAAGCATGTCCCACCGCCACGCGATTTCCCCGTTGATTCTGCGTCGTGATCTGCTCTGATCAGCTGAAAGCCAGGCAGACTTAACACGCTGTCCGGAATGGCGTCATTCAGTCAGGTTTCCGTGAAACACAGAGCAGCAGAGTTTAAAAAATCCTTATTTTTCCGGGAGAGCAGAAGGGGTTCGTCCGTTTTGTTGGATAGAGAGTGGAGATTCGCTAGATGGATGCTAGGCAGTGCTGTACAAAATCAAGTGAAATTACAAGCTCGCTTCCCCTGTCTGCACGTCCTAAAGCGTCTGAACAGCACCGCTGCTCCGCCAACTACAATGTCCAGCAAAACATCAGAATAATCGAAAACCGGTGAAATATCGGATGGTGTGTACTGCCGAATGTCCAGCAATTTGTCTTTGGTGAAACTGATTACAGGGATATAACTAAAGACAGGACAAACTAACAAAAACATAAAAACAACTGTGGACAACGCCATGGAGGCTGCCATGAGCGGCGCCATCTTGGACAGAAAAAAAGGTAGACTATTTTGGGTAGACTATTCCTGTAATTAGTAATATAGGCTTTTGTGACTCTTTTAAAGTAGCAATGATATAAAAGTATTTTCTACAAAAAAAATAAAATAAAATAAAATAAAATAAAATAAAATAAAATAAAAATAAAAAAATGCTGTAACAGCTTTTTCATGTTGTGGCCCCATTACCATCTCAGTGTGCCATGTGTAGCCTTTTTACATTACCATTCAAAATTTTAGAGTCATAAGTGTCAGTAAAGACTTTTACATTGTTATTATTATTATTATTATTATTATTATTATCAAGAAATTATGTTCTTTTGAAATTTCTGATCATCAAATAATCCTTAAAGTATCACTTTCCATAAAAATATTGAGCAGCACAATTGTTTTCAATACTGATAATAAGAAATGTTTTCTGAGCACCAAATCAACATATTAAAATGGTTTCTGAAGGATCATGTGACACTGAAAACGTAATGGCTACTAAAAATTCAGCTTTTTCATCACAGGAATAAATTACATCACAAAATATATTGAAATAGAATGCTGTTGCTTTAAATTGTAATAATATTTTATAGTATTACTGTTTTTACTGTATTTTTGATCAAATAAATGCAGCATTGGTGACCATTAGAGGCCTCTTTCAAAAACAATTATACATACATACATACATCTGCATTATGCCTCTGCAATATTTGTTAGATTGGACAAACAAAACAGTAGCTTCTATTTGGTAGGTTGGTAAATCAGGGCCTGAGTCTTTGGAGTTTATCACTAAACAGTGTTTAAGCATCTAATGTGAGCTCTCTGTAACTCACTCTCTAGAGTTAACAGCTGTATTTTCTCCATTTCAATGTGAAAAGCCTGTTTGAATGTACTTCATACGCCTCTCTGTTTGGGCCTCCATTAGCATGTCAGTTTACTCTTTCTGTCACCGGGCCCGGGGGCCGAGCAGTGAGGGCCAGTTCAGCCCGTCAGTCTGCCAGTCCTGGAGGTTGAATTCTCATCTTAACCAAGCTCCAGAACTATAAGTCGTGAAATGAGGTGAATCATCCTGCTACTTAATTACAGAACAGGCCAAGTCAACGCAGCGAGGCAGAGCCTGGCTCAACGCTCGGCCGCGATAGATTTCATGAATGAAGAGCTCGCCTGGCACCCCGGAGGCCTGCAGTTCTCAAGGTGTAGTTCTACATCTGTTTACATCCTAAAACTGAAGCTTCTCATCCTGCTTAGTCATCATTCTTCTTGGCCTGCAGCTCATCATATCACTCGGCTCTGCCCCTTGGCCCATAGCTCAAAGTGTATATTAAGATTAGACCAGCAGCCCTGGAGGTTATCAGCAACTTTCATTGCTTTTTTCTTCATTCACCTGCTCTCTTTTCTTCCTTTTTTGAATTTCTTAAAGGAAGTATCTAGTGGTTGAAAGAAAGTAGGACTTAGTACAGCTGTACCGTAGCACGTCTGAGGCAGTTTTGAGGTAGAGAATGTTAATTAGTTCCCCATGTTTGCAGCCGATAGCATGATTTCCATTTGACTCCCGCAGATTTCAGGATTGGAGATGGCTGGCATTAAAGGCTCTAAAGCTCGGGCTCAGAGCATTTCTTAAGGAATCATTGCCTTTCTTTCATTATCAGACTAATCATTTGGCTGAGATGATAATGACTCTTGTGTCTTCTGCTCTTGTTCTTCCTGCCAGTTGTGTTTATTTAGCTACTAAATGTAAATGTCTAATTAGCTGGTTAGGCTCAATCACTTTTAGACTGGTGTAAATTGCCTCAAAACATGTTCAAATTACTTCCCATTTCTCCTTTGCTTAGCATGAAACAAACATTAGACCGCACAAACCTCAACCAAGGGGATACATGAACAGATTTGGAGAGATTAAGAGATAAATTGAGAGTTTCGGAGAATATTGGAAAAAGAACAATCAAGGGGGTAAGCACCAAGATGGGCATTTTCAGTGTTTTGCATATGGACATGACAATTACAGTGATATGGTTTATGGTTATACGGTTATATGCTATGATTATGTGTCTGACTAAATACATTTACTAAAACAAATGTAACATTTGTCAAAAGGTTGTGTCTATATTTAATTTATTTTAAAATATTAAATTGTTGGTCTTATCAGATCAATTTATAAGAAAAAAGAAAAAGCTGAGTAACACCTGCTTATTAGCATGCATATTACTAGTGTATTTGCTGTTCATTAGTACTTATAAAGGACATATTCTGCATGACCATATTCTACATCCCTAATCCTACCCAAATACCTAAACTTAACAACTACCAACTAATAATAAGCAGCAAAATATGAGTTTATTGAGGGAAAACTCCATTCACTGTGAATAGTGATTTTTTTTTTTTGTTCCCTTTCCTAAAATGTTACCAAGAATTGTTTTCTTTTTCTTTTTTCAGGAATACCAAAAATGTCATGTCCTGGTGCAAAACACACACACACACACAAAGGGAAGGGTGAAAAAAGACAGTAAACGTCTTGATTCCCACAATTAGATCAAATGCAGAGTCTAATCTAATTTGCTTTTATTATTTTCTCAAGACTCTAAGCATCCAACTTATTAGATTCAGGCTTGTAACTGCTTGCCTTTCATGAAAGGTTAAAGAAGGTCTGTGCTGAATTGGAGACATGCAAGATGAATAATAAAACTGAAATTCGTCACTCTGTGGGAGGAACAAATTGTCTTGTTCTTATTTGCAGAGGTGGTAAACTTTGTGTGCTTTAACCATACTCGCATTAACTCTCTGACTAACAAAGGACAGTGTGTATAAATATAGCGTACATAATATGTGTGAGAAAGAGAAAGAAATGGAGAAAGGAGTAAAAGGAGGAGGTTTCACTTGCTATTGATTTAAACTTTGGCCTCCTCCCTGGAGAACCTCCCCTCAGTATGAGTGCACAGTGACCAATAAAAGTTCAATATGGAGCATAATGTGCACAATTCCACTTTTAGATTACGCACAGGCTTTTATGCTCTAAAATTATCCTGGTTTTATTGTCACCACTGTGAAAGCAGACAGAGTCAGAGCGGTCGAATGATGCAAGTGACTAAATAAATAAGCAAAGCGCAGTGATTTAATAGACATGAGGGCCTATCAAATTCACTGTGGTTTCGTTTCCAAACAAAAGCACTCCTCATTCGCCCCCATCCCCGGCAGTCACATATACTTTTATGGAAGAAAAATGTGCCTGAGTGTCACCAGCAGAAGAGAGGACTGTGTTCAGGTTTGTTTTTAATTTTCCCTCTCTGGCTTTTTCTACCATCTTCCTTCCCTTGTAGAGGTATACCGCAGCATTCTGGCTGCATGAGAGAGTGTGGCAAGGCTTCAATCAATGTCCACGGACCGTTTCCTCTCAAACGACTATTCAGAACTATGCAGGAAATGTGCTCTGCAATCTACCAAACAATTTCACCACAGTATGTGCCACAGGTTTTATAGATGACCAGCCCAAACGCATCAGCTATTTTGAGGTCTTTATAGGGTTTCTGTATTTGTTTCTACATCTTTTATTTACTTTTATTTTATTTTTATTTTATTTTTTAAAGTAAACACATAAAAACTGTTTATACAGACACATCTGTTGTCTATTTATTCACTGCATATCTGCAGATTAAATAAATAATCCATATGGACTGATTTTTTTTGTTTTGTTTTGTTTTGTTTTTTTCTGCAGAACCCTAAAACTACATGATGCATTTAGTGAAGGAAAACATCTCAAAGAGCACTACTGTTAGCAAAATGCCACAGTTTAAAGTTCTTATTACCCTGCACAATGGCACAATAGTAAAACTGGGCCATCATATTAACTATTTAATAATTTTTGTGTGTTTGCTTTCCACTTTTACAGCCTCGTGTTATACTTTGCAGTCACACTCTTTCGATTTATTCTTTCCATTCCCTTATAAGAGTGAACTTGTGGAATGCTCATCCACGTTTTAAAGTCCTCTCCATCACTGTGGTGTCTACTTCTTGTTATTATTTTGTGTTTTTATTGCAGAAGAGAGAAGCTCAAACTGTGTGTTGTGGTGTAAAATCAAATGACATCAGAGTTTCCTTACTTTCTGCAATATTTCTGGGGCTCAGAATTATTTTCTTAAAAGGAACAGCGTGGCTCTGAGTCAAATCGGTATATTTTCGTAAACTTGCGTATAGGCCCTATACACGTGATCTACTTGGAAACGCGCTTGTCCCTTTCATAACCAATCTATAGTGCTTTGCTTTGAATTGTTTGCCCCAATCATAAACCAATTAACTTTCTAATTGGTTCCACGTGCAGATGCTTTCAAGTCTGCTATCAGTCTAGCAGTTCGAATGGATTTGGACGGCAACATTTTTAGTAAACCCTTCTCATTCTCTTTATGTGGTAATTGCCTTTAACAGCCTGGATCTGGAGTAATTAGCTCCCTTTGAAACATAAATAGAACAGTAGTGATAGAGAAGAAGTGGCATTCTACAACATCAACCACTGTCACTCTCCTCGCCTCATTTTTAAAGTATCATTCGGCCCATGAGAATAGCAGTGCCACTAATTCTTCCTCTTTGGATGCTTTTAAGAGGCCTTGCCCGTACAGACTGGGACTGTGCTACACAGTTACTAAAACAGATTTACAGGCTTTAATAAAAAACAATTTGTGGTTAAGCTCCGGGAGGGCAGTCCTTTGCTTATTAACAGGAGACTACGATCTTATTTCAGCTTCTCCACAAAAGATGGCCAGAAATCACATGGCACACAGTTTCAAAAATGTGTTTGTGTTTTTATCAGTCTTTGATTTTCACTTGGACAGTGATGCAACTGCCAGAATGAGTAATTAGAACTGTATGAGGACCGTTTTGCCTGAAGAATTTCATTATACACTTGATCCGACTTTATGTTAGGTGGCCTTACTTGTTTCAAAAAATAAGTACAATGTACTTATTGTGTTTATACTGTCTTGCAAAACACTTTTGCTGCTATTGAGGTGGGATACGGGTAAGGTTCTGGACAGGTTTGGTGGTATGGTTAAGGTGTAAGGGATGTGTCAACAGTGTAATTATAAATGTAATTACAGAAATTAATTACAGATGTACTTGAATAATTTGAAGGTAGTTTTTAAAATATAAGTACAATGTCAAAACTTGTATGTACACAATAAGTGCATTGTATCAGTTGATTAATTTAAATGTAAGTACATAGTAGTTAAGGTCACCTAATATAAAGCAGGACCATACACTCTTAAAAATAAAGTTTTCTTTTAGGATTCTGTGGTTACATGAAGAAACTTTAACATCCATTGCAAAAAAGGTGATTTGTAGTGGAAAAGGGTTCTTCAGATTATTAAAATGTTATTCTAAGAAAATAAAATGGTTCTTTTAAGAACTTCTCACTGAAAGGTTATTTTATGGCATCACTGAAACCCCCTTTAAAGAGCATTGCAGTTGAAATTTTGCTGCTCTAAAAGTTACATAAAATAACACAGCGTGATACTGACTAGCCTTGCCACTGAAATCTTGATTCACCCAAATCCTCCTAGTTTCTTGTTCAAATCTCAGCCGTCTTTTAAATTGATTATTGGAAATCAATACTCACTGGTCTGCCAGCTTTTCCCTTGATCAGATCCAACGTTTTGCTAACCTGGTATTCAGCCTCTAGAAATAAGTTATCCTTTAATTCAGATCACCCTGTTGGCCTCTCGTAACTGCCAGAATTAAATTTAACATGCTGTTTCTTTCTTGAAATGAAGTCAAAACCTTACAAATACGATCATCTAGCTTTCTCCACATACCGCCTGTTTGTTTTGTTGCTAGGCTCTTAATAGCACTTATAGGTTTTGACATAGAAGTTGATTTGTTTTGTGTCCATGGTTACCAATATCAACATACAGTACATATAGTGTATGCATTTTTTTATTATTTATTTTTGTGTTTTTCTTGACACACTTTAAAAATCCGCAGATGTTATGAACTAAATATAGAACTTATGCAGTATAACTTAAGTTCTAATGTAGTGTATAATATATATATATATATATATATATATATATATATATATATCATTATTGTTGAAGATTATTTTAACATCTTTAAGCTTTAAGATTCATTCTTGAAAAAAGAATCACCATGAGAAAAATAGACGGTTCAACAGATTTTGGTTGAGTCAGAGCACAGGCCTATTTGCCTTTATAAACAAACAGGAACAGATCTGAGCACTGGGATCCAGATGTGCATGATTAGAGCCAAACACCTGTAATAAGATCAGGCTAGAGAGAAAGTTGCGGTCAAAATTTACTGCACCCTGCTTAGCTGTTTATTGAGCTCATGGCTGCTTCCTCTCAGCTAACACAACTCATGCATCACTAAAAGGGGCTATTAGTAATTTAGATCATTCGAATCCAATGACGGAGAGAGAGAGAAAAAAAAGGAAAGGAAAGGAAAAAGGGTCTGACTGTCCTCTGAGATGTGTGGTGACAGTAGCAGAGAGACGCTGAGCTCCTATTACCTAAGCAGTGTGAAGAGAGGTATGCAGTGAGGAAGAGGGAGGTGAGAACACACAGTACTGTAATGCTGAGAAAATAAATGTTAGCTTACATCTCTGACATTCGTTCAACGCCACCTACAACTCTTCTCATATACCACCTGTGCTGAGACAGTATGTTTGGGTTTTAAAACCCCCTTTTTGAATGATGAGTGTTTATATTATTTGTTATATAACCTATTTTTTAGGCCAAATATGGAATAGTTAATTAATCTTTTTCAGAAGTTTTCAGGTTGTCTTTACATTAAAGGTGTTTATCATTTTACTTTTATTTTTGAATTTATTATATGAATATATTTGATATATATATTCATATATGAATATATGAATAATTTATTATTTGAATATATTTATTTATTTATTTTTTTCACAATTTATACTGTTTCATAACAACTTTCATACAAACGGAAAATCATCCCTCAATGCCCCAAAGAGGGAGAAAAAAATACATTAATGATAATGATGAATTAACTTAACTACATGAACACATTTAGTATGTTAGTAAGATAATGTTTAAATTATAAGGATAATGAATATTTCATTGTCAAGCCCATCCTGAAATGACTGGAGATGCAGACAGTGCTCATTAAAGTGTTTAGCTGGCAGTAGGCATCACTCAGCAGTCTCTGCACATTAGTTTATAGTCAATGACTACGTTTACATGGACATCAGTAATCTAATTAAGACAATATTATGATTAAGTTGTTTACATGAGTTGCTTTTAGAATATTCCTTTCATGTTCCTGTATTACATGTTATAGTACATATATCGATTAGAATGGCACACGTCATTACGTCCCCATGTCACACCATCCGACATCCAACCCAGAATTTCACGTATAAACATATAGTTCATCTTCGTTATGGTGCCATACAGTTTTGGGTGTTTCATTTTTAATTTTACGAAAGCTTCAAGTGTAGTTAATTCTTTGTCATACTATACATGCAAACAGACAACGGCGTTGTTGAAGCCATTCTCTTGTCTGCCGTCAAACGGTTGACCACTGCTGTGTGTGTATCCTGTCGCAAAATGCGGCAAAAAGTCCTACACGACGGTAATAGTGTGTTTAAGGCAGAGATTATCTTACTATAGGGCAGTGCTTCCCAAACCTGTCCTGGAGGACCTCCTGGCCTGCACATTTTGTATGTCTCCCTAAACAGACACCCAATTTTGTTCTTGCAGTCTCTACTAACGAGTTGATGAGTGGAATCAGGTGTGTTAGATAAGGGAGACATACAAAAGATGCAGGGCAGGGGGGCCTCCAGGACAGGTTTGGGAAGCACTGCTATAGGGAGATGAGAGGGTCTGTATTACTTACTATTGGAGAAAGCGTAACGGCTAGACCACGTGTCCTTTAATAACCAATCACATTACAGCCTTGACGTCATTGAATTTCAGTCAGAGTTTTGCGACACTCAGTCGCCGTTTACGGATCCCGTAGGAATGAATGAGAAGTGCCGTAAGCTGAATCCCACCTGTCGCAAAAAGTCAGTGACTTCTCTTATAAAACGGCATTTTTTTGGTGGTAAACTCTAAAAATAGTTCAATCCAAAAGTATTGTTTAGTGTAAAACATGTTGAAGATTAGCAGATAGGCTGTCGATTCATTAAATGATAAGCCGTTTCCTCTAAAAAGCTGTTTATTTAGCGTAGTGGAGCCTCTCTTCCATTGACATCCATTCAAAAAAAAAAAATAATAAAAAAAAAAAACGGCCTCTGGTCACCTTTTTCAAGTACTGCCAGACCAGAAGCGTTAGCTTTAGCCATTACGCTTTTTCAGCTAATGGTTGCAGCTTGCCTTCTACTGGCTTTGATTAAGGTGTGTACATGTCAATACTGCACTTCAATAATGCGACTAATATAGGAATACTCCACGTCTTAATTTGATTTCTGTTTACTTCGAATATGACTTTAGCCGGATTAAGGTAATCAAAAATGTCTGTTTACATGGTAGATTCTTAATCAGAGTATTGTCTTAATCGTGTTAAAATCAGATTATTGTTGTCCATCTAAACATACTCATTGAAGTCCAAATGTAAATTAAGCTTTTATAACGTAGCAATGGAATTTTATCATGCTTGATTTTGTGCCATATGGTGATAATATACATAAAAATGCATGTCATTGATGCATGTCGTGGGTATGTTAGCTTACTTAGTCAGAAGATTGACCAAATAGATGTGATATAAAATATGACTGATGAGTCATACATTAGTATGTAGATTGTATTTGTGATCTGTAACTACACATAAAGCAATATTTGCTCCAGTTTAATTACAGTATTCTTTATGAAGTTATCCACACAATTAGAATTTTAATTGAGACTTAAACTGATTTTTGAAAATCACTTTAACAGCATAAATTACATTCCAACTATCTCTTGGCCACGTTCAGCCTGAGACTGCTACTATAAATATGTCAAGTGCAGAGGGAAAAAGAAAGTGTTAGAGAAAGAAAAGGAGATAAATCCCATGGGGGAGAAAGAGAAAGCAAATAGCTCAGAACCACTATTATACTGAACAGCACAAAAAAAAAAAAAAAAAAAAAAAAAACTACAGTTGATTCTTGATAGACAGTGGTGTCTAACAGTCAGAGACCTCTAGTGATAATTCCTCTGTATGTCACAACATCTTCTGCTTAAATGGAAATAATGTCCATACATAATTAATAGTTTCATTTAATTTGAAATGACTATGAAATGTTGAGGCAAAAATTGCAAGTATACATATTTATAGAATACTGCATATTATCTGTCACATATGCTATAGTTTAAATGTGAAGTCAGTAAGATTTTTGAAATAACCCACTTTTTCTAAAACAAAAAAAAAAAAAGCAGTAAAATTGGAATATTCCGTATTGCAGTTATTACAATTTCCACATATAATCAAAACATTTTAAAATGTAAGTTAGTTCTTTGATTTTTTAAGCAGTGATTACTCTAGTCTTTAGTGTCACATGATCCTTCATAAATCATTCTAATATTTTTTTTTTTTTTGAAAATTGTAGTACTTTTTATTTTAGTTTACAGATCAAAGGACATCATTTAATTCAAATATAATTTTTGTAACATTATAAATGCATTTACTGTCACTTTTGATCAGTTTTTGATCAGTTTAATGTCTTGTTAAAAGGAAAAATAAAATAAAATAAAATAAAATAAAATAAAATAAATAAAAAATTTTGAACAGTAGTGTATAACAGTTCATACCACGCCGAGCTGTTTAATTTTCAGGTATTATTGTCTAAGATTTCATTTCTCCTTAAGTTTAAATGTCAGCCAAACACAGAATAGGAAAACAGTAAATAATAACATATCTCTTTTTTTTCCCCCTCTTCTCCAGTTCTGCTTCAAGAAGAAAGAAAGAAAGAAAACCACAGTCCATAAATCATTACTTGTGCAATATTTTCAGGAATTACTTTGGTTTCTTTAATATTAGATGCAATAAAATTCAACCATGGAGCATTTGGGATTTACGAAGCTAAAATGACTTTGCCGACAGGACACATGCTGTGGTGCAACGTATATCAGCACTTCTGATTGCATTATGAAAAATGGGCAAAATGCATTGTTTTTTAATATTGACGTGATATGGTATAAGATACAGTATCTAAAAAAAATATCTAAGCACTTCTCTACATGTCTGTTTTTTTTTTTTTTGTTTGTTTTTTGTTTTTTTAGCAGAGTACAGTGTGGGAGTTTAGGATGCAAAACTAAGAATAAAGATGATATACGGCTGTGATTTACAAATCAGCTTGACTAGCACCCAACAACACAAGCACTAGGGCATGAAATTGCCTACTTTATCATATCCTACTGGATAATTGTTTTTGTGATTGCTTTTCTATATATGCAAAAGGCCAATGATTAATATGAATGTGTGTTAAGGGGCATTATTGGTACTGTTGGCATGAAGCTACAGCTGATGTTTTGGGATCAATCTTGTTCATTGCTTTAGTCGTAATCTGAAGTGTGCATGTGTGCTTTTGTGTGCGCACTCCAGAATGAGACAAAAACCTTGCGATAAAGGCAGAATATCTAAACTACAATGTCTTTCTGACCCTTAATAGGCCTAATTCTTGAGCAACAGATGGACAAGGTCAATTTGGTTGCGAGGTACTTGCCACACAATCATCGGTCAACATAACAACTGCAACCCTAATGAACCGCAATCGTTATTTTCCCATTCAAGTCAAAGCAAAGCAAAGCCAATAAAAAAAAAAAAAAAAAAAAAAAAACACATCTTTTTATTTGAATAGTTCAAATATACGAGTGCTTAGAATTTGAAG
Source organism: Spinibarbus caldwelli (assembly GCA_039654775.1). Classification (NCBI taxonomy): domain Eukaryota; kingdom Metazoa; phylum Chordata; class Actinopteri; order Cypriniformes; family Cyprinidae; genus Spinibarbus; species Spinibarbus caldwelli. The sequence continues at coordinate 26,153,155 of CM077220.1, read as the reverse complement.
CTTAACATTATACACGTTCCCATGATTACAGTCCTTCACACATTTCTTTTTCTCTTCATTTGAACACCAAATGGTGCCTGAAAATAAATGCAAATATCCGAGTGCAAGGCTTCTATGTTTGCATAGATGTGCTCTAATCTTTCAATAAATAGCACCCTGCACATCGTGTTTCATCCAGAATTTTCCATTCTGATCCTTGGCTACACAGAAATGCTTGATTGCGGCGCCGAAGCCCTTCTGAGCACAATGTGGAGCTTTTCTTTCGGCTTTATTTCTGTGTTTTTTTTTTTTCTCTCCTCAGTAGCGAGAGAAAGAGGGAGTGAGAGGGCCGGGTATCCCTTGCCACAATTTCTGCGCTAACAGTTATATGCCTCATGTCACTCTGCTCTCCATCCAATCCTGTATCTCTCAAGATTCACTGGTGCAGGTAAATTGAAAATAGCATTTATTCATTCCTCCAGGTCCTCCATGTTGTGTTTACCAATAGCACTGTGCAGAGAAAATCTCAGCCCTCCTCGTCTTCATCCTCGTCCTCTCAGACCAGATGTTGGGTTTCCTGTCCTTTGACCTTCATAGGCCTATTCTTTAGAAGACGAAAGGTTTGTGTGGAAAAGTTTGTTGCAAATTGATTTGAAACTCTCACTGTGTTTAAATGCGGAAAATACACAGATATGCTCCTGTCACTCTGAACCTCCTGTGAAACAGCAGAAGTCTCACTGTGATGTGGAGGATTGACAGGCTCAGTCTTTCTAAGCAGAAGAGAGTTTCAAGTCTCTGTGTACACCTGATGACTCACAGACGGTTCATTCTTTCCCCGTCTATTTACCGCAAAGTGTGTGTCTATGTGTGTGCGTGTGTGTCTGTTCTTTAGACCTAATTGGACTACATCACATTTACACAGTGAGACAGGAAGGTCTGCCAAGCATCTATATTTCATCGTCTTGAACACCCGTTCTGTCTTGTCTGGGCAGAAAATTAGAAATGACAATTACGCGTTGCGCCGTACATCCCTCTGTTGTTTGCGTATTCTGTACAATGCTGTTATGTGAAATATTAATGGAGCAGTCATCTCGTTATTTCAGATTATTAATTCTAATCATAAAGCTCGCTGCAAGTTCATTCCCTTTCTGATTAGAAATATTAGACACACTTCACATGAAGTCATTTTTCTGAGGTGAGGTTGAATAAAGAGGCTTGTTAACACTCCTGGTGCCAAAGGCAATATATGTAAATTAGACTTACTACTACTGCTGTTGTAACAAAGATCTGGATCAAATAAGTAAATTGGTTTCCACTTGAATTAAGCCCAAAACTAACCCCAAATTTCCACTTGCTAATCAGCAAATGCTATCTTGCAGTCCTCAGACGCAAATGGCGGACACTCCCTGTAGCAGCTGTGCATTTAGCAGTGTGTGTTCGTGGATGGGGCTCTCAGTATACGTGTGGTTTCTCTCTTCTTCATAGGAACTTGACCGCATGACTGCTGGCAGGCTGAAATGTATTTTTGTGCTTTTTTCTGGAATATGAGAATTGGCTAGCGTGGCGACACAGCCTGTATTTTGGTGAGGAGGAGGTGGAAAGTAATAGACTCCATATGTGTGCCTGCCACGTCACTGCACATTGATGTCGGCTTTCTCTTGTGCTTTGAGAATAAGGCTCAGTAAGAAAACCTGATGCGCTGACATTTTGAGCTACTTTTGTTGTGCTTCAAAACAAATTTTCCAACTAATTAGAGGTAATCCTGTCAGTCTCTGCCATGAATTTAGCCGAACACCTTGAGCAAAATGTGCTTAAATTATATTTTTATGTTTCTTTGCTCTCCATCTACTTTGTTTACAGCTGGTTTTCAAATGTGGCACATAAAGCAAATCTGAGGATTGAAATGACTGTTGTGACATGTTTGACAAATACATGCTTTATCGCATATTGTTTATTAATGTGAAAAATAATTAATTCTCTGGGATTATCTGTCATGTCAGATGTCACATCACAGCTATTCTTTGAGGTACAAAGCAAACCTGCTCGTTTAGACTAATGTGGCTTCATTGTATCCCTGTCAGATTATTTCTTCCTCTCTGTGTCTACATTCTCATATTTTGCATGGACACAATACATATTGTAAATAAGTGCAGTGACAGCATGTACCATTTTGGTGTCACGGTTGTGTTGAGGAAGGCACACGAAGACAAAGATAAATTCAACAAGTAGTTTAATAATATCCAGGAAGAAGATAATCCACATAGACGAGGAGTTGACACACACCAATTCAAACGTAATATCGGACAAAGACTAAAACCAAAGAATGAGCTTAAATAAGACAGGCAGCTGATGGCAAACAGGTAATGGGAATTAACTAATGCGCACTAATGAATTAATTAACTAAACGAGGGCACAGAAGAGCTAAACAGACCAGATGACTAAACAAAGTGAAAACGCAACAAAAGAGTTCATAGCTGTTACATTTGGTGTGCCTCCAGAAAATAAGATGGGCCTAGGCAACTTTAAATTGCTTTGACTAAATATATGTATCTGTTTGCTTCCTTGTATAGAGAGTGTGTTGGGGATCAGTAAGATTATTTATTTATTTTACAGAAGTCTCTTATACTCACAAAGGCTGCATTTATTTGATAAATACAGTAAAAACAGTAGTATTGTGAAACATTTTACAACTTAAAATAACTGTTTTCTATTTTAGTATATTTTGAAATTTAATCGTGATGTGAAGCTGAATTTTCAGCAGAAAACTTTTGTAACACTATACTTTTGTACTATACTTTTTTTTTTAACTGTCACTATTAATCAATTTAATGCATCCTTGCATAAATAGATTTTTTTTTCAAGTCTTTGAACTGTAGTGTGTTTATATATAAATATAAGATTAAATAATGTCGATAATATTAAGAAACTGTTTTACCCTATTTTTGAGCAAATAAACAAACTTTTGAACAGTAGTGTATGTTTTCCTGAGGGCTGCCAGGGTTTTTTATTATTTTTTTTATTTATTTATTTATTTATTCGCCTCTCAGCATCTCAGCCTTGTATTGGCATTTTTAGCATTGGAAAACATTCCTTCTCGAGACACACTGTACCCCAGTAATCTGTTGAATATGTCTTGAATAAATTTTTTTTTTTTTTTTTTTTTGTTAGTCTTTGCTGGAGGCATGAAAGCCTCTATTTTTATCTAAGATAAAACACTATAAAAAAGAGTAACAATTAAAATATACCTATATATACTTCAGTGGCTTGTAGCTACATCAGACATCCCTGAATATTAATTTGTCTGGATGGCGATGTTGGACTACTACAAACCAATGCAATGTCTGTTGTTATTGATATTGCAAACAATCACATTTAATATGTTTACCATACAACATAATGTAAATAATTAAAGTAAATTTGATTACAGCTTCTGAAGTCTGTTGCAGTAGATCTATCCTCTCTGCCTACTGACTTTTCAAAAGACTTTTCAGAACACTGGGTTATTGATTCATTAATATTTGAGCTACTTCAAATTACTCATTTTAACAGTTACAGTTTTTCTTGCCAGAGTTACGTCAGACAAATGCACAGTTGTTTAGAAGAACAAAATGCTTTTGCAGTGTGTTATGATTAATTAAATAATGGCTATAGTTGCTGTGAACACGATATAATGCACTGTTAGTTTTGTTGTTGCCATTGCTGTTTCTACTACCAAAGTTGCTGATGTAACAGCAGCCGTTTCCATTTTTCTATACGCCTGGAATATTTTGCGTGTCAGCTAGTGTTTGGATGCTTGCCTAAAATGCTGATTAATTGTATCATAGTTAATTGTGCAGACAAGGTGAGTTATATGTTCCAGTTGCACAGATTTAAATAAATGCTACTCCATGAAAACAGAAATAAAACAGTAGAATGAGAGCGATATTGGTCTGTGATTTTTGACAGCATGTTGCTGCTCAATTAACAAGACAGCTGCAGCTCCATTTATCTGCTTTCAGCTGCACTCTTTGATTCCAGGCTTATTTTCAAGCAGTGTGGCTCCTAATTTGGACGAGTAGCTCATGAAAAAAAAAAAAAAAAAAAAAGGTAAATGCTGTTATAATGCAGAAAATACCTCCAAGACTGTGAAATTGTCACATGGGTTTAGATTCATTCACACCTTAGAAACAACAGTCCTCTGGATCCAATTAGAAGTGCCTGAACGTTTCTGTGCGTTCACAATTACTCATCATGCAAACTGATTCCTATCAGTACGGTGGCTCTCTTCTTGTGCAGTCCCAGCCTCCTCGGGGTCACCGCTTCAGTGCTTTAAATATGTGATAGAAATCAGTCATTTTCTGCTTGATATAAACAGCTGCAAGTGGCTATGAAACCTCACTTTTCATCCAAAACGTTTACTCTCCAAATGCAGAGAGATTTCACTGCTGGGTTATGTTGATTATGCTGTGTATGATAATTACACTTTTCTGTCCATAGTCCTGTCAGAAATATGTATTGGTAATAGCGAAACTTAAGTTAAATTGTCTTCTCGGTCGCAGACTAACAGCACTATCCAGGTCACAGCGGTTGTTTTGCAGAGGGACGGTTGATAAATAATCCCAGAGAACTCACTACAAGTTTACTATAATTGCCACAATAAAAGTACAATAAAGAAATCACTTATAAGCACATCTCTGTCAGAGAGGCCAGTGCAGAGGATGAGATTTAGGCTGAGGTCTCATAGCTCTTTAACTCTCTTAGCGAGGCCAGGACCTCAGGGCATGATGACTGACCTGACTTCCTATCAACAGCAGGCTAACACAAGAGGTTAGCAGATTGAATCAGTCCCAGTTTCCCCTCCCAGCTGTATACCTGAGCAGTTCTATCTAATAAAGGAGGATGTTGGTGCTGCGGAGAACTTGCTAGAACATTCATATTCCTCTGTGTGCAATGCAGAATGATAGATGCGAGATATTGTAGATATTAATATCTTTTCTTCTGTCTGGTTCGTTCAGTATGGAACGAGCATAAAAAAGGCTGGAAATGGTCTCTAACTCCCATCCGTCTCCAGACCATTCTTAGAGATCGCTTCTTCTCTTGGACCACAGCTCTTAATTGGCTGTATTAGTGTATTTTTATTGCATTTGAGAGATATATAATAAATTCACAAAGTATCTATTTGCTTAACTTTTGAGAGGGACAATACAGAGGCATATATTGGCACCTTTATCATTATTGGTAGATGTTGGATATATATTGATTTGACATTTAATTGTGATTTTTATTTTTATTATTATTATTTTTTTTTAACTTCATCTGACCTTTCTCATAATCTAATGCTTACTTAAAATTAATCATTAAAACCCTAATAATTTACTTTAATTTTGTAATCATTAGAAAACATGTCCACACTATTTTTACTCACCATTTGTCATACTGTTTTTATACATTAACGTTCAAAAGTTTGAGGTCTTCTTTTTTTTGTTGTTTTTTTTGGGTTTTTTTTTTGGTTTCAGCAAGGCTGCATTTATTTGATCAAAAATACTGTAAACCACTAATGTTGTGAAATTCCAGTGATGACAAAGCTAGATTTTCAGCAGCCATTACTCCAGTTTTCAGTGTCACATTATCTATCATAAATCATTCTAATAGGATGATCTACCATTTTTTTTATGACAAAGAGATTAGAAGATATTAGAAATTTTATGCAACAATGTAAAAATCTTTACTGTCTACAGTGTCACTTTTGATCAATTTAATGTGTCCTTTCTGAATAAAAAAACAAACAAACAAACAAACAAACAAAATAAATAAATAAAATCATTGATTCTCGAACAGTAGTGTAATGTCCTTTTGCCTAAACTCACTTGTAGCATTTAAAATTATTTATTTTCTTAGTGTTTTAGTTTGATTTATTTATTTATTTATTTATTTATTTATTTATTATTATTTTATATATATATATATATATATATATATATATATATATAAAATAGTATACAATTTTAATAGTATAGTTTTTTTTTTTTTTTTGGAGGTCTTAGGAGCAAAAATAAAATGGACTAACTGACATACTGGAAACCTGTACTGTTACAGTAATTGTCAGCTTTAAGCTATGTCTCTCTGTAGATCTTTTTTTTTTTTTTGTATAAAAATGAATCATAAGCCTTTCAGTGAGGTTTGATGTTAGTGACTTTATGGACGGCCCTTTTCAAGCATATAGATAAAGTTGTCCTCCTGCCCACAGCAGTATAATTTGATTGTGGAGACAGGTTGCTACAGTACAGCAATTAAATTCACGCTGACATGAAATCATAAAAGTCTAATTGTCATTCAGTAAGCAGCTTGTCATACAATTTTCAGGCAGTAGGAAGGTGAGTATTACCTCGAACAGATTTGAATTTATCACCCTCCATGGCCAGGACACCTTCCACCTGCTGAAGGATTTGTAAATCACTGGTAAAACATTTTGGATTCCAGATGTGTCAAGTGCAACATAAAATACAATAAAATACATTTCCAAATATATTTCATAGCAACAGAAATTGGCTTCAGTCAGAAGGAGCTTTTTATTGCATACCAAAAAGATGTTATGACTTTCAACCTGAGGTTTGCATCTGAATTTTAATGCAATGGCAAATGTGTTGTTACACACAGAGAGAAGGTTTGTTCTTGCTCTCTTCTTTTTTTTTTTTTGTCTAGAGAACTCTGTCAAGGGTCTTTTAAATGATAAAAGGTCACCTTAGTAGACAGCTCATGAAAACTATCAGTTTTGCAGAACTCTTAACTTGCCACATCCAAAGACTCTGAGGTGAAGTAATGACCATTGCTCTTTCTTGTCATCTCACAAATGTATTCTGCTCTCACCTTGTTTTCCCTTGCGCTATGATACTAGTCAGATAAAACTAGACAGCGATAAAAAAAAGAACAAGCAATCATGAGCATTCATATTTTTATAGATGGTTTTAGTATTTTACAGTTACTTTTACTTTTAGTAGACATGGACCTCAGTGATATTTAAACCAGAGCATACACTCTAAAAAAAAAGTTCTTCAGTGGTTCTTTGGGGAGGTTGAGGTGCTATATAGCACCACTACCGTATATAGAACCTGTTAAGCCCCTGTATGGTTCTTCAGTGGTTCTTCAGTGGTTCTTTGGGGTGGTTAAGGTGCTATATAGCACCACTGCTGTACATAAAGAAGCCATTAAGCCAGCCATTAAGTTTTTTAACTGTGTTTGCACTTGGTTGGGATTAATGCAGAACACAAATAATTTCAGTAAATTAAACTTAATTTACTAATTGTACATCAGATTTTAATTTATAATATATATATATATATATATATATATATATATATATATATATATATATATATACACATACACACACACACACACACACACGTTTGTTTTTGTGAAAAGTGGGGACATCCCATAGGCGTAATGGTTTTTATACTGTACAAACTGTATGTGCTATTGCCCTACACCAACTCTACACCTAACCCTACCCCTTATAGGAAACTTTGTGCTATTTCAGATTTTCAAAACACTCCATTTTGTGTGATTTATAAGCGTTTTGAAAAGTGGGGACATGGGGTAATGTCCTGAAAAGTCACCTTCTCCTTGTAATACCTATGTCATACCCTTGTCATTATACAAATTTATGTCCTCATTTGTCACAAAAATCTTTTTTTTTTTATTTAATGAACATACACAAAATAAAATGTCTCTGTAACTCATTTACGCATACCATATAAAAGTAAAATCAGCAAAGAGTTAAAGCTCTGGTGGTGAATTTTCCACAAGTGTTTTTTGTTTTTTTTTTTTGCTCAAATTTCAGACCCGTCAGCTATGTAAGTGAAAGTAAGTGTTTTATCTCATTTACAGTATGTATTTTATAACATATTGATTTATAGTGATATTTATATGCTGTGCACCTTTAAACGGTCCGAAACTTTTCTCTCAGCCGACATTTCCTTTGACTCGCGGTGCAGACACGGAGGTTTTAACAGAGATAACACTGAAAGTAAGTGTTTAGTCTCATTTACAATATGTATTTTATGACGTTATATTATTTTATAAAGATATTTTTGTGCTGTGCAGTCCTAAACTTTTCTCATAGATATAATTTTCTTTGACTCGTGATACTGAGAAGACTGAGAAGATGTTACTTTTTGGAAAACAGCAAAAGTAAGTGATTTACCTCATTCACAATATGTATTTATAACATCATATTGTTTTACAGCTACATTTATGTGATGTGCGCTCCTAAACATTTCTCAGAGAGACATCTGCTTACAATTATCATCAAGACACCTAAAGTAAGTGTTTTAACGTTACCTCATTTACAATGCTTTTTGTAACATTATATTGACAAATCAAACCATTATAAACTTGCATGTCTCGTGACTAAATGTCATATCATATCATGAAGCTTGTACACTGAGTTATTTTGATGTCAATTTACTGGATTTGAGTGCTGTTTTCGAATATTCATTTGAAATGACTCTTTACAGTATACTCAAACTTTCTATATTGAGTGAGTTAAAAAAAAATTAAAAATGATTTTGTCACCTCATAAGATATGACACATGACTTACATAAGCTACTTTTAAATTTTAAGTTTTTGTGGGTGCTTTTTTAAGATTGTGTTTTGTGTTAATCAAAAGTGAGTTATATGAGTTTGAAATTACATTTTTGAGTAAATTATTCCTCTAAAGTTGTTACTCATGGTTCATGCTGGAATAACTGAAAAATCAAAAGGAAATTTGAGTATAAAATCATCAGTACATTGTCAAGTTGGATGAAAAGAGCTCTTGTTAACATTTTTAGGACACATACAACAGACATGGGTAAGCCACATTTCCATATTTAAGATTATTGATTGTCATGCATAACTTTTTGATCATTAATAGTTGTTATTTACCTAATAATAATTAGAAGTCTGGACTCTTTCTAGTAGGGCTGCCCTCGACTAAAGATTTTCTAAAGACTGTTTATTATTTTTTATTTTTTTTACATTTTATTGACAGCCCCCATTTTTAACAATTTAACTACCCCAATAGGTTGATGCTGGAGAAATTAACAAAGCATCAGGGAACATCTGCGAGTAATGAAGGAGGAAACAGAAGAAGCTTAGGCCAAATGTAGAGCTCCTCAAAGAAAGGATGGCGCTGATAAAATGCTATCAGACAAATTTTGTGTCCAAATATAGCACAGAGAAGATCTCTCTGAGTTTCTATGTTTCAGACTGGCCAAAATGCTCAGTACAGTAGTGTGTTAATTGCCTCCTTATTTAATTCTATGAGTTATAACTATATTTTAATACGTCTTTCCTCCTTTACCTTCCTCTTAACATAAACTCCTTTCGGATCTGTGAGACCACGCTAGTGTTGACGTGGACCAACAAATTCTCACACAGCTCTCTGTAATGACACCCCGAGTCCTTCAAGTTTCATGGAGTCCCCTGAAGGAGAAGTTCAGGTGCATGATTGATGACTGTGAAGAGGGCAGACTGAAAAAGGTAATTAAATCATTACTGCTTAGATTTTCATTGTACCACTGACTGACACCCTACCACTCTGCCTGAGATCATACCTGTCTTCTTTCCTGCATTTATTTGTCTTACACACAGTAATGGATGTAAAAAAAATAAAAATAAATAAATATATAAAAAAAATTAAAAAATTGGGTAAAAGCATCCACCATGTTATGTTAATCTAATGAGGTTATTTTGTTTAAAGGCTTACAGTTGGAAGCAGCTATTCTGCTCTTGTCTGCTATGTTGAAGGAGGACCCGGGGTTGCTGTTTGAAGTTGAGGTGAGCCATGAACAGTTGACTACAGTGTGTGAAACACAATCTAATCAAAGCACTACACTTTTTGCACATTTTTTTATTCAGATGATTTCAATGGGAACATTAGTTTTTTGTTTGTTGGTCTACACAAACTATGCTATCAAACTGAAGAGAAATTTTGTTCATTTTCAGTTCATGGCCAAAAGTATTTGAGCAGTTGTATGACAGTAGTTAAAAGTAATTTAACTCATAAGGTTTGCCTTGCAAATAAATTCTATTATCCCCTCTCCCCCAGGGCCAGTTTCAGATCAGCCCATCTCAACACCTAAGATGAAGCTTAAAGGCTGTAGGGAGGGTCATCTCATGCACTGTGCTCACGTTGGATAGACAGTTAATTACAGAGGAGAGCGAGGACATCTTGATGGTACTGGGACTCCTCCTGTGTGTATATTTTGTGTTTGTAATCCAGTATCCTAAAGCAGCGGTTCTCAATTCCAGTCCTGGTGGCCTGCCCCCACGTTTTGCATGTCTCACTTATTTAACACACCTGATTCAGATCATGAGCTCGTTAGAAAAGAGCTCCATGAATGAACTGTGCTCTGACTGACATGGTCCCTACACAGTGTCCCTACATGGAACATTCATTCAGATTTACACTACTTCCTGTCACTGTAAGTCAATATTCTCTATTTCTGGGCATCTTACAGGTCTAGTTGCAGTTTCTATTGTTTTTTTGTTTTTTTTGTTTGTTTTTTTTTTTTGTTTGTTTTTTTTTTTTAAATCCTGAAGGACTTGCAGAAATGTTAGTACACTGTTGACAGTGAAAGAGTGAAAGATACTGCAGTACTTCAGAGTGTACAACTTAGTTTGCAGATGGTTGTGTATTATTAATTTTCAGTAATTTCACTCACTCACTATTTATGTTAAAAAGACTAGATTTTCCAAATAAAGTAAAGAACTAATGTAGGCCTAAGACCGTAGGCGAAAAAGTTACCTGATTACAGGGCTACAGTATATATATATATATATATATATATATATATATATATGTATGTATATGTGTGTGTGTGTAAACCAGGACTCTCTCTTCTTCAAAAATGTACATATTTCAAGCTTGTTGCATTATTTTGTATGTGTATAAAACAACAACTTCCCGTATATTGTGATGTTGTATATGTACAGGTGCATCTCAATGAATTAGAATGTCTTGGAAAAGTTCATTTATTTCACTAACTCAACTCAAATTGTGAAACTTGTGTATTAAATAAATTCAATGCACACAGACTGAAGTAGTTTAAGTCTTTAAATTGTGATGATTTTGGCTCACATTTAACAAAAACCCACCAATTCACTATCTCAACAAATTAGAATACTTCATAAGACCAATAAAAAAAAAAATAAAAAAAAAAACATTTTTAGTGAATTGTTGGCCTTCTGGAAAGTATGTTTATTTACTGTATATGTACTCAGTACTTGATAGGGGCTCCTTTTGCTTTAATTACTGCCTCAATTCGGCCGGCGTGGCATGGAGGTGATCAGTTTGTGGCACTGCTGAGGTGGTATGGAAGCCCAGGTTTCTTTGACAGTGGCCTTCAGCTCATCTGCATTGTTGGGTCTGGTGTCTCTCATCTTCCTCTTGACAATACCCCATAGATTCTCTATGGGGTTCAGGTCTGGTGAGTTTGCTGGCCAGTCAAGCACACCAACACCATGGTCATTTAACCAACTTTTGGTGTTTTTGGCAGTGTGGGCAGGTGCCAAGTCCTGCTAGAAAATGAAATCAGCATCTCCATAAAGCTTCTCAGCAGAAGGAAGCATGAAGTGCTCTAAAATGTCCTGGTAGATGGCTGTGTGGACTGTGGACTTCAGAAAACACAATGGACCAACACCAGCAGATGAAATGGCAGCCCAATTCATCACTGACTGTGGAAACTTCACACTGGGCTTCAAGCAGCTTGGATTCTGTGCCTCTCCAGTCTTCCTCCAGTCTCTGGGACCTTGATTTCCAAATGAAATGCAAAATTTACTTTTATCTGAAAAGAGGACTTTGGACCACTGAGCAACAGTCCAGTTTTTTTTTTTTTTTCTCCTTAGCCCAGGTAAAATGCTTCTGACATTGTTTCTGTTTCAGAAACAGAATTTACTTTTACTATAGTAAAATAAATGTCCAGTGATATCTTCAAAAGACTTTTGAATTTTGACACACTTTGACACACTTTTTTCACTTTATTAGGCAACTAGTAAATACCATCAATTTTGTAATGCTAGTATGTGTGGAAATATTTAAACCACGTGTGTTACAATTAACCATGCGTTAGTTTGTCCCCTGCGCTCCCCTATTCATAAATTGCCAATGTACTGCATGACTCCCCCCCCTTATTTTGTTTTTTATTTAATTATTTATTTATGTATTTTTTTGGCTAAAAGATTAACCAGGAATTATTAAAGGAAGCATGGTAGCATTTTTCCAAATTTTGGTAGCTGTGGGGTCAAGTCTGCCAGTTAATAGTTAACTTACTGTTATATTAGTGTTATTGAAAACCTGAAGTGGGAAAGTTACCATTAAAATAAAGTGATTAAATGATGTTTTTTTTTTTTTTCAAAATTTTATTTCAGTACCAGCTAAATGATTGTACAACTCACTAACAGCCATTTACAGGTGTAATATAAACAAGCATGAATGTGCATATGTGTATATATATATATATATATATATATATATATATATATATATATATATATATATATATATATATATATATATATTCTTTACATTCTGAATGATAAAAATAGTTTCTGTGATATCACAAGTAGGCATGTAAAGGTGATGGAAAGATGTGAAGCTGCACTCTCACTCTAGTACACACCCTCAATAAAATTTTAAGAGCTCATTCAAATGAGAAACAGTGCCACAGTATGTTCTGATGTGTTTTGTGATTCCTCTAAAAAAGAGTAACTTCACGCAGTCTCCATGCAAGCTATTAGGCATTTAGTTTTTTTTGTAGTTTTTTTTTTTTTTTTTTCTCAAACAAAAAGAGCTATGGCACAGAGTAATTAGTCAGTATCTTCAAAGAAAGTCTCCTAGTTATCATAGGCATTACCTGTGAAATGATATGGATGCGGAAGAGTAGTGCTGTCTAATTTTCATTTCAGAAAGTCTCCCACACTGTGATGGCAAGGCTGACTTGTCAAAAACCTCTCCATTAATCTGTCAGTCATACCATTTCACCGGCAGAATTAAGTAAATAGCATCTCATCTTTCGACGAGAGAGTGCATCTCCAGAACTGCAAAGACTCTACAGGCTCTCGTATGTCCTATTTATCTGAATGCAAAAAGATGTAGGCAACAAAAGAGCATGTAGACAGATGAAAAGGCATCTTGTGATTCTAGATACAAAATTTCTGTTGGAATTTTCTTTCTTTTGAATTATATGTTCGGATGTCTTTATGATAAGTTCAGAAATATATTCTTTAACATTGCTCAAAGAACACTAACGAGCTTTAATTAAAGGCTAATTGTGCTGAACCCATCGTGGGTCTTAATATTCCACCAAGAAGGGCACGGCCATATTATAGGATGTGAATACGCTCTGTTCTTGCAGATTTCTCTCATTTAATCGGTTGCTAATGGTAATAACTGCCATTAAATGCTTTCTAAAGAATTACCTCAGTATTTAGCTCCTCGTCAGAAAGGCATTATTCTTATTGCTTCATCCACACTAGTTTACTGCTCATCTCTCTCTCTCTCTCTCTCTCTCTCTCTCTCTCTCTCTCTCTCTCTCTCTCTCTCTTTCTCTCTCTGTCTTTTTCTCTCTGTTTTATTTTCTTGTACTTTGAGTCTGGCATGTCTGTGAGACTTGAAGACCTATTTATGTCAATTTCTGCAGTGTAGGCCAAAGCCAGACTTTTTCGTAAGACAGCATTTCTTATTTACTCTAGAAAATTGATTCAGAGCTTGTGAAGGCAATGCAAAATAACCTGGAATTGACATTTCATATCTGCTTTTAAGGTGGCAGGATATTATGCCTCAGAGTTGTTAAAAGTAAAGATCAACATAAAATGAGATGGTTACCTGTTTAGCATTGATCCAATTGCAAAAAGAGGCACTATTTGTTTAAAGTTGTTGCTGTTTGTCAGACATTTTAGTGATTTACAACAAGGGAGATTTTTTACACCAATTTCTTTGGTGCCTTGAGGAGGCTTGTTACAGCACAAGAAAAATGGCGTTAAACATGACCTCATAGCTTGCTACATTATTTGATTTGTTTTGTATTTGTTTTGCCATATTTGTAAAATGGGACAACATCAATTTGATGAAAGACATTACTGTTATAGTAATTAGTAGTAGTAGTAGTAGTAGTAGTAGTAGTAGTAGTAGTAATAGTAGTAGTAGTAGTAGTAGTATTCATTAGCCTAAATGTTGCTATATACAGTTGAATTAATATGGAATTTAATTCTTTTGCTGTCACCGGTGTGTACATTTTTTTTTTTAGAATTAATCAGTTGACAACTAAGTTGAATACTTTTAATTACTCATGACGAGTGATCTTACATTAAAAGCTGCAGTCCGTAAGTGTTGCCTCTTTGTCGCCATCTTGATTTGAAATCTGCAATTGCAGTTATTTGTGTAATTATCATTTTTGCGTGGGTTGTGCATTCGCACGGCTCCAGCGTGGATGAATCTAATGTTTTGAGGAGTATCTGTGGCTGTCAGTCACCGCACCGGTGTGGATATTCACTGTAATCTGGAATCACAGATTCTACATCTTGAAAGTATGACCCAAATAAGATCTTTCATGGGAAAATGTCATCTGAACAAGTTATAACATGTCTGCCACTTTTGTTCTGACCAACTTAGAAAAAAAAAGCATTACAATACATCACACTACCAATAGTGATTAAATAAAGCAATCACTTAGCTTAGCTCATATCACATCAAACCGTGTGAATTATTATTATTGTTATACTTTGTTCTCAAATTGTTAATGTAAACAACATTCAGCATTTAATGTGTATTAGTGTTACCTGTAGACTACTAGTGACTACAGGTGAATCTCCAGTTGTCACTGATGATTGCTGTTTGCACCTTTCTGGATTACAATCTGCCATCAAAACGATAAATTTAATTATTCCAGCTGCTGTGAGAAAAGGCTATATAAGATCAGCCACCTGCAAGATCCTCACATGCGATATAGCCTGCTAGCCAGGACTCCTTTATGTATACAGAAGTGACGCAATGATGCAAAGATGAACGGTGGCAAGCTTGTATTTCCCGTGGAACCTACCAGTAGGTACTACTAGAACACATTATTACAAGCTTACCGTTGAGATTCAGATAAAGAGATAGTTTTGAACACTGGCTTGTTATGTACTTGCAAATCAAAAATAGATTTTGGATCATCTTTTAAACCAAAAAAGTTATAGACTGCAGCTTTAATAATGATATATGGTCATCAGGCCCTTATAGCAAAATAAATCACAGCTGAATGAATAGAAAGTCAAAGACATGATTTATTGTTTTGAGTTTAAATTATTTTATTATTTCAGAAAAAAAGAGACTTTGGTGTGACATGAAACTAGCATAGCTATGTGGGAAACCAGTTGCCTGGGAAATGCACCTTTTGACCAATCAGAATGAAGTATTCCAGAGAGCAGTGTATTTATAGTATGTAGTGTTACTTATGAAAGCTGCACATGCACAATTGAGCAGGTGACACCAGTTAGAAGAAGTGATTACCATTTTAAGCGACCCTTACAGGCATAATGAATAGACAGAAATAACGTCTGGATGAAAAGGTCAAAAGTGCAAGAGTGGAAACTGGAATGCTGAAGACAGAGCAGCTGCAGCGGAGGGGAGTAGTTTACCCTTGAAGTGTACGTACTGTTTCAATGACATATTCTCACACAGACCTCAGAGATAAATGTTGTACATGCCGGCGGGAGCAGTTGTTATTATGCATGACATGCTAATACTCTGTTTAGCAATGACAATGCCAGAGCATTAGAAGTGTTTAAATCCGGTCTCCATCTGGTCTGCCACATAGACAACACAAATCATCATGGCCTATTGTAAAGTTTATCTCTCATTCTTTCCAAATTTGCAGCATCAAGTACTTCATTTGTTTAATGGTGTTCATGTTTACTCAGTCTGAGCTGTAACAGCTTGTGACAGGCTTAAAGACGTCTGTGGTGGATCATTCCACGGACAGAGATCTGCCTTCTGTACACACTGCTGCGAAAGCGCTATTTCTCCCATGTTTCAAAGTGTAATTGACCAATCTGAGATCCACAACACAACAGCTAAATCGTGTCATACTTATCAGGCCTCTTCTCTATCCAGATGGAACGAGACACAAAGTGAGTGTTTGAAGCAAAGCTTGCATGAACGGTTGGTGAGTATCTAGCACAGTCTTTGTGTTCCTTGTTGTTGGTCATTCCTTGTTGTTGGAGTATGAATTCCTGTTCATCCAAGTTCATTTTCCATGACGCTGCATCCTCATTCTCAGCTGAAAGTTTACATTTACATATGAAGTGAAGTTATAAACCATTAAACAGCATGGAACTGATTAGAAAGGTTCCTGGCTGCATATCATGGGAGTCCTAGTAGCTTTTTCAAACAAAGGAGCACCTGGTCCTTTCGGAAAGAAAGAGAATGATAAATGGGAAAGAAAAGAGAGAAAGAGACAGAGATGGAGAGCAACCACCGTGCCTTAACCTAAAAACCACTTTATTTTCTCAAAGTAGCCCGAAAGCCAGAGGTCCTCAGCATTGAAGGGTGTGGAAAGATAAATGTTCCCATATCTAAAATTAAATAAAATTAGCATACTTGTTCATCCTACATAAAAACGTCTGTCAAGGAAAAAAGAGATAGTGATGATAGTGGTAATCTGGTATGAGCCAAAAGTTTAATAATGTTTTCTATCAGCGCAATCGTCTTCAAGAAAAGTCTGAAATTAATGAAAAGATAAATGTGGAAAGTTTGAGGAAGGGTACGGGACTTTTGCAAACTCTAGATAAGTCCGCCAATATGAATGCAATAAAATGTTACTATTTCTATGAATACTAAATCAGTGTTAATTGACATTATCTAGTCACATCCTGCACTCATTCTGCATTCCACTGCTTATGTCAAAAGATAAAGGGCAATTAGAGGTGCTTTTCACATGGATGGTCAAATGCAGCCGTTTTAACCCATTGAGCAAATTCAAAGAAGATGCACAGGTCATGGGGAATTGGAGTCAAGTATTTTTTGAATCTTTTTTCCTTTTAAATTTATTCTCATGTCTTTGTTGGCCCTAAAGTGCTAACTGAGCCCTGGAGAACTAATAAACTAGTCTGAGTACAAGAAGTGCCAAGCTTTTAATAAAAGAGGACGACTGCGAGGAGAGACTTCTGGAAGCGTACTTTACCACATACAAGTTTTACTAGCAGTTTTGATGGCTCTTAATACATTTCATCCGTAATATGCATGTGAATAATTTATCAGTCATTTATATCGAATTTTACAGAGAAGCTTTTTGATGCAGATGCAATAGAAGCTCTCCTTTAATCGCAGGGCTTTCATCTGTCTTTGACTGCTGTTGTTTTAGGAGTAGAGGAGACCAATGTGAGCCTTGCAGAGCCAGTAGTTTGGCAGGTTCATTTTCCACATGATTTAATGAGGCACTGAGCTAACCCAGAGAATCTGAGGTCTCACTGTAATCATTGCGTTTTATTTCCTTACCAGACACACTAAATAAAGGACTCAGCAATGGCTGAGATGGATGTGCATTATTCATGTTGTGTGTTAAATGATTATTTGCAATGTGCAGTGTGTGTGTGTGTATATAATATAATATATTATATTATATTTTTTACTCATATTTTTTGACAAATATTTTTTTGAAAGCAACTTCTTGTCTTCATAATATCACACTTTTCTTGTAAATGGGTTTTTTTATGAAGGGTGGCCCCCAAGTATAATGATGCTTGAGGCCATGAAAAAGTTTAAAAAGTCCTAGCCTGCATCATGTGTTAACATACATTTTTTTCCAATAATCTTGGCTATCTTGGCTCCTGCAGGCTAAGAATAACTAATGTACGGATCAAATCTGAAACAGTTTAAGTACTAAGAGGCAAAGGAATGAACTGAAGATGAGACAAATCACATCTAAAGGTCAATCCAAACACAGAAAGGTTGGCATAGTTCACAATGAACATGACCATATTTAGCACTCTTAAACTGACACGACATTCTGCTGCTGTGAATGTGGCCTTTGATTTCACAGATACAGGACTGTCAAATCTGCTCAGTGAACAGTTTGTTGTGGGCTGCTGTCCTAAGACCACATGACAGTAATGCGTTTGGAGTGTGCCGCTGCCATACTGCTTTTGTTTTAGCCGTGTAATCTTGTCTTTTGGCACTGACTGCTGTTGGAGCCATTCAGAACTGTGTCAGACAGCTGTTTGCTGTCTGCTGTTGTTCTCTTTTGCAATCTGTCCCTCTTATCATCATCATCATCATCATCATCATCATCGGCCACCAGGGTGTGAATTGGGGTGTGAAGTAACGAATTACAAATACTCACGTTACAGTAATTAAGTAGTTTTTATCAGTAATTGTACTTTTTTGAGTAGTTAAAAAGATGTGTACTTTTACTTTTACTTGAGTACATTTTAAGTGATTTATCGGTACTTTTACTCCACTATTTTCCTCCGTTTGTGGTCGTTACATGCTTATTTTAATTTTATTTTTATCCATCAACGTGATTGGATAGAGAGATAATAATCGGTCTCCTGACTTTCGTCAAATCAAATAATCAATCCGCCTTAATTTAGCAAGTGCACTCGCTCATAAACAATGTTCAAGTTCTACACTTTTTGTTCCATTCAGTTGTGGATGTTGCTGATTCACCGAGACCAGCAAAAGAGACGTGCATTCGCGCGCGCGTTTTCTTTTGAAAAAGTTTCCCCAGAAATACTTCACTATTTAAAGCATTTTTCCTTACAAATTGTATTATCAGCATACCAATTCGAGTAAATGTGTAAAAGGTATGGCATGATGCCATCCTTCTAGAACAATTATGTTAAAATTGTAACATAAATTATCAAGTTTAGTTATTCTTATTTCTTTATTGCAAAACGCTAAAACTGGCACCGTTTTGGAGAGAAATGGGCTCTCATTTTAACCCATATCATTGTGTGTGATGCTGAACTATGTGTTTCCAGTGGTGTTTGTATTTGCACTGTTGTAAACATTAATATTTTATGTGCAACAACAGCATACTGTCTCAGTGGCCTTACACGTGATTTTAAATCTATTTTTTCAAACTTTATGATTTACATGATTGTACTGAGAATAACTTTCATCTTTTCTTCAACTGAATACTGTTTCCACGCTGTTTTGATGTATTTTAAAGAGTTGGCAGACAAAATTAAAACTGCTGGATGATAGATATTCTTCATTCTTTATGACAAACAAAATAATGTGAATTACAGAATGTACACCGGTTTTTAAATGTATAAATTGCACGTGTTCAGCGTTTATTATGAGGGGGTAGAATCCACAGCTCAGTACTCACTACTCAATACTCATGAGTACTTTTAAATAGGCTACTCTTTTATTCTTACTCAAGTAGTTTTTTGGACAAGTACTTTTACTGTACTCACACTACATTTTTTGGAAGGTAATGGTACTTTTACGTGAGTATATTTTTCCAGTACTCTTTCCACCACTGGTCCTGGGAGACTTAACATTATTTAAAACGATTTGCAGTAACATTAATACTATAATGAAATATTATCAGTGATGGGCACATTACTTTAAAAAAAGTAATTAGTTAAAATTACTAGTTACTTCTCACAAATAGTAACTGAGTTAGTAACTGAGTTACATCATTGGGAAAGTAACTATTGTGTTACTTTTTTTTTTTTTTTTTAATGTTCAAATGTCAAATAACTTGGATGCCCCCAATATTAAGTATGTTAAATTAATGAAATGGACACTAAATGGAATAAATTATTATTATAAAACATTGTACATTAATCTACACTATTTATCCACTGACACTTAGCATTAGTCAGTCAAGCATTATAATATGATATTATGATAATTTAGCATTATATGATGATAGAACTTTAGTAATTAGAATAACCAAGTATGAATGCATATTTGTCATGTTGACTGAACTTGGGACTGGTGGTGGTGCTTAAGATATTGTTTGTCATTTAGTGTTTCTATAAAAAAGGGGGGGAAATTTATAAGATAAAACTACTACGAATTCTACTACTAATAACAATATTAAAGCACTAAGGATTAATTAGCTGCTGGGTTCATGAATATTAATCACGTAGTCTGCGTTCGCTCGAACTGATTTGCTGAAATCAAAACAGGGACGATAATAGGTGAGCGCCAGCCAATGAGATTGTCGTTTGCGCATTAGTCCCGCCCACTACCAGAGAACGCGGCAGTTCTTAAAAGCTGAAGAATTCCAAAGGAACTCCGTTATTTTGTCAGGAAAATACAACAAAGAATATCGTTTACATGTAGCGCGTCAATTCTGCATGTTATGAAAGACTCTCTCGCTCTGTATCTTTCTTTGCGCGTGTGAGACAAAGCGACGGCGAGCTGTGCTCCTTCACACTACAGTTTATGGTACGTCAAATACAGCTACACTGCGCATCCATTCAGATGAACTGAAAAATAAAATTCTAATAATATTATAGTAACTCCGCATTTATTGTCAGTAACGGTAACAGCGTTGTAACGGGGGAAACAGTAATTCGTTTGATTACTCGTTACTGGAAAAAATAACGCCGTTAGTAACGCAGTTTCAAAGTCAAAAGTCAAAGTCAAAGTCTACTTTATTGTCAATTCTGCCACATGTACAGCACATACATACAGAGAATTGAAATTGCGTGACTCTCAGACCCATGGTGCATACAGTTAACAATAAAACACTAACAGTAGACGTAGAATGCAGATAAATACAGTTTAAAATATAAAAACAAACTATACAGATATACAAATAAGGACATTGTAGAAAAGAGTTAGATTAAGTGGCATAAGGCACATGGCAGATGAAATGCAAATCGGTTAAATAAATAAACAAAACAAAACTGTGCAGATATGAGTGTAGTGCAAAAAGAGCTTAAAACGAAACTGTGCAGATATAAAGAGTGTAGTGCAAAAATAGCTTATCAGGCTGTTTAAAGTGACAGAAGAGGTAGTTGAGTGGGGTCAGTTCAATACTGACTGAGGTAGTGGGCAGTCCAGTGGTGCACTAAGTGACTGGTGCGGGTCACAGTGTGTAGGGGGGGGGGGTCAGAGTTCAGTGGTGCGTGGGGCAAAAGAGGGGAGGGGGGGCAAGGTCGGGAGGAAGTTCAGCTTCCTGACAGCCTGATGAATGAAGCTGTCCTTCAGTCTACTGGTCCTGGCCTGGAGACTCCGCAGTCTCCTCCCTGATGGCAGCAGACTGAAGAAGCTGTGTGTCGGGTGGGTGGGATCACCTGCAATGCAGAGGGCTTTGCGGGTGAGACGGGTGTTGTAGATGTCCTGGAGGGAGGGGAGAGAGACACCAACAATCCTCTCAGCTGCTCTCACTATGCGTTGGAGTGTCTTGCGGCAGGACGCATTGCAGGCGCCATACCACACAGTGATGCAGCTCGTTAGAACGCTCTCGATGGTGCCTCTGTAGAAGGTGCACATGATGGGGGCCGGGGCTCTGGCTCTCCTCAGTTTGCGGAGGAAGTAGAGACGCTGTTGTGCTTTCTTGGCCAGTGCTGCGGTGTTGTCAGTCCAGGAGAGGTCCTCTGTGATGTGCACACCCAGGAACTTGGTGCTGCTCACTCTTTCCACGGTCGCACCGTTTATGGTCAGAGGAGCATGCTGAGTGTGCACTCTCCTCAAGTCAACAACAATCTCCTTCATCCTTCATCCAATCTCTTCTCCACATTCAGAGAGAGATTGTTGTCACTGCACTACCCGGCCAGGCGGCTCACCTCGCACCTATAGTTTGTCTCATCTCTGTTACTAATGAGACCCACCACAGTTGTGTCGTCCGCAAACTTAATGAAGAGGTTGGAGCTGTGTGACGGTGTGCAGTCATGGGTCAGCAGAGTGAAGAGGAGGGGGCTCAGCACACATCCTTGAGGGGCCCCTGTGTTAAGTGTGATGGTGCTGGATGTGTTACTGCCGACCCGTACTGCCTGAGGTCTCCCAGTCAGGAAGTCCAACAGCCAGTTGCACAGCGAGGTGTTGAGCCCCAGCTGGACCAGTTTGTGAATGAGCTGTTGAGGGATGATTGTGTTGAATGCTGAACTGAAGTCTATGAACAGCATTCTGACGTACGAGTCTTTTTTGTCCAGATGTGTGAGTGCTGAGTGGAGGGCAGTGGCGATGGCATCATCGGTCGAGCGGTTGGACCGATATGCAAACTGGAAGGGGTCCAGGGAGGGGGGGAGGGCAGACTTGATATGATGCATGACTAGCCGTTCAAAGCACTTCATGAGGATCGGAGTAAGTGCGACTGGACGGTAGTCATTGAAGCAGGATGGAGATGACTTCTTCGGGACTGGAATAATGGTGGTAGCCTTGAAGCATGTGGTGACAACAGCCTGACTTAGTGAGATGTTGAAAATGTCTGTGAAGACAGTTTATTTATAACGCCGTTATTCCCATCACTGAATATTATATTATGTTATATTTTACACAGGTATCTTATTATTGATATATGGATGAATGATATCTGTAGCATATTGGTTATCAAACAATAATATTATTCATTCATTCATTCCTTTGTTCGCTCGTTCGTTCGTTCATTCATCAATTATTTATTTACTTACTTAACTGTAAAAATATCTGTATCAGTTGATATAATTATATACCTTATTTTTTACATTTAGATTACATTTAATTTAATGCTCATTTACAGCTAATCATTAAAAAAAACACAAAAAAAGTTAATGATAACACTAAATAAGGTGTAATTCATTAACATTAAGTAATGATAATATGAATGAACTAAGAATGAGCAATATAACATTACATAATTTATTAACCGCTGTTAAAGTTAGTTAATAAAAATACTCATGTTCACGTTAGTTCACTGTGCATTAACTAATGTTAACAGATACAACTTTTATCTTGAAAATGTGTTTGTAAATGTTGGCATTAAAATTGAATTAAGAAGAATTAAGAACAATTCTGTAGAAGAATTGTTCATGTTAACTAATGTAGTTTTTCATTATAATGTTGATGCCTAAAATTACTTCAAGCATTTATTTATTTATTTATTTATTTATTACATTTAAAGATTTTCCATTTATCAGTTCTCGCCATAATATGAAAAAAAAGTTATTGTCATCTTAATGGTGCATCTATGTACACTAAACATGCAAAGTCGAGGCAAAGTCCCATGATTGCTAGGAGTAAAACAGAACTATGCTCTGTGTGAAATTGTAAAACTTTGCCACATGATATGAAATCCATAGCAACAGGACGCACCCCCTGTCCCTCGAGATGAGCAGTCATTTTCGCTCGGTGGAACAATTTGACATAAATTCCCTCTGCACTGGCATGGCGAAGATGAGGTGCAAGTGGATCTTTTAATAGCTGACAGGGTGGGGATGTTTGATTTTCGAGTACACTCCTTCCCACAACAACAAGATCACAACAGGAAAAGATAACTTAACAACATGGGAGAAATAAAAGATTAGCCCTGACATATCTGAATGGATGAAATTGATCCTCTTTGTCATTATTATAAAAAGGTGCTTCATTTGTGGAGGAATATGGGATTTGCTGTTTGTGTACAGATGTAATGAATCAGACAGAGGAGATGACAGGCAGACAGAGAGTGGAGCCTGGGAATAGAGCCTGTCTGACATGCTTAGCACAGCAGTTAACCACAGTCCTGCTCCTCAGCCTCTCCTCTGTCAAGGGACCACACACACTTTCACTCTTCTGCTTACTCACTCAATCAGTTTTCTCAGCCTCATCCCACTCTCAAATGAACTGCTTAAAACTGTTTGCAATTGTCATTCAGGAACATGTACATTGGGACACACACCTGTATTTTACCAACCCAGGCTCATTGGAAAAACATGCCTGTAGCAAAATCATTTTCATGCATGTTTTGTGACGCTTTT
Organism: Spinibarbus caldwelli; assembly: GCA_039654775.1. NCBI lineage: Eukaryota > Metazoa > Chordata > Actinopteri > Cypriniformes > Cyprinidae > Spinibarbus > Spinibarbus caldwelli. Next base: position 26,129,274 of record CM077220.1, on the reverse strand, counting down.
GAACTGATCTATCCAGTGAATGGTGCCAAATCCATATCATTCAACAACAGAAATGGATGAACATGAATCTGTCAGTGTTTTATTACGTTGGTTGTTGTTGTATCCTGGCAGTTCAGGAATGAAATGTTCTGTGACAGGTGGTAAAAAAGTTAGTGTTCGCTCATATCATCTACCCTAAATCTAACATTTGTATTAAAATTAAAGATTAGATAAAAATCCATTGTCTGAAGCAACCATACCATTTTATCTTCATTATACAAGTTATTGAGCTTTTGTATTATGACTCATGTTCCATGGGATTCATACCCTGCATCACAAGTGCAATGCTGTACCAGGTGAGCTACTGAGCAAGTTTACTACATTATAGAAGCTTTACATGGTTATGTGATGCAAATTTCAAAATGTATTACTTTACAAATCATGCGCCATGAAAAAAGTGCTTTGAGGTCATAACATATTATTGTGCAATTAACTGCATTAAAATAAGTCTATATTAATTGATAATATGCACCTGCAATCATAAGAAATAAAAGGTGTTGGTGTTTCCCTGACACTCATGTTCATTTCAGCTGAAAACTGCATTGCATTGCATATACACTCAGAAAAAAAATGACAAAAGGGGTACTAAAATGTGTTCAGATACTAATATGTTCACTTCATTCATTCATTCATTCATTCATTCATTCATTTCTGAGGGTGTAGGTACATTTTTGGAGTTTTGCAAAAATTCAAGTATACATCTTTTTCCTATGAGGCTATGTTGGTCTTGTAGGCTTTTGTGTGAATTAGTAGCAATGACAATAGAAGAGAGAAAATATTTGTCTTACACTGCCCTCCAAAAGTTTGGAAACACCCCTGGCAAAGTTTTTGGATGATATCAGCATAAATCCTTATCATTTTTTGGTGCAAATACAGTACATTAAAGTAACTTGACATTATCATTGAAGACCAGCAACAATATTTTTTATTTTGATTACATAATAATGGCAATATATACATGTCAAAGTCAGACATGCCCCTTTGCCAGCTGTGATGCCTGGTTACTACTTTAAACTTGGCCTAGGTTTTTAAAAGATTTTTGGGTCAGCACACCTTAATAGCTTCAACAATTGATTGCCAATTAAGTTTAGAATACAATGAACCTGTTTTATGAATGAGCTGTAATAGCTGCTAATGGTGGATATTTTGATGAATCGAAAATTTAAGTATTTTCTATGTATAAACTGTTTATGTAATAAAATATGTTTTCGTAGTTTGTGTTGTCCCTTATCAGTGCAAAATTATCACAAATTAAAAAGAATTCATGCCAATATTGTCCAAAACCCCACTTTTCTAGGGCGTTTCCAAACTTTTGGAGGGCAGTGTATGTGTAACAGGTTGAATACACATCCTCAGCTTTTAAAGTCATGTATACGCTATTTGACCTCATACTGATCACCAAGCTTGTGCTTTCAAAGGAAAAATCAGCTATTTGTGACTTCCATTCATTCCATTCCTTAGGTGCACCATTCATTCCTTAGGATCCAAACAGAGATGAATTTAGAAGCCACCAAACACTTCCATGTTTTCCCTATTTAAAGACGGTTACATGAGTAGTTACACGAGTAAGTATGGTGACACAAAATAAAACGTGGCGGTTTTCTAAGCAGATAAAAAATGATAACTATAATGTATGGCGGAAGAGCACTTCGCAGCACTTCGACCTCGGTGCAGTAATAGCGCCGAGGTCGAAGTGCTGCGACGTGCTCTTCCGCCATACATTATAGTTATCATTTTTTATCCACTTTCAAAATCGCCACGTTTTATTTTGTGTCACCATAGTTGCGCCGTGCGCTAGAGTGATTAAGTGCACGCAGTGAGACGGGAGAGGTACGTATCAACTCATCTAAGTTGAGAGAAGAACATATTAGAATATGGAAAAACGGTGGTGTTTTCCTTTAACTTCTAATCTACAGACAGCAGCTGCAGTTCAGTCAGCTCTTATTAGAGCAGAGGCAATCATGATGACCAAGGTCTGTGAATTATCATAATGTGTGTAAAATCCTAAATTTGTCCTGATCCACAGATAATGATTGAAATCTACAGAAGGCCCAAACCGCCATTAATCTTTGGAAAATAGGGTATTTTAATCTCAATTTAAATGCAGCTTTGAAAACTCGGAAGTGTCACCGCTGAGTGTTTGTTTGTAAACGGTAATTTCATCTGCACTCATGAGAAATCACACTGACATATGTTCAATGTCTACTCATTATCACAAGGGTAATGAATCATACATCCTTATTTTATTTTTAAAACACATTTTTAAAATGACAAGTTTGTCTCTTCTACCATCCCTCTTTTGACATACTCTCCCTCCCTCTCACTCTCTGTCTCTCTCTCTCTCTCCCCCACTCCACCCCAGGGCCCAGTCATAGGGGAGAATGTGTGGCTGGGAGATAAAGAGGCTTGTCGTACCGCTTGATAGCCATTCGCCGATAAGATCTAGTTGCTGTCCATCAGGCTAGCTCATAGCAATGGCTGTCAGTGGCGTCCTAGGAAATTTGTCAGGTGCACAAGCCTGTCATATCACTGACATCCCATAAAGAGCACCTACACAAACAGGTCTTTGGTAGGATTCATTACCCTCTGATGGCTGCTGGATGAAAGGGGGAGACATCACAGTAATGACCCTCAATAGACATTGTTTTTAGGCAACAAAGAGAGCAGAGAACAGTATTTTGGAGTGTTTGGTTTTGACAGCCCAAACATCCTCTGACATATCTATTTAACAAGGTTTTGAAATGTGTTGAGTTTATGCTTATTTATGAGTAGGATATGACTTTTTGTTATTGCATTGTGTCAAAACAGATCACAGTTTGGTGTTAATCTTGCCAAAATTATTTCTGAGAACGTTTAATAACAAACTTCTAACGAACACTCATACGCTACAGTTCAAAAGTTTGGAGTCAATACAATTCATATATTTATTCAGCAAAGATGCACTGAATTGAGTTACAAAACATTTGTATTTCAGATAAAAAAAAATGCTGTTTTTTTTTTTTGTTGTTTTTTTTTACTTTCTATTAACTTTCTATTATTTCTATTTACTCATTTATGGGGGGGAAAGTATTACAGGCTTCACTAAAATGTAATAAGAAATGTTTCTTGAGCACCACATATGCATATTAGAATTAATTCTGAAGTATCATGTGACACTGAAGACTGGAATTATGTCTAACGAGACTTCTTTCAAATAAATAAATAAATACATACATACACACATACAATGGTACTGTATATATGGATCCACATGTCCACATGGATCCACTAATGAAATATTGACTACATTTTCTTTCTTATTTATTTATTTATTTAAAAGAGAGATCTGTTGCCTTTATCATTGCTGTGAAGTTCTAATGCTAACCTTCATATCAACCTGTTCCCTCTGTTTCACAGGAGACACATCTGTCCTCGTGCATCAGGACCAGGTTAAACAGCATCATTGTTTGTCTCCTCCTCCAGACGAGGCATTGTCCCTGTCTAGTACTGCAAGGCCAGTCTCAACAATGAACCTATCATCTTTGTATTGTCACTTTCTGTATTTCCAACATATTGCATCTCAAACCTCATTCTCACCCAGTCCTCTGAATTTCCAGTCTATTGTGTAAGAGACAGAGTAAGAAACAATGAGCATCCTCAACCCGCATCTCAGATATACTGTACCGCAATTGCTTTAATGTTTGTGAGAGCGTAATCTCTCCACACTATAACCTTTAATATATGCACTACTAGAATGTGTCTGGTATTTCACCTAAACTCAGAAATAGATGAGGATAATGGCACAGGAAGCGGACACATTTAGAGGCAACTGCTAACACAGCAGGTGTGCCCTCATCTGTATCGCCCTCAAATCAATGCACAGGGCTGCCTACCGCAGAGTAGCACTTTTGTTAGCTAGGGCAAAATGATTGGGGGGAATTCTGCAGTTTCTCTCTAAATCTGTTTGTCCCGTAGTCTCGAGGGAGAACCGTGTAGGGGCTCAGATAAGCTCTCTCTGTGTTTTACTCTTGAGGCACCTCGTTCTGTTAATTACCTGCTCCCCTGAGACTCCACAAGAATGCAAGATTCATTTAATAATAGGAGCAACATTCATCATGGGTCAGAGTGACAATTACTGTTTAATTTTTTTGGTTACCTGTTCCCTTTCAGCAAGTGCCAAGCAGAAAAAAATTATCTATATGTATGTATATTTAAGTTAATTAAGCAATATCTACAACAATACACCAGCATTATAGTGAGATATTGCCTTTTATCGAAAGTTCAATAAACACATAATTAATACTGGATAATTTAAGTTTCAGATGAAATTTGAACAGATTGTTCAGTTTGTTTGTCTTTTATTCATTGGAGATTGAAAGCTGAACTGAAACAAACTCATTTTTTATTGTAACTTAATTTAAGATTTATTACTCATTGTTAGTTAACGTTACCTGATGGAACCTTATTGTAAGTATTACCTGTAGACCTATATACATTTTATTCTAGCCCCCCTTTATTCATTAATTAATTAATTAGTCTGGTTAATCATTTGCCTACTTTAAGGATATATATATATATATATATATATATATATATATATATATATATATATATATATATATATATATATATATATATATATATATATATATATATATATATTATTATTATTTATTTATTTTTTTAATACTGCTTTACACTCTGAATTACTGGCAGAAGAGAAAGAGAGAGGGTGTGTGTGTGTGTGCGTGTGCGCGTGTGTGTGTGTGTGTGTGTGCGCGATATAGATATAGCCATTTTTAGACCAGTGTATTCATGACTACCTTGCAATCAGAAATAGCAATTTTTAGATCTGTGCATGTGTGTTAGGAGAGCACTGGCATCCCAGATCGAACACATTGTCTTCCATACTGAGCATGGTAATTGCCTCTGAGTCAATATGTTCCCCCTCTCGTCTGTGCATGTGTTCCCTCCTCAGCTCAAGAGGTGAAGCGGGAGGCCATATGAGGGCCCCAGGTATCCCACAACATCATATGTAATGATGGTTTTAATGCTGTTTATACAGCATTGAGGATCACTGTGAGATGGTTAATATATATATATAAAGCATGCAAATCATTAAGATCACTCTTGAAAATATTATGATATTATATTAGACTGAGCTCATGTAAACAAATGGAGAGCACTTTTTTCTGCATGTGCTTCCTTTGAAAAGGATTAAGTTTTTGCCTCCCACATTATTTTTTCGACTCTCTGCTTTTGTCATCAGCCTTTAGCTTTCAGGATGCTGTTTGAATAATGAGAGAATAAGGAAATGAAAGGGTTTAAAAAGACTTTTAGAATGCAGAGTTTTTGACTGGGGCAGGAACTCCTTCTGTCTAGACATTTTATGATGCCAAGTAAAACAAAATCAAAGACGCCATACTTGTGTAGTCACCTAAAACAATACTTCAAATAGTCATGGATCATTCATTGCAGACTTTCTCTAACTAACATTTTATTTGGTGATTTATTATTTATTTATTTATTTATTGAAGGCATTAATGTGTGATTTTCTGTAAAGCTGATTAGAAATGAATTACATGAATTGTGGAAGGCACTATACAACTAACATGAATTGACTTGAAAGGTTAACGATTTATTTAATTAAGTCCTTCTGTATTTAATCGTCAGTGCAAACTGATGCTCAGTCATTTCAATATTGTGGCATTCTTGACTCAATAAAGAGACTGTATTCAGAAGTTATTCAACCAGACTCTCTCACACACCACACAAATTCGGCATAACCACTAAGCTCAATTCCAGATGACGCTATCATAGATAGATAGATAGATAGATAGAGAGAGAGAGAGAGAGCTTTTGTTGTTGTTGTTGCTTTGAATGCTGCATAATGTTTGAAAAATGACATAATTCTTTTCCAATTCATATAGTATAACAGCTATAATTTGGACCAGTGACAAAGACTGCCCAGTCTGGAAAGAAAGAAATTGCTGAATGAATGCATTTTTTGCTTTATATTTGTTTTCACAGCCAGGGATTTTGACCTGTGATGTGTGTCAAAGCAGAAACTTTAAAACTTCATTTCCAGGGTAATATATTTCTAATTCCCTGCCTGAGTAAATCACTGCCATTGAATTGGATATTAATTTTCAGACTCTAAAGAAGCCAAAGAGTGAATTATGCTTCATAAGATTGATTACTGAACGGCATGACGGTTGGTTTTACTTCTGTAAGGGAAAAGAGACTTTTTTCACCCTCTGTATAATTGATTAATCCAAAGTGCAAGCAACTGTGTAACTGCAAAGGTGTGATTTCTTCTTCTTCTTCTTCTTCTTCTTCTTCTTTTTTTATAGACAGATTACCAATGTGAGTAGCTACCAGCCTCCATACCAGTATGAAATGTTTATTTATTGTTGCATACAAAATAACACTAAAGGTTGGAGGGCTGGAGTTGGTTGTGGCCAGGCAGTCAAAGCGGGGAAGAAAAACAGCAGGACAGGAAGTGTAATTCCAAATCCAATCTCGCTCAGAGGCCAGTACAAATGCACCATTCAAATGGAACAACTGAACCAAAACCCAAACCAAGAGTTTAGATAAAAGAGCGAGGGCTATACTCAGATGAGTGTGCGGAGGAAGACTGCAAAACATTGCCTCACGTTCCACCTCCTCCCTCTGTGGTCAATAGTTAGACTATTCATCCCACCGCGCCTGTGCCTATACCAAATGTAGCTGCATTAGCTTTGAGAATGTTCTCCTCTGATACGAGCCAGATAGTCTTAAAGCTCCTTAAAATTAACCTCATTTGCATCTGATAGCAATTTGCATTGAAAGCAAAAGTTATTCCAGCACAATCACAGTGTTCTTGGTGGAATTGCTACTTCAAATTCAAATTACTCCCATGGTCCTTTTATGTTTTTCAATGCAGAAGTTATTTCCAGGGTTTGAGTTTTACTGGTTTAGTTGTAAGACTAAAATCATTAAAATTAGTAGGCAGTGGTTGACAAACTGTGTGCTGGTGTAGTTGGGGGGTGAGGAAACTTCACTTTCACACTTTCACATCTACTGCGTTGACAATAGACGTGAGAATCAGTGAGACCAACAAATTATTATGTTGCCCCTGCAAAGCAGTATTACTTTGTATTTATTTTATTGCAATGTAAGCATAATGTTTTTTTTTGTTGTTGTTGTTGTTGTTTTTTTTTTTTGTATAAATATACTAAAATGTTTTTTTTTTTTTTTCTGCAACAGAAACTATACAGAAAATAACAGTACAATGTAAGCCTCCACACAAAAAGTTAATTTTGTTTAATTCTTTTGTTGTTCTTTAGGGGAATAAGAAGAAGAAGAAGAAAAAAAGAAACATTACCATAGTGCCTTATTGAGCCTTATTTGTAACAGGGCCGAGGACAATAACCTTGGTTGTAGATTTAAGCCTGAGAATAGCACTTTGAAAATGTGAATGCTAAGATAAACTTCATTAAACATTTAATGTTGCTGCTGCTTGGCTTATCTGAGAGCACACTGTTCTGACATTAGGGCTGTGACATGCTATCAGTCCTATTGTGTCTTAGCGGTTAGCTGTTTCCATTTTGTCCTCAAAGCTCATCCCTAGATTTTCCAGATCAAGGCCTGGTGACATTTGCCCAAAGGATTTGGAGAGAGGGGAAAAAAAAAAAAAAAAAAACAGCTTTATCCTGCCAGGCCCAATGGAAGACCTTGGTTGGTCACAGAGTACAGACCCAGGGTCAGCTCTCTGATCACAGCAACCCATTTCAAGAATAGGGAAGGTTGCAGATACAAGCCAGCAGGGTATCAGCAGTTGTAAGACTGGTTTAAGCCAATACAGATTAAGTTCAGTGTTAAGCTCAGAATCTGTGATGTCACACTGTAAACGGCTACTGACCCTCACAGCTCCAATATGTTTGAACATATTCAAAGTAATTTACACTTCTGGTCAAGTGATGTTTGTTTGTTTATTTTATTTTTTGAAAGAAATTACTTATGCTTACCAAGGCTGCATTTATTTGAACTCAAAAAAGTATAAAAAAGTATTTAAAAAAGGAAAATACAGTAAAACAGTGATATTGTGCATTATTATTTCAATTTTCTATTTTAATATATTAAAAATATTTTGATTCTGTGCTTGTAAAACTATTATTATTATTATTATTATTATTATTATTATTATTATGATCAGTGTTGAAAACAGTTGGGTTGATTAATAAACTTGTGAAATTTTTGGATGAATATAATGTTCAGAAGAACATAATTTATTTTTTGTTTTGTTTTGTTTTGTAACAATGTAAAAGTCTTAACTGTCACTTTTACATTACGTATACAAAGAAACCTTTGAATTGTGTCCATGACATTAATGTCACTGAAAGATGAGTCCAGTGTTTACATTACTGATCACCAGTCAATCATGATTAAAATGTGCATTAAACGTAAAGGCTCTTAGGTCTTTATATTATTCTGTAATTTCTAATGAGCCATGTGTGTTGAGTGAGGAGAATAACGATTTATACATAAAAAAGACGTAGGGCACATGCAGTGTATTATTCATTTATTAAAATGAATGTTTCATGCAGTCTAGAGAGGGGTCAAAATTATTCAGCTCCCATTGCTTTATTCATCTAATTTTAAGAAACCGTTTAAAGCTCAGCTGTATTCAAATGTTTCGTTACAAATCATGCAATTTTCATAAGGGATCATATTGACGGCATGTTGATGAAGGAGAGGGAGAGAAAAGCAGGAGCTGGATGAGGGTACTATCTGTGACCATGCTACTTAAATATATCTACTGTTTGAGCTTATATATAAGTTGTATATAGTAAGTAAACAATGTCTTAAAGATAGAGAGAAAAAAAAAAATTTTCTTGTGAGTTTTACATTTAATTTTTTTTTTTTTTTTCACTTGTCAATAATGATATTTTTTAAGTATTCTGTTCTATTACCATCTGTCTGTTCTGTAAATCACATGAAACTATAATTTGGGACAGGCAGCAGAATTAATTTGAGCCCTCAAATGGCGTATTATCAGTCTATGAGCAATTGTCTCCCTCTGCATATTCGGCGTTACACATGACCAGCTGACATTATTTGTTCAACATTCCGTAACATTATAAATGGTAATTACTCCGAAAATTGTTTTTGGGCTTTCGGAAACGTTGAGAAATTCTTATTGATGTAAACATCTATAAAATTAGATTTTACACAGTAAAAGCTATTTCTTTGGAATGCAAGTGCAAGAAGTTGCACACTAGCTCTGAGAGTGCAAGTTTTTGGCAGTCTAGAGCTCTGCTTTAGGTCTTGAGTGGCTCACCGACAGGGTTCCTGGGGATCAGTGGAGCAGGAGTGGAGACAGACTGGAGACAGGAGATAATTGGGCAGAACAGGATGTGGTGTTGCACCATGGCCGCCCAGGGGGCTTCAGCACTAATCCATGCCTCCCGTCAGGGGTGAGACTGGGGAATGACTATCTCAAGCACTCCCCTGGCACTGGCTCCTTTGGGAAACTCCGTCAGTCAGTTTCTCTCTAAGCATCTGTCAGCCTTCCCGCCTGACTTTCTTGCTAACCATCAGCTCTGTCGCGCTTTGAGATCCTTCCTTATCATACCCTCTGACCTCCGGTGGAACCAAGAAGATCAAGATAGTGGATCAGGTACTGGACGCTGGCTTGGTCATTAGTGGATGGAAGAACTTGTTATTCCCTCTCCTTGTTGTTGTTGAAGACAATTGCTCTGAGGGGTCAATTACATGACACGGCATGTAGCATTTTGTAACATCCAATTTAATTCCTCTAAATAAGTCATGCAACAGAGACAGAAAAATAAAGTGACACCACAGTCATTGAAAGTTTGAGGCACAGGGGAGTTATTGTCCATTATTAGAGAGCTTCTTGTTGGTTATTCTGAATAGAAGTCTGGAGAAATCCAATCAGACTCCTGCTGAAGCTCTTTGAGAAGTTTAATGAGTTACTTACATTCATTGTGTTCTCTAAAACTAAACTAAAATCCCAAGTGAATCCAGAAAGATGCTAACATGGGAGATGAGCAAATGAATTCAGAATTATTATTTTGTATTTTGGTTCAAATGATTTGATCCCGTGTCAAATGGCTTGATTCTCTGAGTCTTGGGACTGTAGGCCTCAGCTGGTCCTGTGGGGTTCTTGGGGTTCTCAGTGACATCTCAATTCAAAGTGGCACCATTTGGATTTTAAAGTGTGGCCAATGTTTCCGTCAGGCCACCCAGACCTCCCTCGGCATGCAGAATATTTATCAGGGAACATTTTGCATTTGTATGAAATCAACAGAGGAAGGAGCCTGATGAATGTATGTATGTGCTGGCTCCACTAATTCACCACTGTTGGTATTCTCTCTCTCTCTCTCTCTCTCTCTCTCTCTCTCTCTCTCTCTCTCTCTCTCTCTCTCTCGCAGCTTTCAGGAATGGGTTAGAATTTTAAATATCCTCTCTTGGCCAAGGGCTTCATGATTGACGGGTGTCATACTGTCTTTCCCTTTCTTTCTCTCTTGCTTTCCCAACTAGTTCATGCAATGATATTGTGTATTCTTATTACAAGAACAGTTTTAATCTGTTTTTGCTTTGAAGCAAATTTATACACTTCTAGATTTAGTACACCTTAATAGCTTTGCTCTCTCTCTGTTTTCCTGATTTATTTATTTTAATTAGAGCGAGGAGGCTGAGAGGTTACAAAACACAACATTGTTACAGTAGAATTCATCTGCTAATGTAATCAACTCCAATGTAAAGAAAAGCCCTCTTTCTTGCAGCATTCACAGCAACGAGCAACACTTCATGAAATTTGTTTATTGGTTGAAATTGTCCGATTGAGTTTCTGCATCTGACTGAAAACAAAGCACTTGGATTGTCTTTGTGTGTCCTTTAATGTCATTGCCAGTCTCTTGTGCGATGCTGCTTATGTCTTGATGTGATTACCGTCAGTGGTAGTCTCTTTGAGATGCAGAAAATAAGATTTCCAAAGAAAGAATATAAACCACGTGAACAGTTTGACAGCAATGAGTGAGAAGAAAAAGAATTGAGCTACAACCAAATGTCAGACTTTTGCCTGGATGTGAGGCTGCAAGGTTACACTCAATGTTGAAACAATTGGTTTTCCACATAATACAAATCTGTCCATAGTAACTTACTTCTCACTTTTTTTTTTCTTCCAACACAAGGTGTTTCTAAGCTTGGGAGAATGTTGTTGTGCAGATGCTCTTGCCCTGCATTTCTGCCACTATGTAGCAATGTGCCTTCGATCTGAACAGCTATCTTTCCACCCTCCTTACATTTCTTATATCACATCTTCCTACAGTCGTCCACGTGGCTATTTATAGTGCCACGATAATTTACTGCACATGGGACTCTGTGGGCCACATGGCCATTCTTTTCCTCTAGCAACTTCATTGCATGTGGTTTCAACCCTTTTATTGGTTTCCAGTACGCCCTGTTTTTGCTGGAGGAGTTATGAGCCGTTCATGGATGGAAGCCCAGTCCCAGGCAATGGCACTGCATAGGCTTTGAGCGCATATGTGGAAAGTTTGAGCAAAATATAGAGAAGAAAATGTGTAAAGGAAGTATGTAATCCAAGACTTTGAGTAGCCTTAACTGTTTAGATGACCTGCAGAGGTTGTGGGAGAGCTTACTGCCAGACCAAATCAACATATCACTAGCCCCAAGGACAGATGAGGTGGCATTTCAGTCTGAATTGCTATGCTAACCAAGGTCACCTCTGTTGGCCCCCGATTTCAGGGAAAACAGCTTAGAGAAAGTGGTCTGCCACACTGCGGGCCACTTGCGCCTTGTTTTGTTTTTCCTAATTGATTTGAGACACAAATAGGTTTACTGAACAGACAAACCCTGGTATGATGACAAATCAAATCTTCCTTTTTTTTTTTTTAACAGTAGAGAGTACGCTCGCTCCAGGCCCACATTACCATTTCACCCTTCTGGGAGCCAACATCTGGAACTGATCCCCTAACTGCTTGGTGAATTGAGCATCAACCATTAAAACACACACACACACTCACACATAGAGGAGAACTTCTAGTTTCTTTACAAATGCTTTCCAAAACAGCAGTCGTTGACATATATGCTTATTTATAGCTCTTAAATCCATTTTGGTTCTTCTCTTTTTGACTTACTTATCCCAACACACATACACACAACCATACAGGCACACGTCTAGACAGGAAACATTGATCATACATTGAGAATAAATTTACCAAGAATACATCAATTGCTCACCCTCATGTCTTTGCAAAATTGTATGAATTTATTTCGTTTGCAGAACATAGAAGAACATATTTAGAATTTTTGTCTTTAGTTTTTTGTCTTTTGCTTTCCTTTGTTTTATGTCAGTGCAATGAGGTGAGTAACTGATGACAGAATATTAATTTCTGGGTGAATTGTCTCTAAATTTCATATACAGGAGAACTTGTTAATGTTCTTTAGTAGTTTCAGGGAATCAGTCCATTCACAGAGTCTTTCAGTTGCACTTGATGTAAAACTACAATTTGTCTGAACCCACAGGTGTTTACTATTAAGGCTCCCTAGCTACGTGAATGGTGTTCCCAATTATAGGTTTGAATGCACAAATGCAATCTTTCAAGGCTTAAATATTTTGGGGATGATTTCTTGAAGATGATAGTGCTGTTTACAGTCAGAAAACACCACAGTGAGGTGGATGAAAACTGACAAATGATGAATAAATTACTGCATCTCTCATCTTTACTCCACAAAAGATTATTCCCAGTGTGAGTCTGGTAATCACTCTGCTAACAGGCCTTGGAGCAAATGCCTCCACTGTTCACATAACGCCAAGGCAGTACAGCGTCCTTTGTTTACTGTTCCAAACTCCTGCTGTCATCTATGTACAATCTGGAGAGAGCCTTCCTCCCTGCCCTCGGCCACCTCTGCTATAATCAGCATAAAAGCTCCCTAAGAGCTCAAAGATGAAGAGAATTGGCCTCAATTACACAGGTAATGACATTGTTTTTGCTAAGACACTTAAGGGAACTGGTGCCAGCAGCAACCTGAATCTATACCAGAGTCATTACATGATCTTTAATGTAATCAGTAGCGCCTTCCTTTGCAGGTTGGAGTTCCATCACTGCTCTGATGAGGGAGAAAGAGGGAAAGTGGATTTATGTAGTAATTTCCTAGCACTAGATGTAAGCACAGGGTTGCATAGCCACGTCTTCATTCAGACACACAAATCTCATGTGGACTGTGGAAAACAAGTTTTAAGAGAGGAATATAGCACATATTCTTTACTGATATCAGCTGAAATAGGGAAATGGCAACATATAATAAAAAAACAGTGACTTTTGGTTTCCCACAGAGAGGAAAAAATAACAAGTAATTGGTTAGTCAATACCCCCATTTCTCTCTTTTTTTTATCTCCTACCCACATGAATAATGGCTTTCCTTTGTACTGTACTATTTATATAGTGCACTGTAAAAAAAAAAAAAAAAGAAAAAAAAAAGGTTCTTAGATTGCATAAACATAATAAAAGAACAAAATAATATAACTGAAGAGCTGATTATGTAGTTTTTACTGACCACTAAACTGAAGTTCTAACAACATTTTCAAGAACACAACGGGTTTGAAATTTACTTGTTTGAAACATGGCTTATGAATCATATAGAATTATTTTTTCAAAAATGTAAAAATGCAGAACGTTTTTTTGAGAGGGGTAGGTTTAGAGTAAGGGGATAAAAAAATACAGTTTGTACCGTATTACAGTTTTTTTTTCAGCTGCTTACACACATTTTCAAAACTTTGCCTCTTTTTTTTCAAAACCTTATACACAAATTCAAGAATTGTACACACAAAATGCAAAATGCCTCACATCTCTTGCAAAATGAAGCACTGCATTCAAAATATCACAAACACATATATCACAAAGCAATCTAAAAAGCAAACATTTGCAAACACATTTGCCAAAATATTAATTCATGTTAGATTTTAATGTGTTACATAGAGAATTGTGTTTTGCAAAAAGTGTTTTATGAAACTGAAAATTTGTTTAAAAAAAAAAAAAAACTGTAAAACCATGCATCTCTGGATTTTTCCCATAAAACGTGGAAACCCAATGTGTTTATTATTGTTTTTACTATTATTATACTTTTTAGTCACAACAACAAGCATAGCATGTGAGCTGTATTAATGCAGTTTTTGAATTCTAGTGTGTGTGTGGTCTTATTTATTCTCTTCTAAACATGCACTGTCAGACTGGTGTCCTGTCTTGTGTTCTGTTTTCTGTCTCATGTGCTCCCCATCCTCGTGTATGCCCATATTTGGTTTTTCCTGTTCCTGTTCTCGTTTGGTCCCATTCAGTTCTATTAGTACCAGCTGTGTTTGATAATTATCTCATTTAGTTTGATTATTTAAGCCCTGTGTTTCCCTGAGTCTAGCGTCTGGTATTAATGTTGATGTCCTGTGAGTCTTTCCCTGCCTTGTGTTTCCCAGTTTCTGGATTAAAGATTGTTATTTTGAAGTTTACCTCTTGTCTCCTCGCTTCCCTTGTGTGCACCGTGACAGAATACCAGACCAAAACAGAAAGTGAGTTGCGTCTTTTTCCCTGTGTTTGTTTTTCCGTTTTGAATTTTTTTTTTTTTTTTTTTTTTTTTTTCTCCTGTTTTCTCCCCATGGCTTGGAAGTCGCCGCTTGTCATTCCGCCCAAGCCCGCTAAAGCTAAACGTGGGAGTTCGGTGGGATTGCCGCTAGCACTGCGAGTCCGCTGGCCGCTCGTCAGTCAAGTTCGCCCCTGACTCCACGTCCAGCCCAAGGAGGGCTCCTGTTCCTTGAGTTTAGCCCAAGGAGGGCTCCTGTTCCTTGAGTTTAGCCCAAGGAGGGCTCCTGTTCCTTGAGTTTAGCCCAAGGAGGGCTCCTGTTCCTTGAGTTTAGCCCAAGGAGGGCTCCTGTTCCTGAGTTTAGTCCGAGGAGGGCTCATGTTCCTGAGTTTAGCCCCAAAGTCTCCCCAAGTTATTTTTTTGGGGGGGCTAATAGGATCCGGTCGTAGAAGCCGGGGAGAAGGATGAAGCCACGGCCACGAAGACCGCCTGCCATGGCCTCCAGAGCTCCCAGCTCCGCCATGGCCTCCTGAGCTCCTTGCTCCGCCATGGCTCTGGAGTCCCCTGATCCGTCCTGGAGGCCTCCCCTGTGTCTGTCCTAAGGGGCCTCCAGAGTGCCCCCTCGTTGGATGTTAGGAGGCGCGTGGACGCGCCTTCCAGGAGGGGGGAATACTGTCAGACTTGTGTCCTGTCTTGTGTTCTGTTTTCTGTCTCATGTGCTCCCCATCCTTGTGTATGCCCATATTTGGTTGTTCCTGTTCTCGTTTGGTCCCATTCAGTTCTATTAGTACCAGCTGTTTTTGTTAATTATCTCGTTTAATTTGATTATTTAAGCGTTGTGTTTCCCTGTGTCTAGCGTCTGGTATTAACGCCGATGTCAGGCAGGGAGCCTTGTGTTTCCCTGTTTCTGGATTAAAGACTGTTATTTTGAAGTTTACCTCTCGTCTCCTCGCTTCCCTTGTGTGCACCGTGACACACTGGGGAATGAATACTTAATATTGTTATATTTTTAACTGTACTTTACTAGTTTTATTTAAATTAATATTGATTTTGTTGTTATGCTTTTGCAGTGTGGACAGACAGATGTGCGGTTTAAATAATTGTAAAGACACATTTAAATGCAATGTGTGCTTGCAGAGCACAAAAGAAGAAGAAAACAAAGGGATGATGCTCTAGAATTTGTGCGACAGAAAGATGGACAGAGTTTTTGGTGTGAGTGAGGTTAAAAGTATGAGTCAGTATTCCTATCAGCACTGTGTCACCCTCTCCCAGACACTCCAGCAGACAAGCTTTATTAAAATATACCTTGCCTCTGCCAAGGTTATGCCAGTGATAATCTCTGCAAAACTTTCTACCACTATGCACAGCCGATTGAACAGCAATTTCAAAGATTACAGATCTTGTCATACAAAATATCATCATTCGCTCCAAACTGAAGAAGTTTTCTGGGAGCAAACATCTAAATGTTCCCCAAACACAGCGTTTCAGAAGCACGCTTTAAACAACTGCCATTCATTACAGACAGGTCTGACAACCATACTGCTGTTGTTGGTTATTTTATTGTTCACAGAGACCTCTAACATTTAATTTTGTATGCAGATGTGATGTTGGCAAGATTTTTTTTCATAGTCTGTAGTCATTCTAATAATATGCTGTGTGTGTGCAATACTTGTAATTGACAACCTAATTGATTTTTAATCACATATTGATGTGTTTTCTATGTTCAGTTCCTCCTTAGGCAATCTCCTTTTTTCAGCCGTAAAATTGTGGTTATATATTCTGAATCTCAAGTATAGTGATGAAAATGTCTGGTTTCAGCATTTGACATGCATGGCCTGTCTAATGCACTGCAATGTTCTATACTTAGAACAGAAGAAACAGTCTCTCTGTTCGGTGTGAATCAGCGTGCCTAGTAACCCAGCACACTGAACTGTCTGTAAGTCATCCATCCGTGACATTTGTTTGATGATGTTCTCTGCTCTGTCAGTGTGTTTTATAATTATGGGTATTTTGCAAAGGCTGTTGGCTCAATAGAAACTCAGGTTAGCATCTTTAACGCACAGAGACACCTTGACAGTCATTTTGTGGCGTAATTGCGATCGCATGACCGCATTAATCTAGCGTTTGCGCAAATAGCGTAACTTGTTATCCATTTAGCAAAATCATGTAGTTACTCATTTTTTTGTAGGCCTACGTGTGTGCAATATATTATAAGACTATTTTTGTTTCTGTACCAGCTGTAAATAGCTGTACCCTTGAGGGTTGGGACGGGCTAGAGTGGCTTCCTCCACACTGTGAAATAATTACTACACTGTAAAAAAGTGATAAGTTGACTTAACTTAAAAAAATTGAGGAAACCCGTTGCCTTAAAATTAACTTGACAATTCACTTAACATTATTATTATTATTATTATTTTTATTATTATTATTATTATTATTATTATTATTTACGTAATAATTTTAAGGCAACGGGTTTCCTCAATTTATTTTAAGTTAAGTCAACTTATCACTTTTTACAGCGTACGGTTCAAAACGGTAAGAGATTTGATTGCATGTTTAGTATGTTATTCCAGTGAGAGGCACTATGTAATTTAGAAACTGATGACAACATTGCTTTATCCTCAGAGGAGAAAAATAAAATTTGTATCTGCTTTTTTTTGTCCTTCTCTCTGAGTGTTTATCCAAGATGGTGACCCAAAAAAGACGGGAAATTACACATGAGAATGGGGAAAAAAAAAATAAAAAATTATGTGCAGCACTGGTAATTATCCACAGAGAGGGACTTGCTGGTGTCAGGCGATGCTGGGTGGCTCCGTCGAAGAATGCTTGTGAAGTATCACCCGTGTCCGTAACATGCTGGCCTGATCAAAGCCACGACCGTAAAGTCATATCAGGAGCAATCGAGAGTGGAGAACAAGTTCTGGCTAATGAATGTCAGGGAATGTAAAACATGTCCATTGGACAGTTGGTCAAAGCCTCATGTTACCTCTCAGCACCCCACCTCACACAAACCCATCAAATGGAACCATGCAGCACCCCATAGTGTGTATATCCTGCGTCAGGAGGGGGACCGTCTGCAGACAGCAGGGGGACCAGGCTGTACTGAGGAAGGAGAGGCATTTTCAGAGCTCACTGAAGCAGCGATGCATTTCCCCCCTGGCTAGCTGAGTTTAGAGAGCCCCCGTAAACAATGACAGGGGGCCATCATACATGCCCTCTGAGGGCCAGACACAGAGAGAATCATCTGATAGTGATGACGGGACTATTACCAGAGTGCTTTCATTCTCCTGCTTCAGTACACAGCCCTGTGTGTTTCCATCTCTGTAACACAGAGTTCAGATTGCAGTGTTTAAGCCTGTCCACTTTGTTTTTGTATTCTAAGCCTTGCGATGAGCCGGTGAGTTTATACATACTTTTCTTTTCTTTTTTTTCTTTTTTTTTTGCCGGAAATAGGGAATCTGAAACCCCACACTATATGGTTTCCAACAGGGTGTGCCATCATGCATGATGGTGCATGTGGAATCACTTGTGCTGAGAAAAAAAAAAAGAAAAAAATGTGAGATCTCTCTCAAAAACACATAAAGGCTGTCAGAGCTAATTGTGCTGCATCTTTGATCTGCTGCTGCTATCGAATCTCAACATTTCAAGCAGCGTGTGAAAGCTTGATATTGCTCAGAATGGATCACTTTTGCTCTAGGCAGTAAACTTATTCTGCATGCGAATGCCCCAGCAGTCAATAAGCGCATGTGGTACATCTCACGTGGCATGAGCAATATTCCAAATTACTCCGCACGGACCTCTTGACTTCTCAATGCGATGACAACTCCAGTCATGAGGCCAAATGAAATAGAGGGATTTATTTGGAAAAGACATTAGGAAGGTACAAGAAAGAGAGACACATCAACACCCTCACAAATGGGTTAATTACTTTTTGTCATATCTATTAGTTTAAACAACAAAAATGTAAAAGTGCGTGCATTGACTTAAGTGAGAATGAGACTATTTATTTATTTATTTATTTATTTATTTATTTAAACTGGCTTTAAAATATTTTTTATCAAATCATGAAATAAATAAAATAAAAATAAATAAATAAAAGGGAAATAGTTTTACTTTTTACAACGCATTAGACTTTACTAAAGTAAAATTTCTGAAAAAGAAAAGAAAAAGAAACCAAATAAATATAAAGAGCACATTTCTAATTACTTGGCACACATAATGGTTTTGTTTTGCTTTGTTTTGTTTTGTTTTGTTTTGTTTGTTTGTCTTGTCTGTTTTCTTTTCTTTTCTCTTGTCTTGTCTTGTCTTGTTTTGTCTTGTTTTGTTTTGTCTTGTTTGTTTTGTCTTTTTTTAGATTGTCTTTTGTTTTGTTTTTTTTCTCTCTTGTTTTGTCTTGCTGTGTTTAATTTTGTTTGTCATGACTCTTCAAATCTGGCTCAAGTACACACTACTTGGGCTGATAAACTCAGCACAGAATGTAGTATGTGTGGTAAGCATTGCATGCAAATTTCAGAACTTATTTTCCTACAGAGAGTGAATGAGGGACAGTATGGGCTACATACACATCCCTCTTTTCCTCTGAAAGTTGTCTTTTATACTCTGATTTATTGATAGCTCTAATGTTCCTAGCTGGCTCTGTGTTTTATTTCAGGAGGCACTGCTTTCCTGGCTCTCTTCGTCTCTTTAATTTTTCATCTCAAGCAGAGAGGATGTTGCGAGTCCATAATGTACATGTCTTATTAATGTGAGGTTTTCACAACAGGGTTTTAATCGTGAGAAATGTTCCCATTGTCCATTCCTGACCCATCCCCCGACTGCTTTCATCTCCCTACCATCCGGGCCAGTACCGAACACCAGGTGGGCTTTCAGGCCCTTTGATTTAACTATAGATTAAATCCTGTCCCCAAATGTGACATACTGTAACAGAATGGTGTCGATAAATTCCAAGGACTATTTATTTATTTATTCATTTTAATTTCACCAACCAGGAAAGTCACTTCAATTAACTTTCAAGCATCAGCAATACTATAGTAAAAGTAATTTCTCATTAGAGTTCAGGAGTAAAGTGGTATCTGATTTGTGAACAAGAGTTTAATATTTTCAATTAAGCATTTGATCTGGATCACAGATTGCTCTGAATGATTCATTCATGAATCAGAACATCAAGTTCTCAAGTTTGACTGACTGACTCAATCATCCATTCACAGCTGTTTAGTGCTGCAGGGGAAGATTAAATCATATGAATTCATACGACTGAAGTTACTTTTGTAGCATTTTTTGGTTTCTCCTCTTCTGTCCAACATAAGTCATGGTTTGGAACAGCATGAGGCTGAGGAAATGATGATGAATTTTAGTTTGTGCTTCATTTTCATCTCTATCTTCTGTTACATTTGGATGCAAAGCTATAGCAAACCGTACATATAAACTGTTTTTTGCTGTTTTGTCTGTGTTTTATACACTTACTTAGTTCTGCAGGGGCGGTTGTGCTTTTCACAGCTGTAATTAATGATTTTCGCATCTGACTGAACCTGGCATTTGTGGGACGCCACCCATCTCCTGTGAGAGCCAGTGCTAAGCAGCCTCACATTAAAGTCCCAATTTAGATCCGCCAGTTGCCTTGATGGCTTGCTAACAGCATACTAAATCAGTCTTCAAAACACACAAACAATGACAACAACTCTGATTCCACCATTTCTTCAGGTTCTAATTTGGGCTGCTCAATAAGCCCAACTTATATGTTGGTTTTTATTGTTATGCAGTGTATGAATGGCACTTTTACCCCCAACTCAACTAGAAATATCAATATATCTTTTTAAAAACAAACTAGAGTGAGGAAGAAGAAGCAGCCACGAGGGCGGGATGGTCGATGACAGCAGTGTCTGTGGCTGCTCACAGGCAGTATCAGTCAAGCCTAATGTCACACTGATCTTTGTGATAAATGTTGCAGTTTCACCTACTCCAAATGATGATGTGCCAGAGAAGTCATTTCTCAGAGAGCAGACATTTGCCGTGATCTGAGAAGTACAAGTGTTAATCCTTACTTGTCACAAAGATTGTGCATGGCTGGTTGACAAGACATACTTGTCTAGTGTGTAAAACAGTGATAATAGGCACATAGTAGTTAGTTAACTAAAAACTGATGTTATGTCAGTAATCAAATTATGTTTTAGTAGAGTACATATTTCTTTTTAAATGTTTTTAGCATTAAAATATCAGCAAATTTGAGTAGTTTTAGCTTTTTTATTTTTATTATTATTTTTAAATGTCCTTTCAGTGCCAACATAATTAACTATTCAAACATTGTTTGTTTAGTTAACATCATGTTCAGACTTGTACCCATATAGATATTTGTCCTGCCTTTTTTTTATTTTATTTTTTTCAATCTGTGGCCTTGGTTGACTTAAATTTGGTATTTTGCAAATGCTCTTTAGCTTCAGTGCATAATAGAGGAAAATGATAGTATTTAATATATAATCACTTTCTGTTGTGTGTTTGCATGCTTAAATGTGCATACTGTTCTTGCAGACATGCTGAGATGTATAAACAGTTTATCACAATGGCAGAACAAATTAAATGTAGATTAAGTGCATGATATTATATCTATAAATATCATAATTTTCAGCAGCAAACACTATAGTCTTCAGTGTCACATGATCTTTCAGAAACAGTTTTAATATGTTGATATGGTGCTCAATTTCTAATTAATATCACTGATAAAACAGTAGTGCTGCTTGTTTTATTTTATTTTTTATTTAATTTTATTTTGTATTTTATTTTTATTGTTGTGGAAATGTTGATACATTTTTAAGGATTATTTAATGAATAGAAACATTCATTAGAAATATAAATATATTGTAACAATTTAAATGCCTTTACTGCCACTTTTGATCAGTTTAATGCGTCCTTGCTAAATAAAATTATTCAAAGTATTATTCTTAAAAATAATAATAATAATAACTGAATGCTAGAATATATTTCAACTGGTTTGCATTGAGTTGTACAGTACATGTAGCCAATTTTTTTCTTTAAAGTTACAGTATATATGTTGGCATCTGTGTTTCAAAAGCACATGTTCAGAAGCAACTTAGTGTGACAGTGTAAAAAAAATAAATAAAATAAAATAATGTCAAGAACACGATGGCCAGAGTCTCTAAAATTAGTTTCCCTAAAATGTACTTGTGATGCTGGCACATGATTCACACACAGTAGCTAATGATTCACTGAGCCATGCCAATCGAGTAGCTTCTCAAACCGCCATCAGGCCTTGCCCAGACCACTGCTATCAGTGATTAGCACACACTTCTTGCTCATCACCCTAATGAACTGTTGGAACACACTTAGTCATCTTTCAGATTGAAAATTCAGTGACGCTAAGTTGATGAAAATGAAAAAGAAAAGAAAATAAGAAACTATATGCATTTGCCATTGCTCTGGCTGTGCAATGTTAAATTCTTCTGTTTGGATTCAACCCAGAACATGCACATTAAAATGCTACAAACTTTGCTGTCTATTCCATACTGTGGCTTCCTTTGTGTTTCTTCCACACATATGTTCACATGCAGAAATAGAAGCAGTATATAAAGCTCGAGACACACTGCACCAGACGAAAGATTGGCATCGTGGATACAGCCTGAAGCTGCATTTCATTAATGCATTTTAAATGAATCACCTGCACCCTTAGATACAGTACTTGCACACAGCTAAAAATGTATGTAAACAGAAATTGTGTTTGCATATATTTTAAAAGTTTGATTTGAGTCTGATTAAGCAGCAATTTGTCTTTTTAAAATGTCATGTGAACGCTTTAGTCCAATTGACATTGGTCTAGTCCAGTTTCTGTCAAGTCAGACTAACAGACCTTAATAATGAAATTGTAGCTTGTCTTCATCCACATTACTCAGACTCAATTATCCTATGCGTTATGTTTTTATGAAAGACTGAGATGATGCAATTCATGGTTGAAACTTTGGAGTAGTAGATACAACCAGTTAATCATCATTGATGAATAATCATTATCTATCACACAAGAGCATTATGCCACAGTGTGAGCTGAAATATTGTACACGAAGTAATTAATTATGCCAATTTTAATTTACTGAGACATCATCACCATAATTAAATAATTATAAAATAATCCAAATAATGAATTAATTGAATTTCTAATCATTGCAATCATTTTGCTCTTCTTACATTTTTGCTGGGAAAACAGTCGTCAGAAGATAAGACTACAAGCTTGCAGGTGTATTATATCATTGCTCCACCTTGGTGAATTATTTATGTGACTGTGATTTATATCTTACAAACAACAAAACATTTCCTTCATGACGCTTTCCTGCCCGCATCTCCATATGTCTCTCTGTATGATTCCTAATTTAAAGGCTTAGAGTTTCACATTATCTTCATGAGTGTATTTCATTTATCCTATCCCACAACTCTTTTTTCTTTAATTCTTGTTCTGCTGCTGTGTATTTTGATTAATATGTATATATCTGCATCTCTGCCTTCTAAGCACCTCTTTCTCCCAGCTCTGTCTTAAGGTAATCACATAATTCAATATTGATTATATTTCTTTTGACAAATGAGGTGCTCTATTTTTCTGAAGGTACTTCAATTTGAGCACAGGCAGATTCATTGTTTGAAGGGGAAAACAAAATTAGCAAAAACATGCAAGCATAAACAAATGAAGATGATACAATTTTGCTTTACCACACACTGCTGAGATAGATGAAAGAAAACAAAGCAGGAAACAAATAAAGAGGAAAAATAATCTATATTATATTGACCTAGATGCCAATGTACCAGTTTTCCCCAGGAAAAGAACATCTTCTACCGAAAGCTATCGAGTCATCAATACATTGCTTCCTTGTTGATGGAAATAGATGTACAGTTTCTCAAAGTGGCCATCAAATGAACGATTAATTCACAGCTGTATGTATGACACATGCTTTGGATTAGATTTCTCCATGCATTTTTTATATTTATGAATAGTACTGCTGGGCAACCGCTCCACAGAGCTGGACACATGGGAGCCTGTGTTCCATTAAATGGCTCTTTCTTTATGAGTGATATCTTTACCTTTGAAATGGAACAGACAAAAAAATAATAAATAAGTAAAGAAATAAACCGAAACCAGTCTTTGTTTGTTTACTTCTCCAGAAGTGCTCAGAGAGTTAGAAGGAGCGCAGAGGAATAGGAAAGAAATTGTCAGGAAAATTTGTTCTCAGAGGAGACCTGCATATAAAATAGCTTTGGGTTTCTGATATCTTCGAGTTTGGCAAAAACCTCTGTCTCTGCGGCTCAAGCGTGTTATTAGCGTATGCGCATACAGTAAGAGCTAACTGTTCGTGACCCTACTATATACAGCAGCATGTGAAAAACTGTATGTCAAGTAATAGGCTACATCTGAATACTCATATTCATAAAACGGTAAGTGAAAAATACCTGAATGACCCACTTTCGCTGAGATTCTGAAGAATGTGTCCGATGGATGCTTTACTATCCCATGAGGAAAGGACTTACAAATGGTGTAACAGAGATGAGGCTGCCATCATAAGCCTCATAACAAAACCAACATAGTGAATGGAGTATATCTGTATTACAGAACATACTTCATCAAATGTGTCCCATACAGTCAGAATTATCGGCACTCTTGGTAAATATGAGCAAAGAAGGCTGTGAAAACAAATCTGCAGGGTTATCCTTTTTGATCTTTCATTTAATAAATCCAACTAAACTTTCATTAAATTAAAAATTATTGAAAGTGGAGGAGAAATTACATGAACACAAATATTGGCCTCATTTTTTTATCCAATACTTTTTTTTTTTTTTTTTTGTAGCATCCATCTGCCAAGAAGTGTTCTGTACATTTAGTCTACATCAGGTAAATCTCTACATTTGAAGGAAATTTATTATGGATTATATTGGATTATTTATTAAGAATATACACTACTGTTCAAAGGTTTGGGGGTTGGTTTATGTATTTGTTTGTTTATTTATTGAAAGTCTCATTTGCTCACCAAGGCTGCATTTATTTTGTCAGAAATACAGTAATATTGTGAAATAATATCATTTAAAATAACTTTTATATTTGAATATATTTTAAAATGTGATTTAGTAAAGCTGAATTTTCAGCAGTCATTACTTCAGTCTTCAGTGTCATATGATCCTTCAGAAATCCCTCTAATATGCTGATTTGCTGCTCAATAAACATTTCTTATCACAGCTGAAAACGGTTGCTCTGCATGCTATTTTTTTTTTTGACAATTTAAAAGAACATAATTTATTTGAAATAGAAATATTGTGTAACAATGTGTTAAAAAAAAAAAAAGTCACTATTGATAAATGTAATGTGTCCTTGCTAAAGAGTGTTTACATTTGGCAGATATTTTCACATTTCCTTGCCAGTTTACTGCTTCCCATAATGAAATACTTTCAAAGATTTTGAAATATAAATACCACAGGAGGAAAACAGCCGTAGTTGTAGGTCACATGGCAGTTGTTTAGTATACAACAGTTTGACTAATTTGTTGCAAAATGTCCATGAGTTGGTAAAAGTCAGCAAGGGGAAGAGAGAAGATGTAAAGACATGAAGAGTCCCCTGAGAGTAGACTGGTTGGAAAAGAAAAGGAACTTCCTGCTATCCAAGTATAAGTACGACTGCCATGTGACTGGCTCACTTCTCCCTTTTTTTGTAGATGTGCCTACTAACAACAGAACTATAAATTCAAAAGGAGCTACACAGACAAATAGATTTGTCTTATCTGCTCCCATCCAATCGAGTGCCATGTGTCAAATAGCTTTCACTAGTTGCCAAGGAAAGATTGTATTTCTCCACTCATGGGATATGAGAACACAAAGACTTCTGTGGTCTGAATGTAAATACTTAACCTGCTACCCAAAGTTGTATCAATGGTCCTCAGCACATCTTCTGTAGATGTCTGATGCTGTTCATTTGCATAGATCTTGAGCACTAATGGTACAAAATCAATGATTCTGGCTGGAAAATCTTCACAGGACCCACAAAACGTATCTGTAGCAGCCAAGCAGTTGGCTTAGGACTCGATGGCTCCACATCACACAGATTGGAAGCTGCTAAACAACAGCACCCTGAATCACAGGCCATCAAACTCTCCCTTTCCTCAGCTTCTATTTTGCTCAGATTATGTATATTCCATCTCTGTTAGAATGAAAGCAGAATGGTTATAATAACTGCGGCTAAAGCAGTGATGTCTTGAAGGATCACATCTGTGTTACTCTTGGGTGGAAAATGAGCTTCTATGTTTGGACAGGCTTCTTCAGTGGATTATGCTTATAAGCTAAATGAATTTCTATTTTTTTTTTTTTTCTGCTTTCACTTCCTGATCACTGCCTACTTGAGAGCACATTTAGTTCTTCTCTACTTCGTGTGTGTCATCGTTTACAGTGGTATTCTACATGCTAGACATGCATAGGAATAGAACAGTGTAATGTAGCAGTGCATATTAACACAATTGTGCTTCAGAGTGCTGCTCAATGACTAAGGAATGTGCTTGTTTATGAAGTGTTTTTTAGCTATTACAGCAAGCAATATTTAGTTTGAGTTATATTGCATTTTTGCCCAAGGAGAATATTTCCAACATCTTTTCAACAGAGTCATAAACATTAGAACATTAAGGGAAAGTAGGGTGAAATGTGTCAACTAGTAGGACGCATTGCCTATACTAAATATAGCAAACTACACATTTACTTTAGACCATATGTTTATATTATCGGTTGTGTCCTGCACTACTCTTTTGCAAAGTCATTTTTCTGTCCTCCCGTTTATACTATTAACCGTTACACTTCCATTTTTATAATTAATCTAGGAGAATTAAGGAATACATAACAGAATAAGGAAACTCCACATGTAGCCTCTCATCCCAGTCCTAAAGAACACCGCCAACCACTAAAAAGAGTCACTGCAAATTTGATTACATTAAGGAATAGCAAAAACAAAGCAAAATTGGGGGCCTAGCCAAAACAAACAAAATAGTATCTTACTCAATTTTGAGTCTAACTTACCCAACACAGTGAAAAATAAAAACACTTCCTTAACTACCTAACTTACCCAAAAACAGGAGGAAAGTTAACAAAATAAAAATGGCACCCTCCTCCCTACAAATTATAAATGCCAATTTAACAAATATTAAGTAAAGAACTAACCAAAAAGTCAACATCATTGGGAGCTAGATATAACAGTCTAGGCAGGAGCACAGCAACTGTATGCTAATTAGAACTCTAGCACAGATTGATATTAAGTATCAGTTGGCAAACACCAAAACCAACTACTAACAACACTTGTCTGGGACTGCAGCAACGGTCCATGTGGAGAGAGCCAGCTCAAGCATCCTCCTTTCCTCTCTCTCTCCTCAACTGTGCTTTCTTGGTGGCTTTTATAGCTGGTTTCCCCTCTGGAGGAGCCAATGAATGAGGAGTTAGTTGGTCATCAGCAAACGAGAATCAGGTGCCAGTAATCAGCTCCTAATAGAGCAGCACAAAAGAAGAAAACAGAGAAAATACAAAAACTCTTGACTGACCCCCAGAACAGTACAACTTACGTCACAGGACGTAACAATTAATTTATTAATTTATTAATTCATTAATTAATTTATTCATTCATTCATTCGACAGCATACATCTTAAAATGATCACTTTTGTCAATTGCTGGTGATTTAAATGGGCTATAGAATTTGTTATTATTTTATTTTATTTTATTCTCAAACTGCTTGTCTAATGTAGGGTGGATGAATGGTTCATTTTAGTTTAGTTTAGTTTAGTTTTCTTCTTTTTTTGCTTGCTTAGAAGATAGCTTAAGTAAAAATAAGCCCAGCTTATATCACACTCCCTTATCAAAATAATAATGAGGTAGCATGGCTGGATGGTCTATAGGAATCTATAGAGCTTAGTTATTGATCAGCATTGTGGCTCTGCATGGGCATCTCTTTGTTTGTTGACCCTTAACCCTTTGCTCATCAGTCCCAGCAATGGGGGGGCGTCAACTGTAGCCTCTCTAACCAAAAGTTTTATGTTTGTTTGCAAGCATCATCTTCTCAAACACAACCATTTGTCATTCAACCTACCCAAAAAGACACAGATAATGGGTAGCAGTGCAGTTTACGTGCACCTTGTCCCTGCTTGCTCTTGAAATAGCAGCACCTCGAGGAAGATTAATTCTCCTTGCTGCCCAGCTTTCAATGCAAGGATGCTAAACGAGGTGATAAATACCATGAGTTATCATACTCTGAGGAATAGAAACATCACATTCGATCCTGTAGTGGTGATTCACTGGTGGATGTGGATGCCTCTAAGAGGACAGTAATTGTGTGAGAGAGTATGTTCCTGCCCAACCTGCCCATCTGAGTAGAATTGTTTTGATGAATTCAGGAGAAGTGAAAACTCAATACATAAAGCAAACATTTTATGCTAGTTAGTAAAATTAAATATAATAATAATAATAATAATAATGAAAACCAAGCAAAACAAGCATTGTTACTCTATGCTGTGTGTTGGGGTTTCAATGATGCATATATTCACCACAGAGATGACCTTTAACTTTTCAGTTGGTAGATGACATTGCTCTGAACATGAATATTTACTGTATGTGTTCAGTCTGAGCATGGTTTTCAGTCAGCAAGGCTGCTCGAGAGGTTTTTGAAAGTTCAGAAAAGTGAGCTTTGACAAACCTTTGACTAGAAATACCTTGAGTGTTTGAATAATCAGTTCTGGATGAGAAATGTAAAGACAAGGCTGCTTTCATTTACTAGCTGGGAGCATGTGTGGGTGAAAAGGGTGGCTTCTCCAGTTGCGACGTGAAACAGCAATTTACAGTAAAATGTTTCAAATAATCAAAAACAATTGGAGCTTTCTAGAACCTCATTTACAGAGGCATTGAAGGTTGATATGGCAGTAGCAAAAATAAAAAAAAAATAAAAATAAATGTTTTATATAACAACAGTAGAGTAGTGGACATAGCCAGATGCTTGATCCAAATGTGAACTATGTGAATTAGCTGTTTTGAATGTGTTCCATAATCTCACTATCAATCATAAATAATATATTATAGTACTACTGAAAGCTTGTACAGGCCACCTCAAACTCATACACAAACCTTCCTAAAGCATTTCCTTTCCTCCCACACTCAGTTAAGGAGTGAGGTTTTACTTTATTTTACCTCCCTGTTTTCCTGGAACGGTGCCCCCTCACTAAACTGTTGGGCAAACATAGTAAGAGTGGTGTGTCAAGCAGAATAATCATGCAGTCTACTGGGATTTCTGTACTCGGTTGTTTTGTATGTTCCAAAAACTCTTTCAAGGTGAGAGAGCAATTCATCATTGTCTTATACGATGGAGGAGATCCACCCTTCTCCGCCAATCACACAGGGGACCAAGGGCTTCGGTTTGACAGAATCAGATCTGACTTTTTCAAGTCACTTTCTGGATGTGCCTGACTGTCACTGTTTATTTTGCTCAAATTGATGACGAGCTGGAACAGTTTTTCCACAAGTATGCTCTGCCTCTCAGTTGCATGACAAATAGTCCCATGTTAGTGGCAAGAGCCTTGTTGTTGGATTGCCAGGCATCTGTAGGAAAGGCCCTCTTCCCTGTTCCATAACTGCAGCTGCGCTTCTCAGTCTGACACTTACTGGCATTGGGACGCTTGCTGGTTCTTTCTCAAAATACTCTTGAGACAATTTGTGTATAATTATTATTATGTCCTTGGAGTTAAATTCTGTAATAAGCTCAACCTTTCTGCAGTTTTAGTTCATGTCTAAATGCGTTTATAAATGCGTCTTTGTGCAACTGTGCTATTCAGAAATGAATTGAGAATGGCTTGCAATTTCCAATTACATTCCCTGAAGTTAATTGGCATTGCAAACAAATTTGTTCAGGACAACAAAATTCAGGAAGTAGAATTAAAAATAATTTAAAGAATCTATGCAACTTTGATAGATAGATAGATAGATAGACGGACAGACAGACAGACAGACAGACAGACAGATAGATAGATAGATAGATAGATAGATAGATAGATAGATAGATAGATAGATAGATAGATAGATAGATAGAGTTTCCCGTGTGTTGTGGCCAATTCAAATTGATTTAAAGGAAGGCAATTCTTCAGTAGTGTTCTCCAAGTTTAGAAAGTAAGTAAGTAAGTAAGTAAGTAAGTAATAAAGCTGATCCCATAGACTGTGTTTCTAGTTCCCAGAGCTGAGAAGCAAAAGAAATTAAAAAAACACTGACGAATGGGAGAGAATGAAGCTGTGAATGAACTCCCAGTGGATGTGATGCGCTGGTGTCTAGTAGTGGGAGAAATGTTTCTTTTAACAACAAATAAAAAAATATGAAACAAGGAAACTGTGAGATATTTGGTGACAGGTTGCAAAAAGCTTCCTGTTTTGCTTGAAGAAGGGGACCCGGGAGCTCTACGTCCAAACGGTGAGCCTGCAGTCTCAGATGAGAGGGCACCACTCTCGGGCCCTTTCCACTCTGTTGCCTGCAAAAACTGAGAAAATGTTCTGGGTGGAGCTGTGAAATCCATTGTCCATCACCATATCCTCCTACCACAGGCCTCGGGCTGCTCTGAGACACCTGACAACACTGAGCAGTGTCACAGAGGTGAGGTCATGTGGACCAAAGTGACCTTCAGTGAGGATTCCACACAGGTGTTCCAACTGCTTGATATTTTTTAAGGAAAGTGTTTCTCAGAAAAGGAGTTATAATTATTTTTCATTCGCCTTATTAGCGAGATGTTTACACAAACACCCCATTAAGGCCGACTGTTGCTCTGAGCCTTGTTACTAGGGCTGGGGCGATAAATCGATACATTCTGAGATTTTCCGAATGCATCGCGATTCCTCTGGAATCATTTCTCAGATTAGTTTTGAACTGCAGATGGCACTGCATGCTTTAGAAACAGCCGTACTCTACTTGTTTCCAAATCCTCACACATACTTGAACCTAAAATAATCATTCATAAAATTTGAAAAGGTTGAAACGAATTACAAGGGTGTTCACAGTGGGCTGTGTTTACATTAATCTCGTGTCATAAAAGCATTCTGAGCCGAGGTGAAATTACAGACTCAGCCGAACGCACAAGCGCTCTTCAGCATTCTTCTTCATGAGCATTTGAATGTGCGGATAAAAAAAATGATTAGAGCGCCTGCTCTAAAATCTAAGCTCAGAATCGATTCCAAAGGAATCGCGATGCATTCGGAAAATCTCAGAATCGATCCAGGAATCGATTCTGCATCGATTTATTGTCCCAGCCCTACTTGTTACGCACTGACTGTACGAGCTTCTCTAATGCGATCAGAGGATGCAGTCTAACGTTTAGGGAACAGAGGAAGTCATGCAACAAAATTGACTAACACAGTACCGATCCTCTTAAATTTATCATTTCTGAATCACCACATATTCCCTTCTTACGCAGATAATGGGATGTGATGAAATGTTTTCCTTTTACTCTTGCTGCATAGTCTGCATGGAAGAAATATCTATGAATTATGAATGGACTCATACATAAGCATGCACAAAAGTTTATGCCTCCTCCTCAGAAATCCATGTTGTTTGTAATACCATTGAAATCACAATATAAATTTAAAATTTAGCTTTGTGCTTAAACTATGTGTAAAAAAATAAAAAAAAATTTGCAAATCTGCCATCCCAAAAGTGTTTATTTTAATCGGATCTGAAAGGGAGATGCTGTGGAAAGCATTGTTGCCATGGCAGTGAGGGGTCACAGGGTGAAATCTGAGACGCTGAAGTGTATACTTTAGTTTCAATATAGAAGGAAGTAAGGAAGATTTAAATTAATGAAGGCACAACTGAATGAATGAACACACATAAACAAATGAACACACTTGAAATAAGGCACATTTGAAGGAATGAGCGAACTATTCGAACTTTAAATGAACGAAAGCACATATTTGAACAAATTTGCCTTTAAAATAAACAAACATTTGACATGACATGCATTTGAAATAACAGACATTTGAAGGAACAAAAGAATACACATTTAAAATAATGAGAGTAAATGCACGTTTGAATGAATCAATAAACACATTTAAACAAACAAATGCACACCTGAAATAATGCATTTTAACAAACAAGCAAACAAAACACACATTAGACAAATGCATGCAATAGACAAAAAACAAAGGCACATTTGAACACAAACATCTGAGCGAACAAAAAAATCACATTCAAGCAAACAAACAAATCATATATGAACGAACAATCGAACACATATTTGAACAAACGCACATTTGAAAGAACAAACAAATGCATATTTGAATAAACGTACATTTGAACGAACAAACGAACGCACATATGCATGCATGAATGAATGAATGAATGAATGAATGAACAAAGTGGAGATTTGAACAAACAAACGCTCATATGACTGAACAAATGAATGCATATTTGAACAAACGCACATTTGAACTAACAAACAAACGCATTTATGCATGAATGAATGAATGACTGACTGAGTGAATGAATGAATGAATGAATGAACAAAGTGGAGATTTGAATAAACAAACCCACATATGAACGAACAAACGAACGCACATTTGAATGAACAAACAATGCACATATGAACGAACACACGGACACATATTTGAACAAGCGCACATTTGAACAAGCAAACGAAGATTTGAATGTACAAATATCTGAATGAACAAACGAACGCATGTCTGTTTCTGAAACTTTTAAATTGTTGAGCTATACTTTGGCTTTCCATTGCCTTAACTCGCCCATCCTGGCTGAAGGTGAAGGATGGGCCGTTCAGTTTTTCTCCTCTGTTCTTATCTCGGTGCCGTGGAGAGCAGAGAGCAGGCAGCAAGTGTGAGCGAGGGGCCGGGATCGCGTAAGCTCTCCCCTGCAGCTGCACGCTCAGCGTGCTGCACCCTCTTTGGCTTCAGATGCAATTGAATAATTTAAGGCAATTAACGCTGGCAGGGGTTAGGGCCTGCGGCGTCCATCTTTTTCTGAATCTGCTGCTGTGTGGGTCACAGGGGAATCTTTGTTTCCTCTGCTCTTGCAGCTGGCAGTGAGTGAGAGAACACTCTGACTATATCGCATCACACTGGCAGGAAGCCCACAGTCCACAGTGTCAGCCCCGCTGCCTGCAGGTCTCCAGTTTTTTGGGTGTTGAGTTTAGCCATTTTAGCTAATATAGTTATCTGGCTGCTTTAAATGTCCTTATTTTACCCTCAGCCATGACAACTGTATTAAAATCCGAAAAGGGCCACTTGGGGTCAACAGCGCTGTAGCAGAAATGATTCCTAAACCATTACAATCATCCATCTTGCTTTTTCTAATTTTATTCATTAAAGTGTATCTTTTGAGCCAGAGTCACGGAGACATAAAGTCCATCATGTCTTTAGTGCTAAGTTCCATCTGTTGACACATCATCTGTTTTCATTCCATAGGTGGCAGACTGCTGTTTCTTGGGGGTATTGACAGTGTCATTTCTCTGGATGTCTCATGTTGGGATCAAATGAGGATGAGTTTCAACTTGGGGAGGAAAGAAAACAAAAGAGCGTCAAATGAATCGACGTTTGAGGCACAAACCGACAGACTGACGGATATTTAACGACCCTCATTTTACATCTGGTCCCCCTCTCAAGTTCGCTTGAGTCTAGAATGATGGCAGCCCAGAAAGGTCAAACCTTACCAGATTGTAAAACAACACTAATCATCCTGGCCAGCCCATTTCCCACACTGACATCCCCTAATTTGTTACCAGCCGTCCAGCCGATTCAAAGCGCTGCCAGCCACAAGCAGTGTTTGGCTTCTCTTTTCTGCTAAATAAGAATTAGTGAGGGTGGTGAAGGGAGTTGTGGAGGAGGGCTGAAAGCATTTCATCAACACTGTTGTCTCTGCTGCTAAGGAGAAGGGCATACTTTATGTAAAATTTATATGGGCTGTCTTGTAAACGTCCTGTGGATGTGACACGTAGCTCGCCGTTTGATACCAATCTGTAAGACTAGTGTCCTGCTGTCTAAAACAGGGCTCTCCTGTCTGTTCTTGAGTACGGATGAGACGTGGCCACTTCTTAACCCCCACTTCCTCTCAGAAACGGCAGCCCCAGCCCATGTTTACAGGATTTTCATCTTCCTTGCGAGACAGCCGGCTTTGACTACGTTTCGTTGTGAATAATTGCATTATGACATTGATAAATATGAACAGGATATTAAACTTGCTACACGAGGCCTGGACACAGAACAGGAAAACAGACAAGGTGTGTTTACTTCGCATTGATACTAGAAGGGCTGCTTTCCCAGACACAGATTAAACCTAATAGAGAGCTAAATGGGACATTTGATGGAGAATCCACATTGACAATATCATTTTCTACAGGACAAAGTTTAATCTGTCCATATTAAAAGCAGAAAAAAAGATCTATTGACCATGACAGAGGTAGCAAAACCAACAGCAGAATACCGTTAGGATATAATACTATACTAAATAATGACATAGTGCTTTTGTCATGATGAAAACATTCCTTTTTCACGACTCAATTTAATTTTCTCAATGGTATCGGCAGTGACCCATCCTCCAATTCAATTTCCTCAAATAGTAAGTAGCCTTCTGTCCGGGCCTAGCTAACAAGATCCATATGATGTCAATCTCAAAGCAGAGATAAAACTGTTGAGAAGAGAGTTGAGATTATTATTGAAAATCTGTCCATTTAACAAGGCATTCATGAAAAAGAGAAAAATTAAAGATAATTAGACTTTGATTAAGACCAGGCAGAGGCAGGAATATAGATAATGGGGCTTCGTGAATGAGTGTACATGCGTGTCCTCACTGAAGCGTCTCCAAGAATGTGGTACTCACAATCAGATGAGCTTCTTTCGGGAAGACCTCTAGGCAATGTCCAGTTTTCCTATTCAATCCAATCAGACACGCTCTTTCTCCGACCCAGATGGCTGGAATCATCATTGTGTATTGATGCTGTCTGCAGACTTTCAACAGAACAAGGCCATGATTCATTCATAGTCTTGTGTGTTGACAGGAAGTTACATCAGCACATTTGGATTACAAACAGTCAGATGTTTCTGATGTACTTTTCTAGAATAATATCAGCACATGTGGAAAGCATTCATATATATGTACTTGTCTGATGTTCACACTCTTCAGTCTGGATTGTTCACATATGTCAAAATGTAACTATTATTTACTTAACTAAATTAACTAAAACTATGTATTAATTTTTACCTGTTTCATGTAAATGTAGTCATACTTTTTTAAGCTATGAACTTCGTTCTTCGTCTGGAATCTATGGTAGCTTTCTTTGGCCAAGGCCCACCCATGAGGCCGTTTGACCGACATGTCAAACAACCAATCACAGTTCATTTCGTTCAGCGCCACGTTTCAGAGCGTGGAAATGTCGCCACAAAAACAGACCGGTGTGTAAAACTCTCAGACGTATTTTAAAGATTCTATGCCGCGAACCTTAAATATTTTGAAAATCCATCGTTTATTTGATCCTGATAAGCATTTGTCGTCACAGTTGTAAACACGATGGCTTTCTTCTTTCGTTAGGGGGTTTGGCGTCACAACATCTTTGTTTCCAGGCGAAACGTTAAAGAATGCGACACACACGTCTCCCGGAAATCCTGTATAATTCAACCAATCAGACGACTTCGAAACTCCTGAAGTGTTTCCACTTTTGTGTGCCATATGCATCATACGTTTAGCCAACATTCCGTGGGCGAGACGTCTGAGGCTGAGACTATCTGAGCCTTGACATTTCAAAATAAACTTCCGGGAAAGTATTAAAATTTGCATGGTTTGTGAAAACTGAGTGTCTGAGTGTTAAATCCATGTTTTTTCTTCTTACTCTGATCTCCTGCATCCTTCAGTCCCGCCTCCAAGCCAATCACAGTGATGAAAATGAACAGGACTTCTAATCAAGTAGCTCCACGCTTTATATCGTGTACATTTTAAACGAAATTAAATGTTGTAATTCATTATTGATATCCTAATTCGGCAGTGTGCATAAACAAACAAGGAGAAATGTAACAAATACTTTGCATAAAATGAATTTTGATATGTCAGAATAAGTAAGAGATTGACGTATCTGTGCACTGGAAGGGCAACACACACTAATGCTACAAATGTCACAACTTCTCCATATGAGTGCAGGTAATGCTACATGTAATATTACATATTATATATATATTATATTTTAATATTATTATCATTTAATTTGTTTTTCATAATGTATGGAAATGTTGCCAGAAGGTGTTTGTGTTTGAGATAGATGGCCTGACTCATATGTGTTATTGGGCTGCAGTGTTTGTATATTAGTAAATACAGACTGATGTAATAATTTTCCCTGATTTGTAAATGTAGACAAATGCTTTCATTTTATTCTAGTTTAAGCCACCTACTTTTTATGCTGAGGGTAAATTATACAGTTTATTTGATTTATAAAATGTATGTCTGCTTTCATGGCCATGAGGCGTTATTAGAGAATTTCATCATCACCTAACCTTTATTTTCTATTAGAAAAAAATGTATACAATGTGTTGAAAACATTTTTTGAAGTTAGAGAGTTCTTTCCAAAATATCACCTGACATTTTTCCATCAAGCTTCAATGAAATGATTGTTTTGCAAGTTGCACATATTCAATGATGACCCAAAATGGTTGTTTGTGGTCATGAGGGTGAAGATCAATTGTTAATTTAGCTTAGCCATGTGTATTCCAAGTTACCTGGTGTTTTATCCAGACCAAATTAAACACAGAGGCCACAAACAAGGTCTTGAGACCTTGATAGATTGAACTCATTTTAGTGTCCCTGAAAGTAATTAAATGATCCAATTATTTTGTTTTGGTTCCCTTAGAGAATGCAGGCAAAAATTCAGTTGGGTTGGCCAAAGCATTTGTGTCTCATATGTGGGTATTTCACATTACATTTAAAAAGTAACGTACTTTTTAAATGGCATTGAAAAGTGCAGATATTTAGCCTGTTGTTTGCTACATTGTGTCCTTGACCTCTTTCATTGTGGGAGTTGACCAGTTTAAGGTCTCTTATAAGAGTATTCAATAGATTAAATTCAATTCAATTCAAGTTTATTTGTATAGCGCTTTTCACGATACAAATCGTTGCAAAGCGCTGTACAGAAAATTACGTTTCTACAATATATTTAGTAGTAGCTTATCATTGGTGACTATGTCAGTTAATGGACATATGGCAGAAATGTACGGAAATCAATTAAAGACGTAATCAAACAGACAATGAACACTATTAACAGCAATTATTATATGTTGAAATCAAACTTATAGCAAGATTTGGTAGTTCTGTATGTTCTGTATGATGTCAATCCCGTGGCAGAAATAGAGAAACAAATAGAGACATAATTAGCGTAGCTGCTGTTCCAACCAAGCAAAATTGATTTGTTTAACCCAAGCTAAAGAATAATAATGTGCATGTGATCAGATATAACTGCAGTACAAGATTATGAGATGCATTAGTTGAAAGCTTGGCCAAAGAGATGTGTCTTTAATCTAGATTTAAACAGAGAGAGTGTGTCTGAACCCCGAACGTTATCAGGAAGGCTATCCCAGAGTTTGGGAGCCAAATGCGAAAAAGCTCTACCTACTTTAGTGGACTTTGCTATCCTAGGTACTACCAAAAGTCCAGAGTTTTGCGACCTTAGGGAGCGTGATGGAATGTAGCGTGGTAGAAGACTAGTTAGGTATGCAGGAGCTAAACCATTAAGGGCCTTATAGGTAAGTAATAATATTTTGTAACTGATACAGAACTTAATAGGTAGCCAGTGCAGAGACTGTAAAATTGGGGTAATATGATCATATTTTCTTGATCTGGTAAGGACTCTAGCCGCTGCATTTTGCACTACCTGTAGCTTGTTTATTGAAGATCCAGGACAACCAGCAAGCAGTGCATTACAATAGTCCAGTCTAGAGGTCATGAATGCATGAACTAGCTTTTCCGCATCAGAAACAGGTAACATGTTTTGTAGCTTGGCAATGTTTCTAAGATGGAAGAATGCTGTTTTTGTAACATGGGAAATCTGATTTTCAAAAGACAAGTTGCTGTCTAATATAACACCCAGATTTTTTACTGTAGAAGAAGTAACAGTACATCCGTCTAGTTGCAAATTGTAATCAAGAGATTCTGTGTATTGTTTTTTGGTCCAATAAGTAATATCTCTGTCTTATCTGAATTTAATAGGAGAAAATTATTGGTCATCCAATCTTTTACATTTTTAACACACTCTGTTAGCTTAGATAATTTAGAAGTTTCATCTGGTCTTGTTGAGATATATAGTTGAGTATCATCAGCATAACAGTGGAAACTAATCCCGTATTTTCTAATAATATTACCAAGGGGCAACATGTATATTGAAAATAGCAGAGGACCTAGGACAGATCCTTGTGGTACTCTATACTTTACTGGTGATAGTTGAGATGACTCCCCATTTAAATAAACAAAGTGGTAGAGATCGGACAGGTAGGATCTAAACCATCTTAAAGCCTGCCCTTGAATACCCGTATAGTTTTGTAATCAATCTATGAGTATGTCATGATCTATGGTGTCGAACTCAGCACTAAGATCAAGTAAAACTAGCAATGAGATGCAGCCTTGGTCTGACGCAAGAAGCAAATCATTTGTAATTTTAACAAGTGCGGTTTCTGTGCTATGATGGGGCCTGAAACCTGACTGAAATTTTTCATAGAGATCATTTTTTTGCAGGAAGGGGCACAATTGAGCAGACACAACTTTTTGTAGAATTTTAGACATAAACGGAAGATTTGAAATGGGTCTGTAATTTGCCAGTTCACTAGGATCTAGTTGTGGTTTCTTAATAAGAGGCTTAATAACCGCCAGCTTGAATGGTTTTGGGATGTGACCTAAAGATAATGACAAGTTAGTAATATTGAGAAGCAGTTCTTCTGCTACAGGTTACAATTCTTTCAGTAATTTAGTGGGTACAGGATCTAATAAACATGTTGTTGATTTAGATACAGTGATAAGTTTATTTAGCTCTTCCTGTCCTATAATTGTAAAGCACTGCATTTTTTTATGTACAATGAATGAAGGTGAAGTATTAGATGCTGTAGAATCTACATTTATTATTGTATTTCTGATGTTATCTATTTTGTCTGTGAATAAATTCATAAAGTCATCACTACTAAACTGTGAGGGAATATTTAGTTTGGGTGGCGTCTGGCTATTTGTTAATCTAGCTACTGTGCTAAATAAAAACCTTGGATTGTTTTGGTTATTTTCTGTGAGTTTGCAGATATGCTCGGCCCTGGCAACTTTTAGAGCCTGTCTAAAACCGGACATACTGTTTTTCCATGCAATTCTAAAAACTTCCAAGGTAGATTTCTCCATTTGCACTCAAGATTATGAGTTTCTTTCTTGAGAGAATGGGTATTACTGTTGTACCATGGCGCAGTACGTTTTTCTTTAAGTTTTTTTCAATTTGATGGGCGCAGCAGCTTCTAATGTATTAGAGAAGACAGTGCCCATGTTGCTAGTCATTTCGTCTAGCTCATGTGTATTTATGGGTACACAGAGCAGTTGAGATAAATCAGGCAGGTTATTTCTGAATCTATCTTTAGTGGTTGGAACAATAGTTCTTCCTGGACGATAACGCGGAGCCATATAGTTAATATCAGTAATACACAGCATGCACGATACAAGAAAATGGTCAGTAACATCATCACTTTGAGGTACGATATCTATATCAGTAAGATCGATTCCATGCGATATAATTAAATCTAGCGTATGATTAAAACGATGAGTGGGCCCGGTGACGTTTTGCTTGACTCCAAAAGAGTTTAATAGGTCAGGAAACGCAAGTCCTAATGCATCATTTGTATTATCAACGTGAACGTTAAAATCTCAGATAATTAGCGCTTTATCAACAGTAACCAATAGGTCTGAGAGGAAATCTGTAAATTCTCTTAGGAAATCTGTATACGGCCCTGGCGGTCTATACACAGTAGCCAGAGCAAGAGATAGGAGAGATTTCTTTTGCATATCTGACAGTGTAACATTAAGCAGAAGTATTTCGAATGAGTTAAACCTGTATCCTGTTTTCTGAGTAACATTGAGAATATCACTATATATTGTTGCAACACGGGGCTCATGCTTATAGCAGTAGCTTGGTGGCATAGACTCATTTAGACCAATATAATCATTTGTTTTGAGCCAGGTTGCAGTCAAGCAGAGCACATCAAAACTATTATCTGTGATTATTTCATTTACAATAATGCTTTGGGTGCGAGTGATCTAATGTTTAGGAGCCCAAACTTTAAAAATTGTTTTTGTTCATTTATTTTGCATTTTTCTGGATTAATCACGATCAGATTATTTCTAGATCCTGCATTAAATTTATATTTTGGCCTCACTGTTCGGGGAATAGACACAGTCTTTATAGATTGGACAGCACAAGTACTTCTATCATTTAAGTGGGTATAACAAAATTCATCATAGCAGTTATTTGAGAATTGGCTTACTAGTCATATGGAGCGTAGCATCCTGGAGATGTTGTCCGACAGGAGTTCTGCTCCGACTCTGCTTGGGTGCAGGCCATCAGCACGGAAAAGCCTAGGACGCTCCCAGAAAAGATTCCAATTATTAACAAAGAGCAGTTTCTGTTCTTTACACCATGACAATAACCACTCATTTAAAGCAAAAAGTCTACTGAACCTTTCGTGTCCTCGTCGATACGTGGGAAGCGGTCCTGACACGATGATCGTCGTCGCGGGCGATGCGCTGCGCACCGTCTCGATCAGGCTCCTGAAGTCCCTCTTCAGTGTTTCTGTCTGCCGCAGCCTGGTGTCGTTCACCCCCACGTGCAGAATGATCGCACCGACGCTCTCGTCGTCCTTCAGGATGGCAGGTATCTGCGCAGAAACATCGAGAACATGAGCGCCAGGGAAACAGTGAGTGTGCGCTTTACCTTCAGCTAACGTAGCAGGGACGTGCCAGACGATGGAGTCTCTAATGATCACGGCGTCGCGTTCCGTCTCGCGGAGGGGAGCGAAGCGGTTCCGGGTGGAGATCTCGAAGACCGGAGGCGGCAGAGTGGGAGAGGTCCTCACGCGGGCCCTGGGAGCTATTAGCTTATAGCCCTCACGTGGGCTCCGCTGCTGCTGCACCCAGGGTCCATGGTGTTCTGGTGCCGGAGCAAAGGACATCTGGGAAGATCACGTCCTGGGTGCACAGGGTCTGTGCAGAGAAACACACAGAGTAGAGGTTGCCTTCATTGGTTGCCGCTAATGCAACCACGCTGGCGATACTAACGGGCTATAAGCTAATAGCGGACTCGGGAAATCAAAATAAAACTAGTGATAGCAAGGCGCAATGATTGTTTTTGTTGTAGAATACGATAGGGGATATATTCACACGTTATAGAAATGAAAATGATGGTGTATAAAATTGATTTTAAGATAAAAAATAGACTATAAACAATTAACTTGACGGAGCTCAAACTCAAAACACGCAGCAGCAACGAACAGGAAGTAATATGGGAACAGGGCTAATGATCATCAACAAATCCACCTTTCAGGCCAAGCATGGGCATCTGTGGCCAGTCTTGACCCAGACCTTTAACCTCTGAGCACTGAGTGTTGCCACTGACAAAATTAAAAGTAGCTGGTAACTTAGTTACTTAAGTGGATCAGTTTCCATCTTCCATATGTGACTCACACGGATGGCACATGTTGCTAACTAACAGTGTTGCTAGTGGCTTTTCTTAAAACATTACATCCACAGACTTATGTGTGGTAAATTTCAAGCAATAATGATTCTGTAGTTATGTCTGATTGGACATTACATTAGAATTGTCTAGAACAGTCTGTTTTGAGATGTTAACAGTTATGTGTGTTTATTATGTGTGTTTATCACAAAAACATAAAGATTCCTGCAAGGCATTACATTTCACAGACTTACACATGCGCATATGATCATGTCCACACACATGCATGCACTTGCACACAATTACATAGTCTTTTACTTTGATCCACTGTTACAAATCCAAATCACTATGGTGAATTTCAAATATGATTTGAGCCATCTTGCTGTGCTGCTGTGAGGCATTTATTTCACCATCTGGTTCAGGTTCACCCTTATAAGCTTTCCTCTCAGACACTCACTGTATGTTTATTGGGTAGTTTCACTCTGCTGTGGAAACTGAGAACATGACGCAGGTGTTGACAAATGTTGCAATATGCTGAGGGGGCATAAAACACAACTGAGAGAAAAAGAACAAAGCTGGAAAGCTTAAAAAAAAAAAAAAATCTGGTTTTGCCCATTTCATTAAGGGAAGGCATTTACATTTACATTTTGATATCTATGAGCTTTCTAGTTTGGATTGAGTTTAAATTGGTTTAGACAAGAAAGAATGAAAAAAAAAAAAAGATTCAGTCATAAAAGAATACAAATCACCCTCTTAGCACAGCAATTTGCATGTAGCATGTGCTTAAATGCAGGGACAAAGAGACAAATACATACACTGAAATACTAGATTCTTTTTCCATGAGACAAGGCACAGCAGTCAGCAATCAGCTAACAGAGCCACAAATGAGTTTTCACCTCTCCATCATCTGCCTGTTGAAATAACAGTAGGATGAGAGGCATTATGAACAGCAGATTAACGCCTGTATAGTTTGCATAGCAGCCCTGTGCTCCTGTAATGAGAAATACAGAGATGAAAGAAGAGAGCCACCTGAATTAATCTGAACTAAAGTGACTGAGATCAGCCAGAGGCTTTCCCTTTGTCCCTTCTCTTTGCATGCTCTGTTTTGACGAGTCAGAGCATAAAAGCCATGCAAATGTTTTGTGTCTGTGTGTGTGGGACAAGAGAGGTTAAGAGAGGACATGCTAAAAAGTCAACACACTGAACTTACACATAAAGGGATAGTTAAAAAAAAAAAAAAAAAATGGAAATTTGGTCTTTACTCACCCTCTTGTCATCCAAAGCTATTATTATTATTATTATTATTATTATTATTATTATTATTATTAAATAAGATATAAAAAATGCATTTTTTTTTCCTTCTTTTCCATTGTCGGCTCATACGCAAATGTAATATAAATATTAAATTTAATGAATTTATCACGAGGTATATATCTGGCCCACACAAAT
Organism: Spinibarbus caldwelli; assembly: GCA_039654775.1. Classification (NCBI taxonomy): domain Eukaryota; kingdom Metazoa; phylum Chordata; class Actinopteri; order Cypriniformes; family Cyprinidae; genus Spinibarbus; species Spinibarbus caldwelli. The sequence goes on along the minus strand of CM077220.1, from coordinate 26,086,500 downwards.
ATGTTTGTTTAAATACATTTAGACATACATGTCATATACATTTACATTTAGTCATTTTGCAGACACTTTTATCCAAAGGTAATTAAAATTAAATATAAATAATTAAAATATAAAAAGTAAATATAGACATAAAAAAACATATATGCATACAGATTTTTGTATATATGTTGTTTTGTAGGTTAGTTGCATATTTAAATAAAATATATATTGTTGACACATGGTTGCTACATATAATATAACAAATTACCATATAGATATTATATAAACATGTGCATATACAAATTTTACTATGAGGATTATATTTTATAAACTTACAGTATTTCTTTCATGACAACATATTTATATCAAAGATTTTTGCATGGTAATGGATATGACGATGTTAATGTATTTGGTCTTGGAATAGATCTGCTATGCTGCTGCTGAATTGCTGCTCCTGTTTGGTTATTACTGTAATTGTAGAGGTACAGGAACTTGCTACTGACAATACATACGCCGAGGCACGAATAGCATATAAAATAACCTGTAACAGATATACAGGTGGAGCTGGGGAAGGTGGAGGGTTTCAGGGGAACTCTGCAAAATGCTCTAGTGAATGCTAACCAGCCATGTAAATGTAAAGCGATATGCTAATTGGCTGCGTAAGCAACATAAACCAATCAGCTTATGCCAAGTAGTTTAACTCTATGAATATCTTCATTTTGCATTAATGACCCATAAGCCTGCGCCTAGACTCTAGAGTTTCATGACAGAACTTAATGACAGAGCATATAAATATAAGAAGTCATATCTTCATTTACCCAGAAAATGTACTTTTGTGAAAATTATATGTCGACTTACAGGTAACATGTACTGTATGGTAATGTCTCTCTTGATATCGGACAATATACAGTATATCATGCAGTATGCTGTATGTCTGTATATATGCATAAAGAAGTTTAATGGGGTCCAATGTTGTTTGGACCTCAAAATGTTCAAAATATCTTCTCTTGTATTCCTTGGGAAAAAGGAAGTCATACAAGTTTAGAACAACATGAGGGTGAGTAAATAAAGACAGAATATAATTTTTTTGGATGAGCGTCCCCTTTAAGTGAATAAAGGAAAATTGTATGTCCATGTCACATATGTTACACATAAACCTCACCCATCTGCATATTTGGGCTACAAATTTATTTTTTAAATAAAATTGAAAGGAAGCACAAGTGAGGATGACATGCAACTCTCCAATCTGGGGTGTCTGCAAATAACGCTCCAATTTTTTTCAAGCTGTCTAGTGATTAGCCACGGTGGTCCAGCCTTGTCACTAAGGAAATGCCCCATGCCACTTCTTGGCATTGCAAATGAGCGTCAGAGTACGCCAGCTGGCCCTGGATGGCTCGATCCCCTTCAGTCTGAAACAGGGATTTCTGAATGCTGAAACCTTGGCCTGTTGCATCCCTCTGGTTGTTAAGGGATGGAAGAACAAAAAAACTGACTCATTCAGAAGCTATTTGCATTGAAATATGAATTAAATGTTAATAGTCCTTAACATGTTGGCTGAATTTTGGCTGCATAACTGTTATTTTAGTCTCAGGTAATAGATATTTACCTGCTTACAGTCATTAAGCTCAGCTTTAAGGACATTTAGCAATAGCTGGCACAGTGTTACAGGGAATCTAATTGTAGCAGCACTAACCGGCAGATGAATTTCGGAGGCGATCTTGCGTCTTTGGCTCGGCGGTGGGTCGTGTCTCTGATCAGATTGATGGATGAGTTGGACTGAAGGGGCAATAGGTTGTGACAGTGTAGCTCGATTGAATGTCCCCTACTGGGCGAGGGGAAACTTTAGTGAAAAAACAAGGCATATGAGTGACAGGTATGGCCCAGACACTGTCTGAGGTGACTCCGGGATGGTGTTTGAAAGGAAGTGCAAATCTCATCCACCTTGTTTAAGACAGTGACAGCTGTTAACTCGCCCAGCTCAGACTTTAAACAAAGCAGGATATTGTTCTATAAACTGGAGACATGATAAAGCAAAACAGGAAAATTCATGATTTATGTATTTTCCCTATATGCATAGGACCTTTTTATAATGAAATCATAATGCATATGTCCTAAAATGACACAAATGACTGTTACTGAGAAAAAAATTATGATGGGGGGGGGGGGGGGGGGGGGGGGGGGTTGATTGCTAGTGCATCAATATCATGAAAACAAGCCTGTGGCTGTGCATTTTACTGTTATCTGGAAGGCCTTTGAGCCTCAATGTGGCTGATTATGACTTTAAGACCCAAGCACAGTGAAAGCAGAAATAAATTAGAGGAACAAAATGATATGTACTGTCTGTGAATGTACATGAGGGGAGATGAAGAGAGTGAGAAAGGAAGAGAGAGAGATGGTGGGCGTGCAATAGATCAATGCTACTCAACCAATTCTGTGTGTGTCTCTTTTAGCTTTTACTCTATCCACCTGTAAAATAAAATATCCTCATGTGCAAAAAAAAAAAAAAAAAGGAGAAATCCCTAGTATTACAAGCTGCACTTTCCGTTCTTTTGACACAGAAGAAAGCCAAGAACCACAACATTAGACAGTGAGAACAGTAGCTCAGTTTTGATGGACCTAGGAACTAGCTTGTTATTATAGACAGAACAGAACATGATGTCCGGACGAGCTAGGATCAAAATTAAAGTGAACCTTCTCCAGCAATGTACTTCTTACAAGATTTAAAAAAAAAAAAAAAAAAAAAAAATGTTGAGTTAAAAAGTTCTATACTATAGTTGGTGGAGTTGAAAATAGAGCCCTCAATTTATGATGGACAGTGTCGGATAAACTCATTTTTACTTAATGCTTGCCTGGTGCCAAGACCTAGTTTTCATCAAAGCATAATCAACATCACCTAGAGCTTACAGGAACTAGTTTATTCCATATGTCATTTCAGGGTTATGCTCACAAGACTGATGTACTATAACAACCAAAATGCTGGAAACAATAAAAGAAAACTATCTAGCACGTGTGCTGGTCTGTGATAATATGTCGAAATAATAAAGTTGATGCAATGCCATCTTGTTAATTAAAAGTAGAAATAAAAAAGAGAGAGGTTGGTCTGCTACTACCCTAAAGCACAGATCTGGAGAATGTGAAAGAAAGAAAGAAAGAAAGTAAAGAAATAAAGAAAGAAAGAAAGAAAGAAAGAAAGAAAGAAAGAATTATCCCATATCAGTCACTAATTTGAGAAAAAATGTAAGCAAAATATTAAAATGAGTGCTAATGATGCTGTGCCAACACCATATTTGTATTGCCTAGTCAGTCCATTTGTTGGAGAATGTTATCATTCTCCTTGTATGCCCTCAGAAGTGGTCTCAGGGTATCATGCTTCTTGTGATCAGATTAGTGGGTGACACATGGCCGTGGGGCTGGGGAGACTCCATGGCATCCAGTGGATGAACCCCACTGGGCTCAATCCTATTTACTGGATATCACCATAGCAGCAGGAGCCCTCCGTATGGTGGCAAAGATTCCCATTTGAGTCTAGCAGCCTGTTTCCTTTCCATTAGCTGCTTCAGCACAGCCCCATTCAATTATATCCGCTATACCTGCCAATGTCCTGCACTCATTGCCAACTGTCTAAAACAGACCTCACTTTTACCTATTTAAATTTAAGGACTCTAAGCAACAGATAGAGACTAATACTTAGCTTGAGTGGCAAAGTGAAAATAGATTAAAGGAATTCACTCGTGAATGAAATTCTGTCATCATTTACTTACCCTCATGTCATTCCAACCTGTATGACTGGAACGCAAATTAAGCTATTTCAAAGGCTGTTTCAACTGTTTTTGACAATTAAAGTCAATGGTGTCCAAAACAACATTGGATTGGACCCTGTTGACTTTCAGTGTATGGATTTCTTTAGAGGTAAGTAAATTATAACAGAATTTACTTCATCCCCCCCCCCCCCCCCCCAACAGTATTTCTGAAGGATGTTGCATACACTTGCAATGATTTCAGTGTACAGTCTGTAGAAAAGAAACTCTCAAGCTTTAATTGTCTATTTAGGAAGCAAGTGTCTGTGCACACTGTCATTCGGGAGACAAAGGTTTCTATAGAAGTTCTTTGTGCTCTTTCAAAGAATTCTCTGTCGCTTAAATGACACCACTGAAATCTTTCCTTATTAGCATATATGCCTGAGAGTGAAACTGTCATCCAGCTGCACCAGCAATTAGCCAGTTTCATCATAAAGACTCGTATCAGCAGAAAAAAGTAATTATTTGCAGTAATGTGAAAGGCCTTCCTCATGATTTCCTCATTAAATTATTCATAGGGCTTCCTCCTGCTTGTATATTTTCCATTTAGAATGACAAGGTTCATTACGAAGATGAAGCTCCTGGCATATTGTTGTTTAACTCTTCTTACGGGGTCTTTTCTGATTTTCTGGAACAAAATCACACACTGAAGTGGTGGACCACAAGTGAGAAAAGAGTGAGTATAAATGAGTGAAAAACTTCAGACTTTACAAAGCAAGATTAAGAGGAAGAGCGAGAAAAACACGACTGTTTGTTTGCTTGTTCACAGTCTTCCCGTGCCTCGTCTGATGTGACACGACCTGATAAAGAGCAAGGACCCCATGTTTCCAGAATCACCTCAAGTAGAAAAGCAGCACCCCACTCGCAACCATATCTGTGGAAAATCTCTTAAAGAAAATAAAGCGAGCTCTCTCTGATGAGCACCTCCAACTGATAAGGTGTCAGATGTACCACTCCATTACTGTGACTGAGGTTGTTCTGTTTTTCTTTCATTTGAACTCCCACCGCAATAGAGTGAGTAATCAGCTCCTCTCCATGCTCTGTGCCGAGACCCCCACCAGGTCTCTGATCCACCAACAGATATCAGTGTCTCGTAATGGATTAAAATAGGGTTAGACAAAATGGATATTATATCAAAGAGTGCATGTGTCTGGTTGCTTCCTCGGTTTCTGCAGTGAATACACGATCAAAACAACAGAGACGGAGTAATAATAGTTCTGAAGTGTGTCGGAATCCAGGCCGTGTTTGATTCAGCTGCTGGCATGTACATTGGCATGGGTGTCTGATTTTATTTACCCAACTGTGCCCCAGCAAGACCATGCAATTGATATTGGCAGCCGTTTGTTTGTGCAAATGAACGATAAAACAATAAAAGACGTGTTCATCTTTGGCTTTTTAGGCGCATTAAATGGTTGCTTTACTTCAAAACAATGCTGCCACTGTCATATAATCTCTTGTGGAAAGTTAATAAGACAAACTGCATAAATCGTGCCATGGAATCCTCTCGGGAAACCTCGACAGGCTCTCCTCAGATGTAAAATTGTAAGTTGATACATACAATTGTGAAACGGAAAGGGAGAGCAAGACGTTTTCCTTATGTGATGGCTAATTTGTGCCTCCAAGGAACCTGATTAAAAACTGACATGGATCTGATTGCTCTGCCATCCTGAGGTATCACTGCCAACATTGTTGCTCTGCTTCTTTTTGCTTTTTTTCTATTCCATCCACACCCCCGCCCTCCTCCGCTACTTCTCTCTCGCTCACACTTCTTTAAACCAGCCTTGGCTGAAGCAACCGTGTGAGCAGTGAATCCATTACCCAAGCGACAGCTCAATTCAATTATTAGACGGGTTAATAATCTGACTGAATTGATTGTTCACTATATCCCCAGCCAAATGGCTGATGGAGAGAGGATCATGTTTGAGATTTCTTGCCGTAACGACAGGAATAGAGCACATGCTGAATATGACCAGGAGCTGCTCTTAATGAACACCACAACACTTCCTCAATCTGAGACTGTGGAACCTGAAGTCACAAATATGCCTAAGGAAATAATCTTTTTTACCAAACAATCAGTATTGTCTTCCTTTATTATAACGGTGTTGCAAAAACAACACCAAAGAGAGAGAAGAAAATTATTTTCATCTCATTAAACTCTTCATCTAAACTGAGCGCTTTGCATTTCTCTTGACAGACCCCAAATGGGATCGTGAACAGCAATATTACATAGGTTTTATTTTTCAGCATGATCCACATTCACTTCCCTGCCTCAACCTTAAGCCACAAATGGAAAAGAAGTGGGTCAAACTGCAGTTTCAGTAGAATACCAATTTCAATCAACAGTGCACAATGCTAAGAGTAGACATTCCAATTAGCAGGGCAGTAATGGATACCATAATTATAGATCTAACCTACAATTAAGCTCTGACATGATGACCAGACTAATGGTCTTACAACATAATGACCTATTTGCAAAATGAGTTTTTGTGAGCGGTGTGCTGTTCTTTGTTGTAATTTTATATGTGCAACACTGTATTCAACCTTAAAAATTGTATTACTCTGAAAGGATAGTCAGTTGTAACTCACCTGTATATTCAAAATGCATCATGGCTTTCAGCACCTTATTGCTTATATAAATTGTTATAAAAAATGGGAACATATTTTTGTTAAACCATTATTATTATTATTATTATTATTATTATTATTATTATTATTATTGTTGTTGTTGTTGTTGTTGTTGTTGTTGTTGTTGTTGTTATTAATTAATTAGGCACTGTGCAAATATATTGTTAACAGGTTTTTCTGCCAGAGCTGTTACAATATTTTGCATCATAGAAGAGCTTTAACATTGTATTGACCAATCAGAAGTCACAACTATTTGTTTATTATTATTATTATTATTATTATTTAATAAATTTATAATATCCAAAGCATTTCACCTATTTGTTAAAAACATACCAATAAATAAAATTAAAATATCTGATTTTATTGATTTATTTACATTCTGAATGGATGATTATCTTGTAACTAAAAAGTAAAATTGATTAACACAAGAAATCCACCCATAATTTTGCTGTATAGTAATATACATATTTAGGCGTAGGCCTAATGTGTAGCTGACAGATTTGGAAGTATTACATCAAATATACATAAATAAACTGCGTTACAGACGAAACAAATAAACAAAATGTGTTTCGGCAGTCTCAGGTCTTCCATATAGCTATCACCTCAACTAAATAAACAACAGAGTAAGAGTGCGAGATTAAAAGAGTAATTGTGGATTCGCAAACGGTCTTCGTTTTATTAGCTTGATTTTTCAAAGAGAATTGTGGCACTTTTACAATTTTTAATATATATATATATATATATATATATATATATATATATATATATATATATATACAATTTTATTGAGACGAGCGAGTTTTTCATTCCCCAGTGGGGGCTCAGCTTTCATCCGGCTGTTTTGATTGGAGGAGGATTTTAGAGGCCGGTTTAACAGTTGCGTTGGCCGCTCGCTTCAGATGGGACCGCACGACAGGACAGATGAGAAACTGCTTCCATCTGGAAACGCAGGGAGAGAAGGAGGGTCGACTCGACACAGTCGCCGGCGGTAAGACACACACATCCTGCTTGTGTTACATCGCACCGGTCATTATCATCATTCCGACTGCTGGAGGAGCAGCGCGACCGTGCGCGCAGAGCAGCTGCACCTGACTGACTGATCGTGGACATACCTGTTTTATTTCACCAGTCTTCATTTAACAGTTGCCTTCGGTACTTACTTGAAGAAGGAAGAGGGAAGAGAAAAAATAAATAAATCAAGCGGGGTTTTATGTTTTGCTTCAATTCTGGGAGAGGACTTTGGCAAGGAGGACCCTGCGTCTGGAGTGCTAACACACAGACTGCTCTTGTTGGATGTTGATTGTTGGTCAGAGAGAAGAAGTGGCAGCGTTTAGCCGCTGTTGGGACCATCATTGGACAACCGGTGTCGTCTTTGAAAGTGTTCAAAGGTAGGAAGTGATGCTGCTGTTTACGACTGAAATGCGCATCATATCAAAGCTGGACCGCAAAAAGCTGTCTTCTGAGGAATGGAGAGGACAGGTCAGCCGTTCTCACCAAAGGTTTTCTCCATACCTCAGCAGTCAGCTCTCTTGCAGTGACTGCACACCTATTGTAAACCGTGCACACTTAGTCTGTAGTAGGCTAAATGTGAGCGCCTCAGATGACATTCAGAGGAGCGATTTGCTTTCGTGGACAGTTTGCTGGACCATGGGACTCTTGCTCATGGCGCAGCGAGTAGCTCAACTTTTAGTTTTGAGCTGCTCTTCAGATCGTGAGCACGACGTGGTGGAAATGCACTGCGTTCCGCGGAGCCTGAGCAAAAAAAAAAATAAAATAAAAAATAAAAAAATTTAAAAAAGGAACAAATCACTAGGTCAAGTTAATGAAATATAGGCTATAAATAGCCTATATATGTGCAGTGCAGAAATACGCTGTGGTTTTATTATTTTTTTTATGATTACAGGACGTTATTATTAGCCAGATTATCAGATTTATTTTTGTAACTTTGGCGTTATTATAAAACGCGATCATCGAGAGTGTTGGGCACAACTTTCCATGCCGCTTTAATAGCCTGTAGCCTAATATCCATTATAACGATTCTGTCTGGTGCATAGTACCGGAATGGTGTCCCGGGATTGTTTAGGCTATCCAGTACCGTTTCTATGCATAGGCAAGCTAAGCGTTCGCCTAGAGCGCCACCAGCTGAAGGGGGCGCCAATGAGCGCACGTGCTGCCACTACAATTTAACAGGGTTGTGATCAAGAGTGGCACAGACACCCTGAAATATGATTGCCGGCCCCACTGGATCCCCAACATCACTGGGCTAGAGTACTGTCAATCTGACAATGCCTGTATGCCATTGGATCGGAGCTCTGTCGATTGCTGCCTCTGATTGTTGCATGCAAAGTTTGCATTTGGATTTGGAGCGCTCAACAATGCCATTATATCAATGGGTTCTGTCAGTGCTTTGGCAAGCTAAGGCTTTTTTTTTTTTTTTTTTTGCCATACAATTTCAAAGGCAAAATACAAAATCAGTATTTTGTTTAGGCAGTATTTGTGGCAGTCGAGAGATCATGTTTCATGTGAAACTGGTCTAAAAGGTGTGTATTTTTGCGCCAATGCATTGTTAAAGGTTCAGTGTGTCGTGTAATATTCCCATATAAAACTTTTACAGCCAGTTAAAATACATACTTTATTAAACCGCTTTGTCAGATTTAATAGGAATTTCGCCTAGGGCAAATGGCTAGAAACGGCCCTGAGGCTATTTATTAATTTATTTATTATTTTATTCAATGAGAAGTTAAATCGATTTTTATTATTATTTTGATAGAAGTAATGGAGTTTTCCCCCATCACGAGATTCTGGTAGGCTGCTTGTAGAAGGAAATGCGAGCTGCCTGTCGCTGGAGTGAATCCACAAACGCCTCAGCATTCACGGTGGGGAATGAAGGAGTCGTGCGGGTGGTGAGAGAGCACAACCCCGGGCATAAAAACAGTCATATACCCCCCACTGTGAGAATCACACCATGAATCATTACACAAATCTTTTATGAACAATATCAGCTCTGTATTTCCTCGGTAGGACGCGTAGAACTAGTCAAGACAGTGAGTGATTTAGTGAAGCGAATTACTGTGTTTGGATCTGACTTAAGGAAAGGCCGTGAAACGTGGATTTTGCATTTACAAATTAGGCTCTTATTTATTATATATATATATATATATATATATATATATATATATATATATATATATATATATATATATATATATTATTTATTATTATTATTTATTTATTTATTTTTTGAAAATCATATTTTGGTTACAGATACATTGTCTAGGATCTAGGAAAAACATTTTAATGTCAAAATAGGCTTATTTTGACATTAAAATGTTTTTAGAATTGTGCTATTTAGTTGTCAGACTCAATGCAGTGCAATAGGTAAAAGATGTCTGCTAATTTGTGGCAGTTATATCTCAGATATAGGCCTAACAAGAGATATGGAAACTATATATACATATCCTTATCTCAGCAATCCAAAACGAATGCATTTAAAATAACATTAAAAATGTATTAGTATTCTTAATAATAATAATAATGACACTAATAATATTTGAAGAACACCATGTACGCTCACATGCATTCAACAGAGGGTGCTGTTGTTCTTTTTAGTCCTGGCCCAGTTTGCTTACCACAGTTTTGTCTCGGAGGACCACTCAAAAAGATTGAGCGCCACCGTCTGTGTTGCTCATGCTCCCCAGGGATGCAGAATTCAATCTAGCAGAGGCTCTGGCTAATGCTGTGGCACTTTGTCAGGATTAACATCTTTCTAGTCAGTGGCTTCTGTTACCTTTGGTGTCACATTACCACCTTGGAGTTGTGTGCAGGGAGAAAAAATGAAGCCCTGGTATCTTGCTCTTGCATTGTGTTGGGTGCTGCGCTGCTCCAGTCCCACATCACTGCGGGTCGATAGAGGAAGAGACTCAGTCATTTTCAACAAATAAAGGCATTTGTTATGGTGACTGGTGAAGCTTCTCAAAGAGACCTTTTTTTTCACCACCAGGCACATCCAAACAAGGCAGGGAGATCTCTGTACTGAGTTTAATTTTCAATTTAAGGAATAAATACCTCAGCTAGAACAGATTTTCAGCGCTCTTCTGATCAGTCCATATTCTGTGAGGTAGCGTTTCATTTCAGCGTTCATTAAAGCCAGTCTTTTGAAAGGCAAAAGCAAAGTTACGATCAGACAAACAGCGCTTTTGCAGATCATTTGGCTTTGCTGAAAAAAAGGTAAATTAATCTCCACACCTAGGTAAATTCAGTCGTGTTGATGCCTGAAGAAAGTCCTTCTGATTCTGCTGGCAGCCTCCTCGGCAGTATGGTCTCATTGTGGTGGTTTCTACTCAGGCGCAGAATAATGATGATTATACCGGCACTTGGACAGGGCCAAGTTTTTCGTGCCAACTGTCTCCAGTGCAGGAATCTCATGCCATCTGTTAGTGACCTTGGAACACATAAATACAATTTTCTGACTGGTTGCATGGTGCTGTAAGAGAACCCTGCACTTTCTAGTAGGTCTTTCCTGGTGATTGATTAAAGTGCTTCGTTTGATCTGATAACCAGCTTATACGATGGCCTGCATCTTTAAGTGTTTTTACAAAGATTCGTGAAGAGAGTTTACAATTACCACTCTGAAATATGGCAGATGAAATGTGGCAACAGCAGAATAAATTGGATGTGTTCGTTTTTAAAAATTCCCCTCAAAGAATTATTAATAGAGTATTTGACACAGTGGAGAATTATAGCTTCATTTATACAAAGCAGCCTTCATGCTGAACGTGGTTGTACTAATCACTGCGTGGGTGCGTGGAATACATCCATTCACCCTTATGAAGAGCAATTAGCAAAGCAGAAAATCATACACCCTTTTATATGCTAACTTTTAGAGCAGGGGGTGATTTTCTTTTCTTCCTTTCATTCTTTTAACGCTTTACTTTACAAGGCGGTGCAATGACAAACGTTTCTCATCATTTGTGATCTCACGACTAATGCTGTGCAGAGATGTTGGGATTGTGGAAAGGATGCCTATTGAATAATCCCTGAGAGGATCTTCTTAGTGATACAGAGGTATGTGAGGATGAATTGATATGAACGACGGGCGCCACGTGCCAATTGCAGTTTGGTGTTTGTTGTTTTATGAGATTTGGTGTGATATGTGATCTCACATTAAAATGTTGGCAATCTGAAGCCTGCTGTTCTGAAAATGCATTGGATTATGAATGAAAACACAGGAATGCATTGTGAATTTGCTGCCAACAGTATGGCTTCACTGATAATATTCTTCATTTACTCTGGATAACCTGGAGTGTGACAGGCCAAGTAGATTTTGTCAAAGCAGTTTGGAAATACTTTTTATTTTTTTTCTGATGTCAAGACCACTCTTTGATCTAGCACTATATCATCATACTGCTTTTTTTTAACCTTTGCCTTTGAAGATCATGATGTAACTCACCCTTCTTTCACTGTTGTATCCTGTATTCTTTTATGGATGGCTATACATGGATAATATACCACATATTTCAAAATCATTCAAGTGCACTGGTGTTCTCATGCTTGCTTTTATTTTTCTCTTTAAATGCAACAAAATGTAATGCAATTATTAAACAAAATGATGAAATGATGAAAAGTGACTTTTTATTTTATTGAGGGACTATCAAGCATGTGGACAGATTTTATTTTTATTTATATTTGTGGTATTACTTCACATGAGTGTACTAATAATAATAGTACATTTAGAATTGGCATTATCTGTAGACTATTTTTCTTAATGTATTCAGTCTTATCATTGTTATAAAAGTGGACTTTATAATATTTAAAGAGACTAATTTTGCCAGTGACATTTTGTCCTATAGACCCAGTCATTAAAATACTTCTTGAAATAATTTTTGTTGAAATGAATCCAAAATACCAAATCTTGCTGTATTCTCACAGAGCTGACCTTTAGAAAGAAAGCACTGCTCATAAGTGATGTGTCTTAGGTGTATGGCCAGTAATAGGCCCAATTTTTCTCTCAGGCTTGCTTGGCCGCAAAATAGCAGATAGCATTATCCTGAACCCATTTTCACACAGCACAATTAGACATGAGACGCGTAACCTTTTCTTCAATAATATATCCTACAACAGTAGTACCACCCCCCTTTCCCCCTCAGTTTGAATTCCAGCTGTAATAACACCGGTAAAACAGACGTGATGGGTCAGATACTGGAAGCACAGGAATATTTTATTTTATAAGGATGACAACATGTGGTTGCATGAATATGGTTTTCTATGCACTAGCTCCTGCCATTTCATGAATTCCTGTAAGTAAACAAGTAGTGTATTTGTGAGTCCAGATACCAGCCATCTGGTTAGTGTTACTGAGGGTGTTCACAGGTTTGCAACTCTTCTGTTTTGGAGTGAGAAAGGGGTGGGAGGATGAACTGATCTGCAATGACACGCTCCATTACTCCTTCTTTGCATCTGCAATAAAGCTAATTGTTGGGTTTCCCCTGTTTAAGCCCAGCATAGCCACAGTGCACAATAACACCGATATTCAACACACTGAAGACAATGAGCGTGGGCTGCGTTCCTCGTAGACCAATCAGAAAGAGCACACCGGCACAAATGGATCACAAATACCCTCTCCTGTTCCTTCTGAAAGTGAACTAACATCTTTTAATTTACAGATCACCCATAGCCCACAACCAGAGCGTTAAGTGCTCTGGGTTCATTATCTGGTGGCATATGGTGATGCATTTGCATAATGCGCTAATACTTACTCCAACTCTCTTCCATTTATCCTTCACTGTGCTATTGGCAATGTACGATTTGGCGCAATTAAACTTTTTTCCTGAGATGTATACTCATTGTTCTTTCATCTAATTAAGTCTTCGAACATAATGAAACAACAGGGAAGAACACACCTTGACTCCTGATCATTGTAATTTCGTTCTATGTGTTTTGGAGGGTAGTCTCTGAATGCGTAGGGTGCTTAAATCGCTACGTTATTCTGTCTTTAAATATTTATTTGCTGCCTCACCAGCCCAGAAATTACCAGAACAAAAGGAAAAAGACAGAGAATGCCAGTCATGATGACAGCGGCTAATGCTTGGTATTTGTCTCTTAGCTAGTTGTCTCTTGCGGTTTGTAAGCACTACGCCATCACGCGAGTTTTCATAGCAACGTTCAAGTAGCTTATTGTTTCCTACTTAATGGTAATGAATATTGCTGCAGATTGTTGATATGCAGAAACAAAATGGTGAAAGGGAAATCTCTTAAAATTAGCTCACTTTAAGACATGAGGCATGAAATTGGATTTTAAGTTTGCTGTAGAGAGAGAAAGACGGAGAGAGGGAGGAAAGGTGCATTGCTTGTCCCCACAGTTCAATGCATCCCTCATTGCTTGCTGTCCTTTTACTCTGTTGTATTTCCTCAGAGCTGCTGCCTCACCTGTTCTCAATATTTAATGTGGTGGAGGGTCTTTTGGGCTTGTAATGAAGTGGAGGTCAAGAGCTTCCTCCAGCTTCTTTCCTCCAAACTGGCCCTGTAAATGTCAGACGGCTGCGAGAAAAGAGTCTGAACTTTCTCCCGTCTATCTCAGTCAGTCATCTCTTATTTCTTTTCATCACTGCCCACTCTTTTGCTCCCTCTATCTCCGCCAACCTTCGTCAGAATTCATCTCAGAGCCCTGGCCTCCACTCAGCCATAACCTGAGCTTTTTCCATGTTATATTACCACCTCATCAGCCTTTTTTCTGTCACTCATCTCCCCTCTACTTCCCCTTATCTTATCCGGAGAAAATCCACCAAAACAAAATGAATTTGACACGTGTGATGTGTATGGTTATGGATGTCTGCACAGGATGTTTCTTTTCAACAGAGCTCTTTGTTTGTTTTGTATATATATATATATTTTTTGGTTCTCAGAGCACACGTCATTTCTTTTGGCAGAGATGGAAAAAGACGTAACTCATCACCTCCCGCACTTAGCGCTTCAGTTTTGTGCGGTCCTGGCCATTTTGGTGGCCTTGATAAAATATTCATCCCTTTTAATCCCTAAGCTGACAAAATGGTGTGTGAAGAATCAGGCTATGTTCCATTCCACTGACCATCTGATGGGCTGCCTTCTCTAAAGACCTGGCCACAATGCTAGCGTTTGGCTGGTTCACTTAGAGAAAACAAGAGGTCCAAATCTAGCAGCACTGGGGCTTTGTCAACAGTGAATAACAAGCAGGCCAATTACAACTCAGTTACCAAAAGAACAGGGGAAAAGGCTGCGAGGAACAACAACTCCCAAACGGTGAGCGAAAACTAGGTTTATGGAACAGATGATGTGAAAGATAAAAGAATTTGTTGAATAACCTGGTGGGCCAATATTTCAGGCGAGGGATACGGATAAAGGCTTCCAATTTTTGTGTTTATACATAATAAGTAGAATAAATTGAGCTTGCACTACCGAGACTTTAACAAGTACGGCACTGATAACCTTCTGTAGTCCTTGGCATTCACAGCCGTGTATCCGCGATCTCCAAGGTCTCATATTAACTTTTGGATGGAAATCTGTCTCGAATGAATTATGATGCAAAAATAATCCCAGGGGTTTCTAATCAGTAATTTTGTTTACTTTAGCCAATCGCAGGGCCCCAGATCCAGGCTGTGATGTGGCCCTTTCTCTGCCAGGATCTGAGGACTTGAAAAGATATGTAAATGATATTATTTTCTCTATTATACCTCTTAGTTTTTCAGGGAATTATAATGGGACAAGATGCATGATTGATTACATGTATTTAGCTAAATTTAACTATCTGAAGAGCTCATTTCCTCAGAGGGAAATTGCAGCTAAATCAATAAGGATGAATAATAATTTTTTTTTTTTAATAAAAGTAAGAAAGAAAGAAAGAAAGAAAGAAAAAGAAATGTGTATGAACTCAGTTGGTTTGGAACATCTGGTGTTCTATAATGTATAAATTCTTTTGACTTGATATGCTAATTAAATTTTTAGGCGAAAGAGAAAAAGCACTCAAAAGAGTAGCGGGACAGTCCCAGCACATGTTCTCGGATCCCAGCTTTCCTTCCTATTGACATTTTAAAGAGAGGGGCATTCAGTCAGTCCATCTCTCCAAATGTTATTTGTGTCATTTTCGTTTTTAACCCTGAGATCAACAAAAATAGCATGGAACGAGTGAATAATTTATTTAGTTCTGCTTCTAGTGGCTGGGTTAATGGGAAGCGGTTTGGTCACAAAGGCATACATTTGTAAATGAGGCAGATAAACCTTTGGGTAGACAAGGAGCGTTTTGTTTGACACAGGAATTCTGTTGTTGGCTGTTTTGGTTGTCAAGTACTCTGGGAAGGCAGGATGTGTACTGGGCCTACAATGGGCCTTTCAGCTAAGCATCTCAGATGCACGGCGATGCTGTCCCGCCTCCTTTCACAGTGCCCTAATCTCTTTATCAGGCAGTCACAATGGCGGATTCAGTCTTCAGCCTTGCCGGCGAGATCTTAGAGACCAGGAGGCAGATGCTTCAAAACTGACCACCGTCTAACCTCAACCAGCCTCAAAGTTTTCACAAGTGCTCAAGGGTTATAGACATATTGAGAAACTATTTTTGAAAACATTTACATAATGTAACTAAATGAGTTCTATAGGGTTAGGGTTAGGGTTTTTATTTATTTATTTTTTTTTTTATACACAGTCGCATTTTGTACTTTGTTGTCACTTTATATGAAAATCTTCTGTGACATGTTTTCTCAATACTTTTGGACTTTGAACTTGGTGTACGGATTACCCTTTTGTTTTCTGCTAAATCAATGCTAGAAATGACTTTTTTTCTACATGACAACATGTACAGATAGGCTCACTAAGTTTGGATAAACATAAATCTTGCTGATCATCCTGATTTTCTGTAAATCTTGTCTTCATCTTTCAATTTGAACATCTAAAATGCACTCCAGCATATATTAAGGTTTATTATTTGAAAAATTATGAAATCTCCTACTACATGTATAAACAAGATTACTTCGGTAGGATATAGTTCTCTTTGTGTAACTTTATAAATGATAAGGTAAATATTTGGACCTTTTGTCGATTTCTGATCATTTTCAACTTATTTTATTAAATACATTCTATTTTTAATGGATTACACAGCTCATCTATTTTCAAACATCTTAATATATTTGATTGATTTGACTCATACTTTTGTATGTTTTGTTTGTAAAATGAACCAATAAAAAATATTGAATAATGGCATTAAATATATTATAGATTTCAAAGAAAAGAGAATAATGTGGGGAAAAGACCACAAAAACAGAATGCACCAGAAAAGGAGTGTTTGTCCCTCCATCTAGCACACCCATTTTTGTTTAGTGCCTGTCAATGAAGGTTTGCATCAGTAAACTCATTCACACTCTTGGATCCAGCACCCTCGGGAATCTGCCAGCGTTGCAGTGCTACCTCTGTAGCATGGACTTTGTCGTTCTATTTGTGGGGCTGTTAGTCTTAGATGCAGCAGCTTTTCCATTGCTTATATCCTCTCTGAATCATGCTTCACTCTCGCATAAAGGAAGGCATTTTAGGTTTGGCTGGATCACTGTAATGCCAAATTGCACTTAATTTCACACCTCTGTAAATTCTGTTGTGTCAGGAAGGCTCGTTTTAGACCTCTTTCTGTCACAGACAAGCTCTGTAGTAAATAGTTTGGGGCCTCAGGGACTCGTCCAGCCTGAGGTTTTAATTGTTATAATTTAATGCAGGGGTGTCCACATCCTGTTGACCCCTGTTTGCTGGGCTTTGTAGGTTACAGTAAGGCAGAAATTATTTCCAGCTGCCTGACATTGTGGGTGGCCCATGGGTGGACAGCCTTTTAAGAAAACCAGCCGCTTCCCTTTCTAATTAGGCTGTTAAACATTAGCACTACAACTGTTGGAGGAGAAGGATGTAATGGCCTTTTCAGTGAGAACGGTAAAGGGCTGTACACTGCTTGTCACTTCCACAAGGACACAGGGCTCGTGAAGGCCAGCAAGGCGTTCATTAACATGACAGTTAGGCTGCCGTCGTAAAACCCAACCGGCTTGTAATGGAGAAGCCCGGCCCCTGCTGAGAGACCAGGACAGTGCGGTGTATGGGGGGCCCTAAACTACAGACCACCATCCATACAAATCAACGCACCACTCCCACGAAGAGCAAACAAGCTGTACCTCCTTCAACTGTCATGTAAAACACTGTCTTTCATTTTATACCGGAAAGACCAGTTCACATCCGCACAGTCGCTTTCTTCTTTTGCCATTCGCCCATTCACCTTCTGTCTGCACCTTTTACCCCACAGCAAACCATCTTTTCTTTGATGCCCACTCGTGTGATTGTTGACGTGACAGCTGTCTGTGTTTGAATGGCTCTCCTTGGTAACATTTGAGAATGCTTCGATGAAAGTGCAAAAGCAGTGACTGTGCTGCCTAGAGAGTATAAAACCATTGCTTATGAATTGCATCATACACTCCTTGACGTTATGTCACTTGTTACATACCATACATATACGTATTAAAGTAATTCGACTCTGAGTTACTTTATTTCCTCATGCTGCTTCTGAAATCTGAGCTTTGAGCAGAACAGTTACTGCTGAAATTTAAGAGCAAAAGGTTTTGTTTTGCTTTCAGTGAAAAACTCTGCTGTGTTTTATACGCGGACAGTTCAGGGTGAGCCAGTGTGCATTGTTTCTCAGAAGTGTCTTAACGCAGAATAGAGGCATGCGCGTCACCACATGCACACAAATAGGAGATTTCAAAAGCACTGCTCCTAGCCACATTTGAAGCAAAGGAAATGGGAGATTTTGAGTGGCATGGAAGCTGACAATTCTATAACTTCTTAACTTGGAGGTGTTTCTTTGCTTCTGAGGGGCACAGCATATTGTCACTGGAAGTGGGCGATGGATAGAGAAAGCAGTAACTCTTGGTTGCAGACATGTTTTGTTTCCTTTGGCCTGACCTTGAGGTCAAGTCAAACATTATTTGTTAGCGTTTAAAACGTTGCGTGTGATTTCAAAGCGACTTCACAGAAAATGTTTAGAACTGGTGTTAAGATCAGTCTCAGATGATCAGAAGTGGTTATGTGTCAATGATAAATACAGTCCAAAAGATTTTGGGATCTGATCACTCCATTCTGAGATGCATGGATCACATCCCATTTGTAGTGTAAACGCTAATCTGTCCTGATGTGACCCAGATGGTTAACTGCTAAAATAATGTTTTTAAATGCTGCTGTGTTTATAATTAATATAAGACATTTTAGGGTAGCTTCTATTCTATTCTATTCTATTCTATTTTTCTATACAAAATAATAATAATAATAATAATAATGTACTGTTCAAAAGTTTTGATCAGTACATTTTGTTTTGTTGTTGTTTTTTTAAGATTTTAATATTTTTATTCAGCAAGGATGCATTAAATTGTTCAAAGTGACAGTAAAGACATTTCTAAAGTTACAACATTAATATTACAAATAAATAATTGTATTCACAAAATATTCATGACAAAAATGTATCACAACATTTCAACAGTGATTTCAAAATATGTCATCGGAGCATGGTAGAATGATTCCTAGTAATGTGACACTGAAGACTGGAGTAATGGCTTCTGAAAATTCAAAATTACTGTTTTTACTGCAATTTTGATTAAATAAATGCAGTTTCTTTCTCTCAAAAAAAAAAATCCTAAAAAAAAAGGGGTCCTATTATGCTTTTTCACTTTTTGAGTTTTAGTCAGTGTGTAGTGTGTATGTTTGGGCATAACAAGATCTACAAAGTCACAAATTTCAAAGTCCACTCCAAAGGGAGATATTTTGTTTTTTAAAAATCCCTTTTCAAGAACTATAACGAACGGCTCGTTTGGACTACAAAGTTGTTTTCCTGTATTTGTGATAACACAAAGCGGTCCATTAGAATATCATTAAAATAAATCTCGCCTCCGGAAATTCGAATGGTTTGCAGATGGGGAGAAGCTTGGTTGAGCACTGCACGTTTCAAAATTGAAACCCCTTGTGGGTGTTTTTATATCACTGTATTTCTGAAGGAAACCGACTGTCTTCATAAAATTTTGGATGTCATTTTTCATTTCATCTTTCAGCATGTAATGTCTGATAAAGCAGTGTTTGTGATCGGAGCGCTGCTTGTGTACAGCGTTACCGGAGAAACCTCGCTCTCTCCCGCTCCAACAGCGCCTCCTGCTGGCAGAGAGTTAATTTGCATATATATGCCGCCACAAATAGTGCAACTCTGTGGGACTATGGTATAAATAAATTCAACTGTATAACAGTTTCACTGCAATTCATGTTATAATGTTAGAAGAATTAAAGAACAATAAACATAATACATATTACCGTTGGACTTATCTGTACATAGTAAATGCAGTTATTTTTAAGCTGTTGTTGACATCCTATCTAAAACGTGATTTAGCCAAAAAAAACAACAGCAATATCGTTACCGCTTTAATATGTCTTGCAATATCCGTCCGTGTAAAGGTTCTGTGTGATCCGCTTGTTCAATATTATCGGGGTCTGATTTGATATGGCAAACTTGCTGTTTTGGCAAGGGGCGTGGCATTACTGAAACACGTCTAAGCATTTCGCCAATCACAACGCACTGGGACAGCTAACCAATCACAACATATTTCGTTTTTCGGAAGGCGGGCCTTCATCAAACCCAGAACTAATCGAGCCGTTTGTGCCAGGCTGGGGAGAAAGGTATTGTAATAATGTAACTTATGTGAAAAATAATGTGATTTTCGAACCACCAAGCATGAGAGCATGTTCTAGTACACCCCCAAAACAAAATGAAGACTTTGTAAAAGAGCATAATAGGACCCCTTTAATGAATTTGTGATATATTTAGTAGTATAAGTGCATGTTAAGTTTATAATTATAATTTGAAGTTTAGTACTTAATTAAAATAACAGTCTGTCTCAGCTCACTGCTTGTGATCAGGTCATCCAATGTGTAAATGTGTATAATGTTTAATTTCATTTTCATTTAGTTATTTAGCAGATAAATAAATCATTCTGCTAAATGACTAAATTTAAAAAAAAATGAAACAATGTTTAGGTATATAAGGGAGAAAACTTTTATGAAAAACATTATTGCAATTATGCATTCAAAACACTTTAATGAAAGATTTATTTTTACTACTACTTAAATTTTGTTTCTTTTTTTTCTTCCATGTGCAATGTGCGTAGTGCCAACCTCTTCCCAGTGAGCACCTATATAAGGAATTTGTAAATGCAGGTGGTGAAGAAGGCAGGCAGATGCTATCATTTATCACAACCCTTCTGTATGCAAGCAAAGCAAATCCTGAGGCTAAGAACAGAGAGAGAGGGACAAAAATGAGAGCGATTTCCATGCCTGTTGAGGCCATGCTGACAGATATAGTCGCCTCTGAGATTAAATCAAATTCACAATGAACACATCTGATACTAACACAAAGCTCGGCGAGAGCTTCGTTATTAACATTGTTATTCATTCCATCATCCAGTTATTCCACCTCCCGTCCAGCCTGAACAGAAAACATTATTGCTTGGACGGAGGGTGCCCGGTGGGTCATTATGGGTCAGTGCAGGTGTCCCTGGAAATCCTTTTGGGTAGCTATTCACACTGAGGTGCTAAGACCCACTCGGACCATTTTCCCCTCGGTCTCTGTCGTCAGTATGCAGCAAACGCAGTCGCTCAGTCCCTCCGTCGGAGGTGGCTTTTCAATTACTGAGCGAGGCTGCGGGGGAAAGGCGCTTGACAAAAGCCATGACATAAACCATTTATAGTGCGGCTCCATCATGGCCCCAATGCCAAACCGGGCTGGACGGTTCATTTAAAAGAGAAATTAATCACACATGGTTTCAGGCACACAATAACAGATTATGACTGGCTTGTGGCACCTCACTGAGTCCAGGGATAAAATTTTAAAAACACACTTAAATCTGTGGAGAAATGCAATGGGGTTTGTGCACCCCTTGAAAGAAAATTGTAGGCCTACAATTTGTGCTTATTTCCGAACTGCTGCTGAACGCAGACTTTGTATTAAAATGAGGGAGAGAGGAGAATAAAACTGCACAAATGCGTGTTTAGTTTTATTAAGTAACAAGCTAAAAGTAGTGACACTACAAACTGCATCTTTCAGTAATATGATTGTAGCTCAGTTCTTTTCAAAACACTAACAAGGAACTTTTTTCACTGAGTGCAGTTTTGAAAAAAAAAAAAAGATTTTTCATCATATTTTATTATGCCTGCAGATGAATGAGCTGAGGCAATACTCAGACAAGCTCTGCCTCCTGTTGCATGTGTAGTGTTGAACTGATTCACTAAAATCATACTTCTCTTTTTCACAGTTAATTTTAATAAATTTAAATCACTGATCAAATAAATGATTCATTTTAGCTACATTAAAATTCTGTTTTATCACTATTTTAAACCTGCTATCTAAAATTTGTTTTCTGCTTTTATTCATAATTGAATTAGTTTATTAGTATTTATTTATTTTTGTAAAATTAAGTAATTTTAATTTTAAAGTTAGGTTTTAGTAATTATTATTATTATTTTTTTAATAAATGAATAATTGTAATCAGATATTTAAATACATTTATAATGTTACAAAAATATTTATATTTCAAATAAATGTTGTTATTTTCTGTTCATCAGTGAATCCTGGGGGGAAAGCATCACCGTTTCCATAAAAAATATAATAACATAAGAATAAGAAATGGTTCTTGAACACCAAGAGTAATGGATCCTCTTCAAAATATTACGTTGCTACCTTTCGTTAATAAATTAAAGTTTTTTTTCTTAATAAAAAGCGTATCTATTTTAAATTCTAACATTGCAATCTACAGTTTCAAAGTTGCTTCCCCAATAGTGTCTTATATTTTAAGTTACACACAATGAGTGTTCAGTGTAATATATTCTCTCATTATCACTTCTTACTGTAATATGGAAGATTACTGTGTCTATACAGTCAGAGTATGCGAGTCTAGGCTCACTTTCATTAAACCACTGGAATAATTCATTTTCATGAATTATTCCATATTGTAGTGTGCTTAATAATTGGGCAAATGATTGTGGAAAGTATGACACATGGGAAAAGAAATCCACTCAAAGACCAAACTGAATATAAAAGAAGTAGTGACAGAAAAAAAGATGGAGAGATTCTGGGCAAAATGGCCAGGAAGCCGTTGAATCTAGCATACCACAACTAATCAAGCATGATGGAGATTGTAAGCATAAAAAACAAAAACCTTTATAATGTTGAAAATGACAGATTTAGTCATTAGCCACAGTATGGAGCACACATTGGGAGTTACATCTGCCTCTCCCCCGTGAATGAGGGGTGTGAGCGTGGTTTGAGAGCCACTGCCTTGATGAATGAGGCTCAACTGCTGCCGATTAACGGAGCATCCATGAGTGGGTGAGATGCAGAAGCCAGATCGTCCTCTAAAAATCTCCCTCTCAGCAGCCCTTCCCGCATTCTTTTTCAGTGACTCTTTACACTTTTGTTGCCTTTTAAAGCAGTGTTTATTGATAATTCAAGCTTATTGATTTCATTCTCGTGTTTTATTATCACACTCACAGAAGGTTGTGGAGGAATCCCGTCCTCTTCAGGCCGTCCAAGTGGATGAATCAGATCCACATTAGGCTTTTCAGGATGCATTTAGTATTCACAAACAGGACAGAGCCTCTTTTAATTTGGCGGGCGACAGTGGGTGTATGTCAGCGGCCCTTCCTCACCTCTGGCTACTGCACCCCAAGGTAACGGCTGTTTAAAAGGAGGCGGCGATTATAATGGAAGGGTTTTTTTATCCCCTCTAGAATGGCTGCAGACTGTGACTGACGTCGCTTGATATTCATTGGAGGCTGTCACAACGCATGCAGCTCAGGGCCTACTCTTATCAAGATAACCATTCAGCTGCTCGCAGCTTTTGAGCGCTGAAAGAAATAAATAAATATCTCGGTAAATAAATAAAAAAGTGCATTCTATAGGTCACTTTCCAATGACAACAGCCAAGGAACGAAGAAAAATAGTATGTTCTTATCATAGGGAAAGGGGCGATGCCTTATCTAGTGAGATGATGTTTCTTTCATTTAGCTCCCGGCACCCATAATGCACCACGAGCATGAAAGTTCAAGTGCTAATTAATCACAAGGTTTATATTGACTGCTAAATTGTGATCCCGAAAAGTTCAGGAATTAAAAAAGGTGCCAGACTCACCTTCAGGCTTATTTCATTACTAATGTTCATTTTTGGCTTGAAGACAGACAGTTTTTCAAGCGTCCTTTACTTATCTCTCAGCCTATCTAAATATTGGTTTATCTCCCATGTATCGCTAGGCTCGTCGCATGGCCGTCTTTTCTATTAATGATGATTTTATCAGAATGCACCTCGGCTATGCAAACGGGGCATCAATGTTGTGCAGGCACAAAGCCCCATTTAATAGCAATTTACAATTTTCACAGCTTGTTCTCCAGCTCTCTTCATTTCTAAAGATTTCTGTAAATAGATTACTACAATCAAATATGCTGCTGCACAAATCCTATTAGAAAGCACCAGAGTGGAGAAAATCATTTGCAGTTTGATGTGAAGAACTATAGACAAATAATAAAAACCTAATGATTTACAAAATTAGGGTCAGATAGGTGGAACTGCAATAATTCGATGAGCATACCGGGAGAAACATTGCTTTTTTTATCAGATATACACAATAGCAAATCTGACACCGGTCCCGCAGAGGCTAAATGCATGTTGAAAGCATATTGAATTTCCCTCAATTGCGGGTTTTCAAACAGGTAATACGATGCACTAGGAGCCTCTTCTTCAAAATAAATGACAGCCAAGGAGGAAAAGTGGAGTGATTTAATTTGGCCTTGAGTCAGGTGATCGCCAGCAACTGAGGGTCACTGACCTTTTTCAGGGGAAATAAAGGACAGTCATTCTGAGCCACATCTCATAATCTGTGGAATACATATTCAAGAGCTTATCCATAAACATCACCCTCGAGAGAGAAGTGGTGCCAGGAATATCAGCGTTCCATTGACCCATGCTTTCCTTAAGCTTCTGCGGCTCTCCACTTTTACATATATTAGCAATGCAATCAAAGTTTGTGATTTTTTTCTTTATTTTTTTTTCTTTGACCTCTTGTTGTTGTAGTCGCACACACATACATATACAGACATATAAATCCTGATTCAAATGCATCTGTAATCGCCTTCTCACCGAGAGGGTGGTTTTGATGCTGGTTTTGATGATGCTTTGAGTTTGAAGCATCAGGGACAAAGTCATTACTTGAGCTGCACCCTCACTTGAGGTTCCTCTTGGGGAGGAAAAAAAAAATGGCCTGGAAAAGAAATGAAAAACCAGAATAGAAGAATAGCTGTGAAAAGAGGATAGCCATTCATCAGCCACTCATTTCACGCCACTGTTGTCTCCCATACATGAAGCAGAAAAGCACAGTTGGTAGAATATGGCTTGACTTTGAAAATGTCTTCTTATCAACAGTTCACTGAATATGTATAGGTAGAGGTGAATAGAGGCGAGTCACACAGTTAGACAAGGTGACCTCGCCGTCTGACTCTTTTTCTCTCTGCTATTGAATCTCTGATGTTTTCATCTCTTAGGCCCCGTTTACACTCAGTTAAATGTGACCCAATTCCGATTTTTTGCTCATAAGTGACACAGATTGCATCTGTTCTATGACTGTGTAAACAGGAAAAAAAACACATGCATTTGGATATTTCGAGATCGGTTTCAGGCCTCATTCATATGTGGAAATAAATCAGATATAAATCAGATATGTGCCAATGCGACTGTCATGTAAACAGGCAGATTGGATTTTCTGAGGCATTGCGGTCCGTATGTCATTAAAACTGCGACAATTTGGTGCTTCTCCGTGATTTAATGACGTCATATGTGACCCGTGCTGGCAAAATGAGTGTAAATGTACACGGGCTATTTTGAGCTACAGGCAAAAAAAATGAAAGATAAATAAATAAAAGAGTGAAAAATGTTGATTTTAGTCAAATATGAGGTTTTCACAAAAATGAGTTCATTAAGCCCTCGTCTAGCGATTCCAGTGCTCCAAATAGTAATTAAACATCTAAAATTATCTTTATTTGTACATTTTCTGAGAGGATTACCTTTTCTCCTCTCGCTTCTTGTGCCGACTGTCATCCGAAGTGTGCACATAACGGTGCTTCTGACGGCGTGCGATCCCAATAAATACACATACAGAATTACAGTATTTCAGTATTCACGCAAACATAATCGGTTCTGTCTTAAGTGAACGCTTGGGGAACTGTTGGGGAAAAACATCTGATGTGTAACATTATATTCGATTTGTGCATTACAGAATATAGGCCGTCTGTCTCATTAATGTTAATATAACAATAAAAGAAAAGAAAAGAGGGAATCACTCGCTGCACTTCATTAAACTGCTTTTGTAGTTTTAATATTCAGTTTATTTGTAATGAACACACTGAAGTGATTTTACATTTGAGTATTTGTTTTTCGTACATGAATGCTTTTGTTTAGATGTAAAATGATAAAGGTAATGCATTATTTTTCTTTCTAGGCTATTTGTTATGCTTTTTTTGCATCTGTTCTTATTTATAATAGCAAAGATAAAATAAAATAAAAAAAACTATATTGTGATTATTAATATAGTAATCATTAATAAGAAAAGAACTGGAGGAAAACTTTAATCTTTCTCATAACTCTATCGACATCAAACGGGTGTAGCACAGTCATTTTTTGTCCGATTCCTACAAATCATGCATCATATTGAAGGTCTTTTAATGGAGAATGTGAAAATAAAAATAACTAATTTTTAGAATTTGCTAATTGAGACTCGTTTGGTCAGCACATGTCACATATTATACACAGGAGGAAGCATGTATGTAGGCGGTAAATGACAACAACGCATACGCGATGTTTCAGATGGTATGGCAAGTGTAAACGCATGAATCGCATATGGGTCACAATTGAAAGAGCTTGTAAACGGACAGCCAAAAAAAATCGGATATAGGCAAAAAATCAGAACTGGACATCAAGACCTGCAGTGTAAACGAGGCCTTAGATGTTAATAAAATAATGTCCTTTGAT
The DNA here is from genome assembly GCA_039654775.1 of Spinibarbus caldwelli. Lineage (NCBI taxonomy): Eukaryota > Metazoa > Chordata > Actinopteri > Cypriniformes > Cyprinidae > Spinibarbus > Spinibarbus caldwelli. The sequence continues at coordinate 26,060,001 of CM077220.1, read as the reverse complement.
TACTAAATGAATTGTGTTCATTTCCCCACAGAAAAGCAGAGGAAAGCAAGTTTTCTTTCTTTCTTCTCTCTCTCTCTCTCTCTCTCTCTCTCTCTCTCTCTCACACACACACAAATTCACATAAACATCCTATCAGAAGCACTGGGTTTTGATTGTTCTTCATGTCTGTAGAGATTGGACGACAGTTATTGTTTTTTTGTTTTTTTTGCGCTGTCTGTGTTGGGCGCCATGCATGCATGGTGTTTGAGGATGCTTATTTATGCAGTTTGTTCCCCCTGTCTGGTTTGAAGTGCTGGAAATCAGACCCAGACGGTGTTGTTAGGATGCTAGAACTATAGATGAGTGTTCTGTCTCTTGACAAATCCTTTAAGGTTGCTTTTTATTGCACTGCTTTGATCGTATTTTGGCTTGTATATTCTCTTACTGTGCCATACAAGATGTCCACTTGTTGTGTTTTGGTCCCAGAGACATTTCTGGTCATTGCTATTCAGAACAGACAGTTTTCAAACTGTTGTAATTGGACAGTGATAATACATTATGAAACAAAATATGCAATATTCACAAAGACATTGAAAATTCAAAGGGAGAAGGGGGAGGGGGAGTAACATTGGGCCCATCTCAAATCTATTCACTATTTCCTCATAATTCCTGAAAACACGCAGCTTTGAACATGAGTAATTTAGTTCTGTCTAACATCTTTGCCACAAATAACAGTAGTGTCTGGCAGGATGCTCCGTCGTGTGTGGCAAAGATGAAGACTGTGGCGCCGGCTCCACACAGCTGTGACCTGCATATTTACCCAGTAAACAAGTCTAATCTGTCCGCCCGTGCTCCATGTTTGCCCAAACCCAATTTCATCCTTTGTCCTGATTCGCTGAGGTTGGGCTGTACCACACAAGATATTTTACATTAAAAATGCAGCACATTCATACAAAACAAAACAGAGCCATCAGATGCACACAAGCACACACCATCTTTGCTTAGTTAAAGAGATACCTCTACTTGAAATTCGTACCTCAGTTATTTTTTGGCAGGTCTTCATGTTTATGTGAAGGAGCATATGAGCATTTTTTTTTTATTATTATTTTTCATTTTTAAAGTAGACGGCTGATCGGAGGTCCTACTCACTGTAATTGCGAGGATAACTTGCTCTGCCAGGCTTCACGACTAGGCTGATAATTACCCTTCTCATGCCTTAAGATTTGCAGTCTTGCAGCTGGGGAACAGCAAAACTCAATGGGCTGTGATTGGATATATGTGCTGGCAGATTTCTTTCTACTTACATTTGCAAGTCTAGACAAACATCTGTATCAAAAGCTTTAAAGATATGAGTCCAAATCTGAATTTCTATTCCAATTGAGTTGACTAATAAAAACAACATTTCATTTCAGCTCTGCGCGTGGTAACATGGAGAGATTTAAAAACACAAAAATAAAATAATGGTCCAGCCTGAAGGGTTTTTAAAGTATGGGATCAGTGGATGCAAGTGTATCCATGAAATATTTAATACAAAAAATTTGAAAAATTTAAATAAATAAGTGAAAATGCATAGTTAAAATGTTACTGTTACATTCTGGTTTCAAAAAGATGGGTCAGAAATCACACACTTTATTCTATTGACCATTGTAATTTTATGTTCCTCTTCAGGTTTATACATGAATATATACAACATTCAGGTATAAATGGTATAAATAAATAAATAAATAAATAAATGCATACATACATACATACATGCATACATACGTACATACATACATAAATAAATAAAATATTAAAAAAAAGTATAAAGGAAAATGGTAGGAAAAGTATAAAACAACACATTTAATATAATTTCATATAAAGTAAATATTTTCCAGATACTACTTGACCCTAGGTTTAGTCAGCAACCAATAAGTTAAAAGGTTTTCTTTTTTGGTAATTAACATGCTGACAGTGTTGTGTCCTAGACAGCATGTTAGCTGTTCGACAGTTTATAAAACCTTCTCGTAAAATTTTAAGTCTTAAAATTCGTCCCCTCACCACTACAGCTATACACGTTCAGATAGCATGCCAATTTAAAAAAAAAGTCCAACATCTAAAAACACATTCTGTTCCAATTCTCTGTGCTCCATCTAGCTGTTTTTGAACACATCTTATGTAAAAGAAATACATTCCACTTGGGGTCAAGTGAACGTGAAACCAGCCAAATTATATAGTCGATTAGTTGTCTAGTAATTTAGGCAACCCACCTAGAAGTCAATTTTAAAAATACATGCACATCCCTAGTTTGAATTTGATTTTTCAGACAAAGCGTCTGCTTACAGTATTAGTTAGGCCAGTCATATTTCCTGACAGCTGCTATGTCTGTTAATTCAAACTCCCCGGTGCCCTTCCTCCAACACTCCCAGCTGAGACACCATTTCTCATGTTCTCTCATTACTGTACAGAATCAGCGGCCATCATTGATATTCAGCAAGTTCAGAGAAGTGACTGTGAGTCTGCCTCCTAGTTCCCAAAGTTGATTTGATGCTAGTGTAGCACTAAATGAAATTCAATATGTCACCAGGAGCCATTTGTGACCCAGAGCATACAGCATTTAATAGGTTAACCTTTCTTCATCTTCAACCACTGTTCTCGCATGTAGAGACGTGTAAGGATGAAGGCTATAGTGAGTTTCTCTCAATACTCGGCTGAAAGACTGAGGGTTTCTTCAGTTTGTCATAACAAGCACTTAGTGTGTGATGTATTTGTCAGAAAGGTTTTGCAGAACAAACTCGATTGTGATTAGTAGCACCTGAATGTACAGCTCTGTGAAAGAATAGCTTTGTATTTATGTTTTTCTTTTTTAATAAATAAATAAAAACATGAATGTGGTGGCATTTCTGCAAATTGATATTTACGGTGCTTCTGACATGTTTTGTGACTCTTTCAAAGTAAAATGTCCAGTGAGTGCCATTAAAAGAGTGTTCAATATTATCCAAAACAGATGAAATTGGCAATGTTTTATTACATTGGTTGGTTGAAAATAAATATCGGAAGTGCTATGCTCTACCAGTTGAGTTTACTACATTAAAAAGCCATAACTATATGAAGCTGGTGATGCAAACATCAAAATTATTAGGCTAGGTTACAAATCACACACTATAGTAAAATTGTTTTGAGGTCATAACATTATATTGTTCCAGTAACATAATATAAAATAAGTCTTTATTAATCAGCAATATGCCCCTGTAATCAAAATTTGTGTGAAAATAAATAATGTTTTACTATCACTAGTGTTCATCTCAGCTGGAAACAGAAGTGAATTACATGTATAGGTAACAAATGAAAGGACAAACCTAAACACAAGTCCTTACAAATATGATCCTAAATTGCACATACGTAACAACCTGGCCCACACCACAATGATTCCCCTGCTCCTGTTAGGCACAGCACTTACGTATATACGACTTGCTTCTTTATAGGCTTGAAGGCAAACTCGTCCATTTAACTAAATGATTTTTCTGCATGAGTTGCCAGGATAGAATTGTAGTTTTTTTTTTTTTTTTTTTTTTTCACAGCATGACCTTTGTGAATCAAACAGCCACTGTGGAACCCTCACAAAAAAAGGTTTGCCAAAAGGATTCACAAACATGCAGAATTCATGGGAGAACTGCTGCCATTACGTGACTGACATTTTCCTCGGTGTGCTTTCACTCTCATATTGTTGTGTTCTTTTCATAGACTGGATTTTTATAAATGGCATTTTGAGAGTGTGAAGATGACTAATATAACTTGAGAATAAGCGAAGAAGAATTTCTTGTTTTGGCTGGCTTTGGGAATGTTTTTGTGCATGATATTGCATCTGGTTTCTTTTGTGTTTTTTAATTTATTTATTTGCTGATATACATGCTAGGATATGAATTTCAAATGGTCTGTACTTAAAAAAAAAAAATAAATAACTTTGGCATAACAATTTATTGTCAAACATTTGATGTTAACATGGCCTACATTTTGATTCAGTTTTCCCCATGCATCTGGTAGGGTGTAGCTGTTGATTGAATTATTTTGACTGATTGATGTGTGATGCATGTAAATGTCAGGTGGTTAAAGAATGCACATCCACAAACAAGTGTTCAGAAAATGACTCCTGTGTGTAAGCAAGCGTTCCCCTCCCATTATTTTATTGCATCAAAATGTGACAGCTCTCATCACAGTTGAGATGCACACCGCTCTCACAGAGCAACTTGCATTAATGAGCACTGATTAGCTGTTTTAGCAACCTTGCAGCTTTAAGAAACTCTTTTGCTAGAGCATGATCTAGAAATAATGCATGGTGTGATTTTGATTTTGACTTGTAGCCTGGCTTTGCCATATGTCATGATTGTCAACAGCCACTAATCCTGTCCCGTCTACAACGTGAGAAAAAAAAGGGGAAAAAAAGAGGAGAAATGCCTGATCTAAGCAAATGCCCTGGGAGTTGGATGCTAATGTCAACATTCGCAGCAGTTAGCCCCTCTCTGAGCCTTAACCCCTGACCCCGGCCTCGGCGTAGGATAAATCAGCGCACTGGTGACATTTATGGAGGAGTGCAGATGATAATGATTCTGTTGTCTTTAACCATTGACCGAAGGATCAGGCATCGAAACAAAACACTTAGCTTTCTGGATTTTAAACAGAGATTATAAATTTAATTCAAGCCATGCAGGTTAAACAACTAGATTTATTGTCTTGTTGCCATGGTAGAAGACATGATTTCTCCCAATTAGTTTGCGGTTTATTGCTATAAATAGATAAGCAGCCTCCCATCCATCCAATTCTTCCCCCTGGAAGGATTTTCCTGGATTTTGATGTGCCACGGGTGTTTTTCAGACCCACTGGAACTATTGATTGTAAGCAAGAGTTTTGATTAAACTGAGATACAAAAATGACAAATCAATATAGTGCTGCAGTTCAAAGCAATTGCTGATATTTGTGCCACTTTGATCAAATTTGTACACTCAAATTTGAAACATAACAGTTAGTCTACAAACAACAGATGCTCTGGCAGAATATAGTCTATAATGGTACCTTCAGAATTCAAGTTTTTGACATGTGATTCAAGAAAAATTACTTATACGTATTACGGGTAATGAAAAAAAAAATAGAGCAGTTTCTGAATATCAGTACAAACAAAGCTAAAACAAAAAACTAAATATATTCTACATGTACTACATAAATGCAAGGCCCAGATAAATAAATAAAGTAGAACTCCCTTGTTGTGGGATTATAATGATTCATAAATCCCACAGGAATCAAACAAAACAAATGCAAACCCCAGAGGATTAACAATCTCATTTTCCAACTTGCTAGAATAAAGAGAGGGTTGCCCTGCTTCCTTTTATACCTGCTAAATTACTATCTTCTTAATTTCTTCTGACAGTGTGCACTGGGGCCTGGGAGCTCCGGTCAGAATCAACCAGGCAGACGAGCCACCTTTTGTGCTGCTCTTGAAATGGTGGATTGTGTCAACTGCCGTTGAAAGCCCCATGAGGCACATTCACGTGTGTGTCTGGATGTGTGTGAAAAGGTCATTATGTAAAGGTGAAAAAGCACTGGGTGAGATTTACAGGCAGTAATGCTCAATTCAGTGAAGGATTGGTTGGGGAAGATACTCCTCAACAGAAGAGACCTGGTGATAAGGCGATGTCCTCTGCCTTGCAGCTATTTAAAGGTTATTCGGCTAGGTTCAACAGATATGTGACATGAATTAGCATTTGATGTGGATTTGATATAGTTGTGACTGTGTTAGGACTGCTTATGGTATTGAAGAATACTGATGATATCGTCTTTTTAAAGCTTTTAAATTACATTTATTTGTAACTATAGTTACTTTTTTTGAAATTTCCATTAAATAATTAAGTGGAGCTGGAGGAGATCCAACTTGTTGGTGGTTCACAACCAGTGATTGAAAAGTGAAAGTCGTGACGTATTGTCAAGTTTGGTGACCCATACTCGAAATTGGTGCTCTGCATTTAACCCATCCAAGTGCACCAACCCAACCAGTGATTGACAGACACACACAGTGGAGCGGCGATTGGGAGGGGAAACACTAAGGCCCAATCCCAATTCTATTTCATACCCCTTCCCCTACCCCTACGCCTACCCCTTCCTCTTGTCCCTTGAAACAGAGTGTCAAGGGGTAGGGGTAAAAGTATTGCCCTAAGAAATGGGACACTACTACTATACCGTCACACGTCATCATACGTCATCCTACAATACACACACCTATACTGGTGTGCATTAGAGCCTTTAATTACCATTCTATATTAATGTGCTGCTTACTGACACACACACACACACACACACACACACACACACACACATCGGAGATCGCGCAGCTCACACGTCCAGACGCACAGACGCGTGTACATGCAACTTTCATCTCTCTCTCTCACTCTCTCTCTCTCTCTCTATCTCTCTCTCTCTCTCTCTCTCTCCCTCTCTCTCTCTTTCTCAAATTGGCTATATCTGAGAAAAAAAAGTTTAGCGATTTCTAATTATTAAAGGGACTAGTCACCCTCAATGTCTATGGTGCTTATTGCCCTGATCACACACGAAAATATGTTGTGGCACTATCATTTAACGTTAGCAAACTTTAACGATTTTTTGCAAACATTTCTTTGAATAACATGACCGTAAATATGAACACACGATTGAATGTAACATAAAACAAATGATTACTTTTTATTAAAATCTTTTATTAATGCCAAAAATGCTTACATTTATGGTTATTTTTGTTCGCTCGGGCAGCCATTGCCGCTGTAGCCGGTGTATGCTGAGATAATTCTCATACCCCTTCGTTTAAAGTGTGGTCCCGAAAAATCTTCGTTTGAAGGGCTGTCTGGCCCTTCCCTTACCCCTACACCTCCAACCAAAAGAGAATCGAGACAGGGCTAAGGGGTAGAAATGGGATTGGGCCTAACTTTCAATGCGCCAAACTGTCACTTTGTTAAACTGCAGTGTTGCATTTTCCATAAAATTACTTACTGCTGAAACAGCTGGATAACATTTTGTGCTACTTATACCTCCATTATGGCCAACAAACATTGCCGGAGAAGAGATCAAGGTCCAATAATGCAATTTAAAAATGTAAATAATGGGAAAAACTCCTGTGAATCGCTTGCTATGGACAGTTTCTGTTAAAATGTACAGCCACACAGCTGTTATAAACAGATATGTCTTTCTTTTAAATTATTGATTTTAATAGCTTTTTGATGTTTCTTTATATTTTTTCTAATTATAAGACTTGTCTCGTATGCAGGCTTTTAAATTAATCTATATTACATTTTATTTAAAGGCAGCGGCTATTTGCACAAAGTGTAAATAGCGATAGAGGCTATTTACACTAAGTGTAAATAGCAATTAGATGCTATTTACACTAAGTGAAAATAGCATATTTTCTTAGTGACATATGCTATTTACACTAAATGCAAATAGCAATAGATTCTATTTACACTATGTTAAAATAACAGGATTTTCTGCTCTTTATACTACTTATTGCAATAAGTGGCAATTATCTGCACCTCAGTATTGTAGTTCATTATAAAACAGTATGCAATAATATCTTAGTGTAAATTTTAATTTTAATTCAAATTATTAAATGGATGTCACCTTATTGGGACAATAAAGCCCTCCCTACACCTACCCTAACCCTACCCGATACTTTATTTTCAACTTTTTGATTATTTCCTTCATTTTTATTGAAAATAAATGCTTTTCTGATGTGATTTGAAATTTGAAAAGGGAGAAAAAAAGTTCGCCAAAAGGTAAATTCAAACCCGGCTCGATCGCGTCAAAATGATTGTAATACACATTTTACCATCTGCGCCACTGGAGCTGATGACAGCCAACTGTCTTTTGTAATGTTGACTAGCCCAATCACACGTTGGTAGGCGGAGTTAGTGTAAATAGCCTCTGCCAACAAGGCGGGCAATTTGCACTTAGTGTAAATAGACACTCGGTTATTGAAAATTCCTTTGCCCCTTTTATTAAGAACCTTTTAAAAATAATAATTTAATTTGTCTTGGTATTTATGTGTCCAGGTTATATAAAAATCTAAATATATCACTGTCCCTACTATTGCTGTCATTACCTTTGAGATTTTCCGAAAATAATGAGAAGTGGCAGATAAGCACATCTCTGCCAGGGCAGCAGAGGCACAGTTTAAAGATCTAATTAATTTTCTAATTAATTTCAAGATTTCTACATAATTATATGAAAAAAAGGTTTATTAGTCATTACTAAACTGGTCAGTAGTTGAACATTTTTAATTTAAAAACAGTTTATTTCTGTTTACTTTTAAGTTTAAAGTTGTTTAACCACTAGCTAGCTGTGTTAGCCAGTCCAATAACCTTTTCCGAAAAAAAAAAAAAGGAAAAAAAAAAAAAAAAAGCCATGACCAAACCTTTACTGTATAATGTTTAACACAGATGAAGTTTTAAATTTTTTGTAGATTTTAAGTACTCAGAAGTGTCCCTAATCACCTAATCACAAAGTGCATTGACATGGGTGATGGGTAATTTCCTGAATAGTGGCCCTGACAGGCGAGCTTTTTCAAATTGGTTCTGGAATATGACTCATTAACATGAAGCTGTGCAGTTTCAGATATACGAGGATATCATTTAATGATAGACATATCAGCTGCAGATGGGAAAGTTAGTGCTCATTTATAACCCCTGGTTTCAACAAAAAAAGGTCCTGCAAAGATTGATAACAAGTGTGATTGTGTTCCCCTGACTACATTTTCCTTTGTTTACTCCCTACTGATCTACAGGTCCAAGGTTCTGTGTTATTATATCACTGCCTTTTCCCATTTTGAATCATTTTCACCTAATCTGTGGCTTGAGGCCGTCTCAAAGGGGTCCTACTGGTTGGTAGTTGTCACCAGATGTTTTAAGGAAGACAGAGTATCTTTGTTGAGTCAGCGGTGCATGACAGGGGCGGATTGGGTCGGAGGATTGAGGACAGGCATCTCCTTGTTTTAACCACCTCTCAAGGTCTCTAAGCCATAGTAAGAGGGAAGCTTGAGCTTCAAATTGCTTGTGTTGAGAGACAGATGCATTGTCTCTAATGCCTTTAGAAATGGTCCAAATGCGGCTTAAAATATATATATATATATATATATATATATATATATATATATATATATATATATATATATATTGTGACGAGTCAGCTGACTCCCCCCTTATTATCAGCAGCACCCCGTCCCTTAATCGCTGCCCTTCACCAGGCTCCCGACGGGAGTGGGTGTGTGAGAGAGGAGGGGCGCTGAAACAACCAGGTCTGGCGGCGTGTGATGAGGCACACCTGAAGGGAATGAAGCCTCATCACCGCCGCTGTTAAATGCCGAGCGCGCCTCTCTTCCCCGTGCATGCACGCTGGTGTCCTCGTGGGTCCAGGAAGGGAGCGTAGAGGGATTCCCGCGCCGCCAGAGACGTGAGCTGCCGGACCCGCGGTCCGGACGAAGCCGCACCCGCTACGCGGCTGACGGGCCAGAATGCCGGGCCGTTCTTTCCCCTCAAGCGCCGTGGGCCAAGGAGGACGAAGAGGAGCTGAATCAAGCCGCCGCCCCTCGCGCCCCGGACTAAAGTGGGGAGCGCGTGCGGCCGCCGGACTCCGCCCCTTACCTGGACCCTTCCTTCCAGAACACTGCCCCTCCTTCACGAACCTCGCAGCACGACGAGGACACCAGATCCCCTGTTTATTTTGGACACTATTTTCCCCTTTGGACACGTTATTTTAGTATTTCTGTTAAATAAAAGCCTCTCCGAGGCCTGACGCCACACCCACTGTGTCTGTCGTTGGCTCCTCCCGTGACAGTGGTGGAGAATGCGGGCAAGGCGGAGCCTAGACAGCGCAGTTGGGCAACACCTGATGACGCTCGTAAAAGTTCGAGAAAACCCGCACTGGGACGGAGGAACGATGGAGACGGCCTCCCAGCCACCAAAGGGGTAAGTGACGTTTGTTACTATTGTCATTAACCCTGTGGTTGGTTGAGGCTGTCGACTAAAACCCGGTTTCTCTGTCCCGGTGCCGGCGCGGTGCGAGAGGGAGAGTTGCCCGGAGAGGAATCCCTGCCCCGCCCACTCCGACCGCTGGAGCCTGGTTGAGGAAGGTAGCACTCCTGCGTGGGCGGCGGCCTTATGACGGGGGTGTCGCTTGGGGGGGGGGGGGAATGTGACGAGTCAGCTGCCTCCCCCCTTATTATCAGCAGCACCCCGTCCCTTAATCGCCGCCCTTCACCAGGCTCCCGACGAGGCCTGACGCCACACCCACTGTGTCTGTCGTTGGCTCCTCCCGTGACTATATATATATATATATATATATATATATAAGGCTAATAAAGGTGTATATATATATATATTTTTTTTTTTTTTTTTTCGAGGAAAAAAATTCAGACTCTGGTAAATAGGTAAATGCCAACATTTTTTTTTAAGTCCCAGCCCCCCACAATACACCTCTCTGTGAAGGGATTAGGGATATAGGTTCAGTGTCACAGCCTTCTGTTCAAATGAGTCTTATGTCTTCATCATTGATAAGAGGAAATTGGACGCAGTGAAGTGCTCTCTGACAGTGCTTTATGTTCTCTGCTTTTGATTTCCCTTTGCTCATGTTGTTTACCCTCAACCCTCCCTTCCATTTTGCTTCGTCTTGCTCAGCACCTTGACGTCTTCTGTGTTTGTTTAACAACCATAGAGACAGTTTCGGTTCTGCTGTCCACACACATGAATGATATCTGTTCAGTGGCTATGAAATTGTGAGTTTAACATGTTGCTTTGTATTTTTGCTATGTTTGATAGCCCTAATCCTGGCTGAGGAAACTGTCTTTTCAAAAACTTTTCAGAGACTTTTAAAGAAAATTTCAAAGTCATCCTTTCCATGTATTTCATCTGTATATTTATTGATCAGATGGGTGAACCTATATCCCCATGGTGATGTTGGGGAGTATTTTATGGTTGGAAAGACCTCTCATCCAATCAGATTCAAGGACCAGAACGAACTATTGTGTAAACCTACAGCCTATGCAAATGAGCAAAAGAAGCAAATCAATTTGCGCTCATTCTCTAAAAACTGGAATATACAGGTGCATCTCAATAAATTAGAATGTCGTGGAAAAGTTCATTTATTTCAGTAATTCAACTCAAATTGTGTAACTCGTGTATTAAATAAATTCAATGCACACAGACTGAAGTAGTTTAAGTCTTTGGTTCTTTTAATTGTGATGATTTTGGCTCACATTTAACAAAAACCCACCAATTCACTATCTCAACAAATTAGAATATGGTGACATGCCAATCATCTAATCAACTCAAAAGGTTTCCTGAGCCTTCAAAATGGTCTCTCAGTTTGGTTCACTAGAAGACAATCATTAACACCCTTCACAAGGAGGGTAAGCCACAAACATTCATTGCCAAAGAAGCTGGCTGTTCACAGAGTGCTGTATCCAAGCATGTTAACAGAAAGTTGAGTGGAAGGAAAAAGTGTGGAAGAAAAAGATGCACAACCAACCGAGAGAACCGCAGCCTTATGAGGATTGTCAAGCAAAATCGATTCAAGAATTTGGGTGAACTTCACAAGGAATGGACTGAGGCTGGGTTCAAGGCATCAATATTCCTCTTGTGCATCTTACCTGGGCTAAGGAGAAGAAGAACTGGACTGTTGCCCAGTGGTCCTCTTTTCAGATGAGAGCAAGTTTTGTATTTCATTTGGAAACCAAGGTCCTAGAGTCTGGAGGAAGGGTGGAGAAGCTCATAGCCCAAGTTGCTTGAAGTCCAGTGTTAAGTTTCCACAGTCTGTGATGATTTGGGGTGCAGTGTCATCTGCTGGTGTTGGTCCATTGTGTTTTTTGAAAGTCACTGCACCCGTTTACCAAGGAGCACTTCATGCTTCCTTCTGCTGACCAGCTTTTTAAATATGCTGATTTTATTTTCCAGCAGGATTTGGCACCTGCCCACACTGCCAAAAGCACCAAAAGTTGGTTAAATGACCATGGTGTTGGTGTGCTCGACTGGCCAGCAATCTCATCAGACCTGAACCTCATAGATAGGTATTGTCAAGAGGAAAATGAGAAACAAGAGACCAAAAAATGCAGATGAGCTGAAGGCCACTGTCAAAGAAACCTGGGCTTCCATACCACCTCAGCAGTGCCACAAACTGATCACCTCCATGCCACGCCGAATTGAGGCAGTAATTAAAGCAAAAGGAGCCCCTACCAAGGATTGAGTACATATACAGTTTTTTATTGGTCTTATGAAGTATTCTAATTTGTTGAGATAGTGAATTGTTGGGTTTTTGTTAAATGTGAGCCAAAATCATCACAATTAAAAGAACCAAAGACTTAAACTACTTCATTCTGTGTGCACTGAATTTATTTAATACACGAGTTTCACAATTTGAGTTGAATTACTGAAATAAATTAACTTTTCCACGACATTCTAATTTATTGAGATGCACCTGTATATGCAATCCATTGTGGGATTGGATCGGTTTTAACCCAGCTTTAGACTATTATATAGTTTTTGACTTAATATGACACACATGTCTCCATTTCATTCTCAGTTGCATGCAGTTCTATGCCAGAGCAGCTGGATAATCATTTTCAGTCTCTCTCATTTTTGGTTGCACACACTATTGAAATGGCACTGAGGTTTAATTTCTCTGTTTACCAATTCAATGAATTAACCTCTCCTCAAAGGAGACGCTTGGTGAAAAGGTATTAAAAATCGAGTGATGTTTATCAGTGCACCATTTGCTTTTCAATCATCTCTGAAAAAGTCAAACAATAAAGCTGTCAGTCAAGTGGCTTCAGCAAGGAAGAAGCTTGCAGATGCAAGCGGTAAAACGAGTGGTTTTAAAAAATAAACAACCTACATGGAAATTCAGAAGGGGACGTTATTGAAATATGCCTAGTGAATTTAAATAGTGAAGGTTGCATGATACGATAAGTTGTCTGGGCTCTGGGACTTGAAATGGCTCCCTAAATCCACCCAAGTTTGTCGCAGTAGCATAATAGTCTAATTTCTCGCTCACGCCACTGTCTCCCTACATAGCATTGGTGGGATCTACGACTTTTTGCCTGCTGTCCCCCAAACCTCAGGAATCCCAAGTATTTTATTTTCCCTTTGCCTAAAATCAATTCCAGACACCGCAGTTTCCTGCTCCCCGGATCCTCTGGGACAGGGCTGTCTGAAAACCCTGACTAGTCCTCCATTTTCCAGGAAATTAAAAGGTTTGGGAATGAGAGGCTTTGGCAGCGCCTCACCATTCACCTCTTTGTAACATAGCTGCTAAAAGAAAAATATGGAAGCATGTCTTCCACACCGACAGAAATATTCTGCAGCCTTGTGCGTGAGACAAAAGAGAAGACACGGGACCTTTATTAGCCTTAGACATTTTAATAATGGATGAAGTGTCTTGTGGGTGACTGAAGCTCTGAGAGATGCAGCTGTCGTTAGTCAGTGTTTTTATAACCTAGTCATTAGTATTCTTGGATATACAGTGAAGCTATGAAGTGCTTATTGGAATAGCATAATAACTGAAGACATAATTAGGATGTTATTGATGTGTAAAGAGGGGAAAAAGAAGAAAGGAACAATTATCTTAAATAATTAGAAACCATATTAAATGACATCCAAGAAGTCAATTGAGAGGCTATAGAACTCAGGAATCATCATTCATGGCTGACTATTTTAAAGTCAGTCATGCATGAGAATTTTTTTTTTTTTGTTTTGTTTTTGTTTTTTTACCGTAGACCCCAGTGACTCCATTTGGTACTGTCATGTGCGTCTCCTTGAACTGATTATCCGTCAACTTTTGTTTAGTTGTTCTCAATTTCCTTAATAATTGCTCAAATATTATTCATGTATTGCTTTCAGTTTCAATGCCATGATCTACAATACAAGGAAATGATTCATTTTTCAGTTCATTTATGAAAATTAACAGTCTTATTGCTGCATTCATTTTTGCTATTATTTAATTTATTTAGTAGAGTATTTTTTTTTTTTTTTTTTTTGTGGGGGGTATGACAGGAAAAGCATAGACTGGCTGGGAGGATTTACAGATTGTTATTAATACAAGCATATTTGTGCTTGCATGAATAAACAGGAGGATAATGTGTTAGCGGAGATGAATAATGAGAGGAATTATCATTACCAGGCATGTGCAAAAGCTGATTCTTGTGGTTAATAATTATGGCTAAAGCTGTAATGAGTTTCGAAAACTTGGTTGAGCGCCTCAAACACAAGCCACACCAAATGTAGCCACACCTGCTTATGGGGACACACCAAGGACCCTCACCAATGAGTGCTAGGAATGGTGTCATATACATTTTTAGAGTTTGTTATCAGGACACTCAGCTGTGTTTGACTTGTCTGACGGAAGTTGATGTTCTATTGGAAACGAATATGCCTCGTAGAGTGGATAATCGAGGTATGCAGGGAATACAAGGCACACACTGTTGCCTTTAGGCTTCTAACCTTCATCTTGTTCTAGGTAATATAAGCAGAGTGCTGAGCCTTGTTTGCCCTAGTAAGGTGATACTCGGTTCTCTTCTCCAAGGGCACGTGCTGCAGAACAGACAGTGGCGGAGCCTTGGGCTCTTCTGAAATAACATCATGAGAAAGTGTAAGGGCGTTCATCTCTGTAGTCCGACTTACAAGACTCCACCACTGTCGCTCTCTTGCTGTTAGTAGCTGTGGTTTTCCACTAACATGGAGCAGTGGCGGCGGCGGCAACATCAACATCTCAAAGGCGGCAAAAGCAAAGGCTTCCCCTCACCTCCATAACTAAGAACCCTGGCCACAACTGTTAGCATATTCATAATCCAGACCTCTCAGAGGAAGTGCGGGAGGCAGGAAAGGAGAACGAGGCATGAACATTAGTCACCTTTTTAGAATACAAATCATCTCTTTAGCCATGCACTGCAGTGAGCCAGACTGGGGATTTTTGTTTGCGAAACACCTCCACCGATTAGTCTCTGTAATTGAACGGCAATTAAGAGTCAGGTTTCGCCCTGTGAGCACAATCGCTGACCAGGGGAAGTACTGCTGGGTAATGAGAAACCAAAAAGCTCTTTTCTCCGTGACAGCATCGGGAAAGGCTTTGATGGCAGAACTTTGAAGTGAATAGATACGCATCTCAATTCCCAGGTCCATCGCGAGCACGTGTAGTGTTTAGAGGTTATGACTTCCTGTTACATTGCCACTTTTTAAAAGCCTTCTAGTTTCTATGCCTCAAATAGCAATTAGTCATTTGAAAGCAATTCTTTTTATATCAGACTTCTAGTTGTGGAATTATGGTAGTAAGTACTAAAAGTTTTGGCCTTCATCACACTTTTGTTTAGGGTGAGTCCACCACTGCAATGTGAACGTCTGAATGAGACTCGGAGATCCTTAAAATTGCACTTTGATGGAGCTAAACACTTGACCTGGTTTGTTTGTATGAGCACTCTCTATGATGTAGTGGCATTTAGATCTTTGTGCCTTGGGAGTTGATCCCTAAGTGCCTGAGGAGAAAGTGAAGATGGAGGAGTCGAATGAGAGAGGAGCAACATTCACAAAAGTTCAAATGTCTCAGTGGCTTAGAAAATACAGAGCTAGAAGGAAACTCACACTGTCTGTGGTGAAACAAGCCTACTTAAAGGTAAAATGTGTAATTGTTTCAGTGTTTCTACAATATTTTCTCCATTCCCACCTAAGTATCAAGAGGCAACTACAAAGGTGCGGTCACATTAGTAAGTTTTGCGGGCAAAAAAAGTCCATTGTCTGTTGTCAATATGATGATATATATGAAGTACAGCTGACACAGAAGTAACTTTCAAACCAAACAGCTTTCTATTGGTAAATGCCTCAAATTTAAGTGACCAACTACTAAATCTGTGTAGGGAAATCTTGCCCTCATGCAGAATTCTCGATTGCATGGCTTCCCATTGACTGGATTATGCCTGCAAATATTCTTCAGACGCACCTTAAGTCAGCCCTTTGTACGTTGTTCAATGGCATGAGTCTAGGGCAGGACAATCTGTTTGTCCTGTCATTATTTTGTGGTGTTACTTCCTTATGGTACCATTAGTGGTACTATAAACTTTGAGCATTCTTGGTTTCTCCATCAAACCTATAATGTACTATTATGAATGCTGTGATTCATTAGATTCAATGGAGGTGAAAAAAGCACTAATCTCTGTTGATCCAGGCTAAAGTCTGAGGTATAGCACTGTTATTCCAGCCATACAGTGGGGTCTGCTGTGTACCCATTAAGGTCATAGGAAGATGGTTAAAAAAGGTAACACTTTATTTTAATAGTCCACTTTAGACAATCTTCTGACTATACATAACTCTGCACCAACATGCCAACTACCAGTTGTTAGAGTATTAGTATACTGGATGCGTAATATCTGATAAAACTTTATTTTTATAGTCCCCCAACAGACCTTCTACTGACTAAGTAACTTTGCAAGTACATGCCGGCTTATTCTACTAACCCTAACCATAATGTAACTACTTGCACTTTATTGATAGCTTCTTGAGTAATGTGGACTATCAAAATAAAGTGTAGCCACTTACTAGATGCTGTTGTTATGCCTCCCCTCAATATACATCAGGGTAGAAGGCACCCAAGTTTCTTCAAAAAATCTGTAAAAGCCAGCCACCAAACCAGCGGGCAGTACTTGAGATCTCTCTTAGGAAGCTCTTGAAATATAACATGGTTTAAAAAGACCATCAAAAACAAGTGACATTAACTGGAGTTGCACAGCAAAGCAAAAGGCACTGCTGAATCGTTTTACATGAATCACCATGCAAGTATATACTTTTGAAAAAGAGAATAGAGAGTGTTTGAGTGTGTGAGTGACAGTATTACTACATACACATATTCTGAAAAAAAAAAAAAAAAAAAAAAAAAAAAAACTGATGTGGTTGCTAGAAATTCACTGTAAAAATGGTGACAATGTTTTGGGTATTATAGGTATTTTTTACAACTTACAATTCATAGGTGATATAATGCTAATATTCTAGTCTACCTGAACTACTAAATTCGCTTTACCTTATATGTACTGACAACCACCGTAATAATATGGGTAGTAAAACAGAAAGCCACATGCTTTTTTTATGTTAATCATAAGTGGCCAAGAAGAAACAATTATTTATATAAAACCTATGTGATGTGTCACACTGGTATTTCTGGGAATGTCTATTTACTGTAATTCACTGTTCATTATACAGCAATACCTAGTTTGTGTGACATGCTTAAACCTTTATTGAGCTTGATAAAAGTTCTTGAAAGTGTCTGTCTGAAAAAGAGAGATGCTAGAAGAACAGTATTAAAAATCTGTTTTCAAGTAGCTAACTAACAATTAGCTCTAAAGCAGTAAACAGAATTAGGTGAACTTTTCATCCATTAAGCCTAAATGGAGTCATGTTCATTTCATTGTGTATTGTGTGGTCAAATATATAAACTCACAAGTCTTATTATTAGTGTTTAATAAAAAATAAATAAATAAATAAAAATAAAAAATAAAAACCTTGAGAACATATTTACACAATCTGTCACCATGCATCATGGAAAAATTGCTACACAGCATCTTGGTCATCTATATTTCACTTTGCCAGCTAAATAACAATCCTGTATGTTGGTAATGGTAAAATAATACCTCACAACTGACTCTTGGTAGGGGAAACCTATACAGAAAAAAAGGAGGAAAAGGAAATCTATGGCACATTTTCTAGCACAAAAGGCACTTTAGTGTAATATCAAATGTGTATGTGTGCACATACTGTATGTAGATACAAATACAATCTCAGAGACTCATGTGAAAGCAAAGCTTAAGCTCCAAGCTGCCAGTAGCATATATCAAATATACATATCATCTTTATTGCTTTACACCACTTTTACCCAGGTGTGCTTTTGCCCAGTTCTACAACAGTGAATGTTACTGAGAGTAAAAGAAAAAAATATATATATAAGAGAGAAAGAGGGGAAAAAAATGAGTGAAAAATTGAGTAGAGCTGACCACACCATTTTCACATTAGAGTTTTCTCTCAAGCCACTTTTCATTAGGTACTAAGTTTATGGTTGGAGATCCAGAGAAGCAGAGTGTGCTTGCAGCTGAATTGCTGTAATTTTCTGCTTTCGTTTAGCGATAGCTACTAAAATTCAGAAACCAACAGAGTAAGTGGCTGTTAACTTAAAATAGTGTGTAAAGAACAGAATAACTGTCTTTCACTCAGGTCTCAGTCTTCCACAGAAATAGCTTCACTTCTGTTTGATTTCAAGTGTCATTCCATAACCCTTCCTCTCTTTTGCTCTCTGTTTCCTTTTCTCGATCCTTCCGCTGTGAGAAAATTTGATAGGAAATTAGATTCTTCTCAGACTTCTGAATGCTTGCAATAGGCCATGATGGAGCTTCTGGATCCGGTTTGACATGTCTCCTAAGGATTTTGAAATCTATTCATCCACCCGTTCATCCGTTTATTTGTTTTATATCTTTATACTAGTTGGGCCAGAGGATCACTTCCAGTGCCTTTCAGATTTTGCAGTTGCTTCATTTCATCCCAAGGCTCTCGCAGTTGCAACTGAATCCGTAACTAAGCATTATGATTAAGGTCTTGGCATTTTATAGTGCAGAATTCAATATTTAGTTTAAGGCATGTGTAATATATTCCACTGAATATATCCCACTAAACTAGTAATTATAGGCTGTGAGGCAGGGTGATCATTTGTGGTTCCAAAACACTGAGGCATTTTCTTCCCTTGCCCTCCATTAGTCGTAACAGTACACGCTAGCAGTTTCTTTGTTCCAGAGACACACAAATACTGCTGCTCTTAAAATACAATATCTGCATTTTATTTCCTCCATCAAATGTGTTTTAAGATGCTAGAGTTTGAATCCCGTCAGCAGAGACACACTTAGACGTCTGGCCGATAAGAGTGTGTGATAAATAACGGTATCACTTTTACAGACATTGCAGGGTTGGTGAATCACTTACCATCTCAGAGTGACTCTGCACTTGGTTTGTTATACAGATGTTTCAGTAAGGACCAGAATAGCTCACTCTGTGGTTAAACTATTTACTGTAATTTCTCAGTGTTTTTATAAATCACCAAATGGTTTGGTGTTTAAGACAAAGAGAATTTACCCCCAGTGACTAAGAAAAGGCTGAACTATTCTGAAAAGAATGCTGTGGGTTGTAGGAGAGGGGTCTTCAAACCTTTTTCAGATCAACCCTTGATGGAGAGAGAGATGGAACAGGGGCCTTCTGCTACATATTGTATAAAATGGCCTATAACAACATGCATAATATGCATTATCCAAAAGCATAATATTGAGTGAACTTCAAATTAAGAGGTTAATGTTGTGCTAAATGTTCATTGTCTCTCACTCATTATTACCATTTACAAGTATATGACTTTACATTTGACAATGATTATTTTAATAGCTTTGTAATGTACTTTAAGCATAATAGAGTATGCAAATACATTTATATGGCACTTTGCAGACTTCATGCAGTACCACCGCGGACCCCCAAGGGGTCACAAATCCCCTGTTGAAGACCTGTTACACCATAGTTTTAACTGAAACGACTTTAACTGAAAGATGGGACACAGTTATCAAAGTGTTTCAGTTATGTACATCTCAACTTCAAATAAGGGTACTTTTTTAATAATTAATACTTTTAGATAAAATATTAAATTGATCACAAGTAACAGTAAATTCAGCTTTGCCATTGAATAAATTACATTTTAAAATATATTAAAATAGAAAACAGTTATTTTAATTAGTAAAAATATTTTACAATATTGTTGTTTTACTGTATTTTTGATCAAATTAATGCAGCCTTGGTGAGCATGATATACTTCTTTAATAATAAATAAATAAATACAAATCTTATTTTGATTGGTGTAAATGTTCTGGATTCCTAGTGCTCGCAAGAAGCACCCTTGAGAGGAAGACTTTAGAGGCTGTAAAATCACTCCAAGTAGCAGTGCATCCTGACATTTTGGTGGCCGGTCAATAATGAAAGGATGGGATAGAATGTCTTCTTTCTCTAGCGCCGATGCCAATTTACAGCCAAGACTGAGATGAGCGTAAAGCAATATAATGTAATCAGGGCCTGACAGTACAGAGGTCTGCCTGAGTTAGGACACCCACTTATAGTTCTCCACTGGATGCACTTTATTTGTGAAATATTTATGGGCTTGCTTTGCAGACTGGCAATTGGTTAGGTTTAGGTTTAGTTATCCACCCATTTTGTGCCTTTCACACTCTCACAAACCCCTCCTCTGAATGTGTGTGAAGTGAGGATTTGACTTACTATGATTAGGGTAAGGATGGCGCTGTGTGTGTGTGTGTGTGTGTGTGTGTGTGTGTGTGTGTGTGTGGGTGTGGGTGCAGCGGGCTAACGTGGTTGTTGTTGTCAGAGCTGAAGGTTGTTAGCGGCTCAGTGGATGAGAAAATACCCGGCGGGCCGCTCTCCCATACCACGTCCGCCTACACCCAGACAGAGAGCGATGAACGGACTTTATAGGATTTCACCCAACACCTCAAGTGGTTAATTATGGAATGTGTAACATGACAAGTGTTTACACAGGATAAAGATCTGGAAAAAGATGGCATTGACAGCTGTGAGAGAACAGGTCTTGTGGGACATTGATATTAGGAATTTTATGAGACTTGGAATTAGGAATATGTTTATGATTATTTATTTTAAAATGGAATTTATTTCTGTTATGGCAAAGCTGAAATTTCTGCAGCTATTACTCCAGTAATTTGATACTCAAGAAACATTTCTTATTATCAATGTTGAAAACAGTTGTGCTGCTTAATATTTTTGACATTATAAATGTATTTAATGTCTTGTGATCAATTTAAAGCATCATTGCTTAATAAAAGTATTAATTTCCTTAAAAAAAAAATCATACTGACCCCAAGCCTTTGTATTATAGAGAAGGAGTTTATGTATGTATTTTTTTTTCTCTTTGTTTTGTGCTCTTTATTCTGTGTCTGATCTTCTGGAAGTGAATAGAGAATTCTTTTTTCATTACATTTTCAAATAAACAGCTATGAGAGCTATAGACCTTGTGGTTTATATCCTGCAACGTAGAGAACAGCTTACCGCAACAATGGTTTGCTGGTAGACCGCTGACTGTGTAATGTCTAATTGAATAGGCGCAAATGGGCTTACAACCTCTGATGCTTAATTAATTCAGGGTACACTGTTACAAAATGAATTAATACATTTCAACACAGCCAATTTAACTTGACTCCAGTGTGGTCTGACAAAAGCCATGATGTATAGCCAATTTTTATATACAGTGGGATCCAAGATTTAGAGCACGATTTTTCTAATTTAATGAATTGTTTTAATTACAAATTATATGAGCATAACAATTTAACTAAAAGTTTAATTGAAATACTAACATGAATTTCAAAATGTATCTGTGTTTGGTTTGTCCGCTTTTGCTTTGATGAGAGCAGCACTCGAGCTGCACAAACTCCCCAGGTGTGTTTGTAAAACCTGATGATCATGTTCTCCAGCATGATTTGAGCCAAAGAACATCTTGTGCTTTAACAGAAACAAGAATATCTGACATGTACAAAGAATTTTTTCACATGATCAATGACACGAATGTTCTCATTTGATTAGTGATCTAGTAATAGTGCAGAATATTTTTGTATCAAAGTGTCATTAAATGTTTTATTATCCTAAAACTATTATCCTGTGTATTTCCAGGTTTTATGCAGACAACTTAGACCTTTTTAGCTTACTTACATTTCCTCATATGACTAATGGTGTTTTTTTCTCCTTTTTTTTGTTTCAGAATCAGAGAGGAAGAAAGACTGGAAAAATATGACTTTGTGATGAATCTCAGAAGCCAAATCCAGTGAGGTCTCCTCCTGTCCCCCTCAACTCCTTTAGAGACCATACCATCCAGCGGACACCATTTCAAGGATTCTCTCTGGACCTTGATACCCACAGGAGGGGTGTGAACAGGAAGGCCCAGAGGAAGTGGACAGTGTGGGCAGGATGTGGGAGGGACTGAGACTGCAGGTGTTCTTCTTGTGTTTGGGGGCCGCACTATGGAGCGCTGCAGCGGCAGCGACACACAGGGGCTCAGGGCCACGGGAGCGCGGCCACCGCCGCCATCTCTCTTTGCACAGACACAGGGAGAGAGGCAAAGAGGGCCAGGTGCTTCACCGCTCCAAACGAGGCTGGGTCTGGAACCAGTTCTTTGTCATTGAGGAGTACACAGGCCCAGATCCCGTCTTAGTAGGTCGGGTAAGTAGAAACAAGGAACTTCTACATCCATTTCTCTACATCCGTTCTCCATCTCCCTCCCCCTCTATTTTTCTCTTAAGGTTATACTGTGAATGAAAGTCATTGGGGTTTTCATTACAGACAGAGTCCTTGCAATATCCTCCATTTGTTCCACAAAAGCAATCAGTGGCCCGCTTGATTAAAGGTTATAAATTGGATTTCCTTTTTAATAACGGTGCAGTCCCCTATGGTTCTTGCATAGGGGAAATGGACGATTTATGGGCCTGCCGGATAGTTACATGGCGAACCTGCAGCACGTTGGCCTTTAAATTCCCACCTGAACCCAAGTGGAGGTTTAGACTTATTGAGTGGGGATATTCTGTGTCAGGAGTTTAATTTCATTTTAACCAGCATAATCAACATCCCTTGATTCGCATCAGCTCTATACACTTTGCTTGCAACATAAACAGTCATACATTACGAAAATGAGGTTCGTTCGCATTTTAATATACAACGATGAAGTTCACTTGAGAGTAATGTAGACTCGCATTTAGGAGAGGGATGTTTCCCTGCTGAATTCACTGTCAATGCAGCCAGCCATCAGGGTGGATATTACTGTAAGATATGAGCGTGTTAATGTGATACTCTAGAGGAGATGCTATCATGGATCGCTGATGACCAGCCAAAAAGCTTTCTACTTCGAGTCAGCGTTCCTGTTTGACCTGCTCGTTGTTGATGGAAACCTCTCACTCACATGCTCTTTCTCTTCTTCCAGCTTCATTCGGATGTAGATTCAGGAGATGGAAACATTAAATACATCCTTTCAGGGGAGGGAGCAGGCACTATTTTTGTCATCGATGACAAAACGGGCAACATTCACGCCACAAAGACACTGGACAGAGAAGAACAGGCCCAGTACACCCTGACCGCCCAAGCCGTGGCTCGAGACACCAACAAACCCCTAGAGCCTCCCTCAGAGTTCATTGTCAAGGTGCAGGACATCAATGACAATCCACCAGAGTTCCTTCACGGCCCTTACTATGCGCGAGTGGCTGAGATGTCCAATGTTGGTGAGTGCGAGCCTC
This sequence comes from Spinibarbus caldwelli, assembly GCA_039654775.1. NCBI lineage: Eukaryota > Metazoa > Chordata > Actinopteri > Cypriniformes > Cyprinidae > Spinibarbus > Spinibarbus caldwelli. Next base: position 26,036,663 of record CM077220.1, on the reverse strand, counting down.
AAAAGCATATTTGTCAGCTTCTTCTCTTTCTCTATGAGCCCATGCCTGACAGCTTGTTCCTCATGCATTATTCAAAAGAGCTGAAATCTGACTCTCAGAAAGTGAGTCGGTACTCTTGTTGCAACTGTTGTTTTGCGACTGCTGACTTGTCTCAGTGTGTGTGCGTGTGTGTTTGCATTTGTTTGTGTGCATGTGTTTGTTTACTGCATTTTCACTATGCAATACATCATGAGTAATGCTCTCCTGTCACCGGGTAACGATCTGTTACCCCGATACCCCCCGTTCACTACTGGGAACCTCGAAAGGCTAGTTTTGTCCAGGTCAATTCCTTATACTTTTAGACAAGTTCGTAAACATGCTGGGTAAATTGATTTTAGTGTGTAAACAGAATCAGATTTTATGGAAATTAGCCCGGCTGAAGGCAAAACATTGCATGCACAAACCTGAGGCAACGGTTTGTATCGTCTAGCTTTAGACTCTGAAATACTCTTGTTGCCTTTCAGAAAGGTTATTCAAGATCAACTTTATAACCTGAGAAATAGCCAAGTTGCTGTTCTCTCTCTTATCTTTGTTGTGAATGTCGGAGGTGTATCTTAGGCTGTGAGATATGTGCAATATCCAAAAGCGATCTCTATCATGGTTTTCTCTGCAGGTACTTCAGTGATAAAGGTCACAGCTACAGACGCCGATGACCCCACATACGGCAACAGCGCCAGGCTGGTCTACAGCATCCTGCAGGGCCAGCCTTACTTTTCTGTGGAGCCACAAACAGGTACAGTCGTCAGTAATGATATTTTCACAGTTTCGGTGTTAGTTCTGTGGAGCCAGCCATGCATTCAATTATGCATCATGTGCAATTTCAAGTCATGTTTGGCTTCAATTCAATTACCAGAGTATGAGTATTGGGACTGAAGAGGGGAGTCCTTCACGCTTCGCGAGAGCACCTTGCGTTCTCTGAGCTAAATTAACCCGTGGTCACATTAGTCCTACAGTGTCCCAGTGGCAGTGGAAACCCCTACAGCAGTCAGAGGAGATGGAGCAGATGCTGCTAATAAACTAAAGCTGTATGTTTTGCTCAATCCTGTTCGTCGGTGCTGTTCATCTGTGTGGTACTAACAAAACCATTATGCGACTATTCATAGCGCAATTATGTTAAATGCTTCAAGAACCACAAGAATGAGCAAAATATCCACATATTTTTTCTGATCTGAAAGATGACTGGAAGAGTAAAGTGTCAGTTGAAAGCTAGAATTTTATTCTACAGCACTATCCTGAAGTGTAAGACCAAGGTCAGTTGCCCTACTGGATAAAAACTGCCTGTGTATGATGTGCACATGGTAGGAGATGTAGAAGATGGTACAAGATGCCCCCTTAAGAACAGTATGCATTACTGTAACTTGATGATCATCAAGTATATTAAGGAAAACACATTTGCTAATTTGGTTCACACAAAATGTGTAAAATATTATCTTCTATCATTTTAATGATTTTTTAATAAGATGTCATTCATTTTAAATACTAAATTACTTATTCCATGCAAATGTATGCATTTTGACAGATTAGTTGAATGAATAATGACAGTCAAATCAAATAACAGAATATAACCATGCAACTGAATTTAACTTTTAATTGAAGAGATTGTTGTAATAGCAATAATTTATACGTTTAGACTAAATGATTCCACTGAATTAGCCTATAGGTTTAATGAGCAATAAAATGTTTGAAATGTGCATCTAATTCATTGAAGTATTAAATAGTTGGTGTTTTCTGCCCCAGTTCTGAGAGGGGCATCTAACTTAAAGGGTTTTCACTTCAAAATAACAATGTTTGTTACTGCAAAAATACATTCCAAATGGTTAGATGGAACAAATCTCATAAATGCTGATGAAACATACAATAAATCAATCAATGAATGGATGGATGGTCATAAGTGAATGTGCATCTTACTTCATAATGTGTTTAAATGTGTGTCTATAGGAATCATTCGCACAGCTCTTCCCAACATGGACAGGGAGGCCAGGCAGGAATACGATGTCGTCATCCAGGCCAAGGACATGGGTGGACACATGGGCGGTCTGTCAGGGACCACTCAGGTTAAAATCACCCTGACTGATGTCAATGACAACCCTCCGAAGTTCGCTCAGGGTGAGAGAATTTATTCTTCCAGCTGTGAATGTTCCCTCTTTCTCTGTCTTTCTCTCTTTTCCTATGTCCATCTCTCCTCCATCCATCATTTTTGTCCTCCGCTATCCTTGTCAGGTTTTATTATTGTCACTGTGACCATGCCTTGCTCTTTGGTTGGCTACACACAACATTACTCTGACCTCTGCTATGCATGCGCCAAGGGAGGAGAGTTTGCTTTTAGCCTGTGTACAGCTCTTTCTTCTCCACACTTCAATCCTCAAACCACATATTAACATTGACAAGCCCTCAGGGACCAAGTCAGAATCTGCTAATATGAGCTACAGATGTTAACATGAAAATATCACAACTTAATTATTCAAATTTTCTTTAAACGTTCAGCGCGAGCACGATGACATCAAGTGTCTCGAGCGTGAAAGGCCGGATGAAATATTTACCGTGTTTGCGCATACAGAAGAGAACAGGAACGGGCTAGTGTGAGCTAGCACTCATGTGGTGCCGATGTGACATTAAACTGCACACTAAGCACATAGATTTTATCTGTCTTTTGTTCCAGAAATCAGCCCTATAAATCTCCTCCTTTTGCTTTTTTGTGCGCTCTGAGCCTCAGGCTCGGTAGCAAAGGGCCTTCAAGCTTTTCCCTGACTTAAGCAGAATGCAGCACGGTCCCAGCGCTCCAGCTCCTACACAAGCCCTGTATTTGGTGCTGGTAGAAACCGTTATTCATGGACCAAAATAAACTGTACATTGCAAGGTTATTGCCCACAATGAGTAGCTTAGGCCAGCAGATCCTTAAATCTACCTCACCGATAGTATTGAGCTGACTGCATGATGGAACATTTCAGGAGCAAGATAGATTTTTTTTAATGTGGACAGCACTTTGGCTCAGAGCACAGGTGAGAATCTGAGCTTCAGATATTTAATGTGGTTCTGCTCACTCTGAAAAATGCAGTTTGAGCAGTGGGCTGTCTCTTTTAGGCTCGATATTGATTCTCAGAGTTGTTTGCCCGATCCGAAACAGACTTTGACACATGACTTGCTGCAAACTTAGCTCCCAAAAAAAAAAAAAAAAAACGTGTAGATGAAAAGGTTTTTTTTTTTTTTTTTTGGTCTGTCGATGGTCTGATTGAAAAAGCAGACCTCTTTGCACGCTCTGGCCTTTCTTCGCGAGGACTTCCTCCCCATGTGGGAGTTATTTTTATAAATGCAGCTGAAGCCTTTGGCTCTCACCAGACATGGAGTGGAGCCATATGGTCCTTCTGCGAGCTCCAGCCTCAGGCAGGTGTCTGTTATAGTCTTCATACACCCACCCACATACACGTACAGGCTCACTCGAGCACACAAATATAAATTTCACACATGCACTCCTGTACTCATCAGCTAAAAGCTCACAGGTGCCAGGCAGCTAGCTGAAGGTAGCACCGGTATCATGCAGAGAACTGGCTCTCCATTCCCCGGGTGGGCAGTGTGATCATGATTTTTCTTGCCTGTGACTCAGAGATATTATAAACCATATGACCTCCTACCCCCTCTTTTCTGAGAGCTCCCGGGACTCACTCTCCTTCTTCACAGGTGTTTACGCCATGGCGGTCTCGGAGGACAAGGTTCCCGGTGAGGAGGTAGGTCGAATGAAGGCCAGAGATCTCGATCTGGCTGAGAACGGACTGGTGGATTATCGCATCTTGGAGGGAGACGGCATGAACCTCTTCGAGATCACCAAGGACTCGGAGACCCAGGAGGCAGTCATCAAACTAAAAAAGGTGTGTGAGAGCACCAAAGAAGTATGTGTAAATGCAACGTCTAGTTACGTAAGTGCGATTGTGAATGGAAGCAAGTGTGCGCGCGAGAAAGGGGAGGATGTTCTTGTCAGATAGCATTACTCTGAATTTCTCTGTCCATCCCTTAGTTTCTTGAGGAATCATTTGCATTTAGCTTATTTGCTTGTTCATTTGTGTTCCTATTTGCATGGACGCTCAAATATGCAAGGTTGTGAGCATAAGTGCAGGACTGCTGGGAAGCTGGGAAGTGATTTTTCACCATTTTCACTCTGTAATTGCAATGACATTGCCCATCCCTTCCCTATTATGTCTGAGATGAGCATTGACTTTCATGGCTGCTTCTCTCCGTCCGTGTGAGGGAAGCTCATCTGGGCCGTGCTGCCCGGGTTATTCCTCCCCAGCTCTGAGGCCCTGGATTATGCAGACAATTACACAGCCACTCCGGTTAGGCTGCCGCCCGTCCGTACCCCCACCTCCCGTGGCCAAGAGAAATCTCACATCGCCCCGAGAAGCCTGCTAGCCACTAACCAGCTTTAGCCTGAGAGCCAAAGAGACCCAGCCTGCAGCCTTAACACTGCCACCTGCTGGTGATCCTTTACCTCTCACCCCTACAGCTTAAGATCTCTAGTGATCATCCACGAAATGATCATTAGAAAGGGAAGCATATTGAAAAAATAAAAGCGTATGCAGTCAAGAATTATTGCTGTTTAAGCCGTGTAATCCGGCGAAGCGTCAGCATATTGTGAATGTTGTTTGTGTAAAGGAGGTTTGTATGGTGCAGGAACAATTGGAGGGGGATTTTGTCAGCCTCGCTTGTGTTTTTTTTTTAAACGTCATGGCCACAGCAGTGCTTTTTCAGATTGCTGAGAAGGGTATAAGTAGGGAATGAATCACGCAGAAGGGTGAGAGAACAGACAATACGGCATGCCAACAACAATCATCTAGATGCAATGCTGCTTCACTCAATAACACAATGCCTCGCTGATACACCTCTTGGGAAATCATCACCTTTTGCTCTTCAAAGCATGTTGAAAATTAAAGTCGAAATTACTGACGGAATTGCCAGGGTTTTAATCAAGTATTCTGTTTCAACTGCGGGCAGGCGACGCAGGCTGAATATTAAGAGGAGACGTAGCATTATTGTGAATATTATCTGCTCCTGATTAGGTTCAGACGGGTTATTAGGTGCCAAATAAAGGATTGTAGTAGGGGAAAAAGAGAAAGAGGGGGGACTGCTGTTGTCAGGATAAACAGAGACTAGTTTCCAACCTGTTGGAAGAAAGAATTGGGTCATACTTGTTTCCAGCGTTGGTAGCGCCATTAAAGAGATCCAAAGAAAAGAAAATATGAGAGAAGAGAATGAGGAAGCAAGAAAAACAACTTTCATCCAATCAACACAGCTAGCCGGCATGTGTACGTGTGAGTGTGTGTTTGAGTTGATATGTACCCTTTATGTGTAATTCTCACTTGGTAATTTGTGACCGAGGGGTGTGACGGGTGAGACAGGCTAATCAGAAAACAGGCGGACGTGTGAAAACTGGCGATGCAGGAGGACACGAGTGGACCAAATGACTGGCTGCTTTTGAACGCGCTTTTTTTTCATTTAATCTTGTTTCATATGCTTGAACCTAAATTGCATGAGAATTGTGCCATTTGAGAATTGTAAAAAAGTGCAATCTGTAACTGAAAGACGTCTGCAAGAGCGTTGATATTCGAATGCTTTCTCATTCAAGCTTCTTTGTGGATTCAGTCTCCATCCCAAATGTATAACAACAGTGCCCTCTAGTCTGCTTCTTTTAAACTTTTCCTTTTATTTCTTTTTTTTTTTTTTTTTTTTTTTTCTGGTTAGCTATACTGTAGTGTTTACTTTTCCTATTTCATTTCACTTGATTTATTGGTAATCTATTAATGGCTATTTTATTGCTCAGACTTATTTATCTTTTAATTCACCTTTGGTTCTCCATGTAGTCCAGAATCAATTGACACAGGGGTCATTTTCATATTCGAACATGTAGAGTGATTCCTGATTTTATTTATTTATTTATTTATTTATTTATTTCTATTGACAGCTTCCATCAAAGTGAATAACTAAATTGTATCCTGACCTCTTGTTTTCAGCCTGTGGACTTTGAGACCAAGCGATCATACACACTAAAGGTAGAAGCTTCCAACCCACATGTGGATCCACGTTTCGCTGCCTGGGGTCCATACAAAGATACTACCATTGTGAAAATATCAGTAGAAGATGCAGACGAGCCCCCGACCTTCATGGCTCCCAGCTACAACTTTGAGGTGGAGGAAAATGCCCCAGCAGGCACTCTGGTCGGCCGTGTGCATGCCAAAGACACCGACATCATGAACAACCCAATCAGGTAGCAACCACTTCCTGTAAAAAGAATCAGATTACTTTTGCTTTGGCTGTTTTTGTCAGTACAGCAGTATGATCAGTGCTTTGTTTGATGACAGTCCCCCCTCCCCCCAAACTTTATTTATTTATTTTTTCTCTTTCATCCCAGATATATGATTCCACGCTACACAGACTTGGAAGAGTTTTTCACCATTAATACTGAGGATGGCATTATTAAGACCACTAGACCTTTAGATCGGGAAGCACAGACTTGGCACAACATCTCTGTCAGTGCTGCAGAGATTGGTAGGTCACTCATCGCTTTTCTGGGTTTTTAAATAACAGAGTAGCCTTGCGTACTTCTCATTTTTTCCCTAACCAAGCTCCCCAGCTCTCCCTCCACCCTGCTCTTATGTGGTTGTAGTGTCGCCAGGCCTCCTGCATTATTTCAGAAGAGACAGCCACAGATTACCTCTTCAAACTTCAAATGATACCCCTCAGTTCAGTGAACACTGTGTAATTTGCCCTAAAATGTAATATATTTATTTTTGTGTGCATGTGATTTCCTTCAGGTGCAGTTTGTGTTTGTTCTGGTTGAATTCAGTTTCTGTGTTACACATTTTCTTTTTCATTCCACTGTCTTTGATCATTTCGACCATTAAAAATTCATGTCTAAAGACATGAAAACTACATCGAAAATAGTCTTTTGTTATGTGGAAGACACTTGTGTCTGAAAGCAAAATATCAAGGGATTTACTAAACCTGATCATTTCAGATAGGAGATGTGAGTGAATCATTCTCAATTGTGACAATTGTGGTTCTGTCTTGTCACTCATGTCCTTCCACTAAGGGCTAACTAAAGTTTTTACATCACACTGAATTATTGATAAATCTTAAAAATTTGTCTCATTTTGAATTATGTTGTTGTTCCAGGCGGCCATCACCAAGATGCAAAAGTACGAGTCAATATCAAAGTCAAAGATGTGAATGACAATGCTCCAGAGTTTGCCACTCAAAATGAAGTGCTTGTCTGTGAGAATGTCAGCCCTGGAAAGGTAAATCAACTAACTGTTTATTTGAGGACCAATTAAATATGTTTCAGCACTTGTTAAATAATTAGCAACACTTTACAGTAAGATTCATTAAAATTAGTTAATATTGTGTTTGTTATTAATGCATAGGCACATTCACTACCATTCAAAAGTTTGGGATCAATAAGATTTTATTAATTACTTTCATCCAGCAAGGATGCATCAAAAGTTACAAGTTGCTGAGTTACTAATCTGTGAATTAGAATAATTTCTGAAAGATCATGTGACACTACAAACTTGAGAATATTGCAATTTTTTACTCTATTTTGATCTAAAAAAAATAAATAAATAAATGAAATGCAGCTCTGGAGAACATAAGAGACTTCTTTTAAAAGCATAAACAAATATATACTGTACTGACTCCAAATTTTAAAACATTAGTGAATAATCTGTAAAGTGTTGCCAGATAATATTTTATAGATAGATAGATAGATAGATAGATAGATAGATAGACTGATTGATTGATTGATTGATTGATTGATTGATTGATTGATTGATTAGTGGTAAAGTTTTGGCTTAGATAACTTAATGTCTCTTAATTGATCCCTGTATCTGTGAAATGTATGACTGCTTTAAAATAGGTACAGAAAACGGTTAATGAATTAGCTAATTCCTAAAAGAGGTCACAACTTCTATCAAAACTTTTAAATGAGCACTATAAAAGATTGTATTCATGTCTAAATTTAATCAATTCACTGTTCACTTTTTTTTGTCGGCCAGTTGCAAGTTTGAATGAGTGACAGAGAAAAAAAGAAAGAGAGATAAAAGAGGCATACATTTATTTAAAGGCATGCCCTGGTGATTTTAACCAATTTAACATGACCTGATTTGAACCCTCTGCTCCACAGCTCATTGAAACAGTTAGTGCTACAGATAAGGACGAAATGGCCCACCGCCAGCACTTCCACTTCAGCCTGGCCCCTGAGGTCGCTAACAACCACAGTTTCTCCCTCAAGGACAACAGAGGTGTGTGGCACACAAAACACCCCATAACAGAATAATTTGCACTGAACAACTGCTTCTTTCAAGCCAAGTAAACTGCCTAAGGAAATATGCCAATTGAAAACACAATTTTTTTTTTAGTCTCTTTCCAAACCAAATGAGTTCATCCATGTGTAGGAGTGAGTGTCTGCAGTGTCGCCCAGCCAACCTCATGTTGATAATTAGGTCATGATGAGGTGGGCAAACTCAAGTCAACTTCCTCTCTTATTAATTATGGAAGCATCGCTCTCGTTTGAGCTTCTCCATCTGTGGATTCGAAACGTGGGTGAGGCCCAGCTGGTAGGCAGCCCCATTTCTATCTGTTTCTCAAGCATCCTGCTTGGTGTGCCCAGAAAACCTTCACCACCATACTTTAGTCTAATAGTCTTCCCTCAAACAGGTAGACACAGGTCTGAAGAACATGTATGAGAGCCCCACCTACTGTAATATGAGAGTCAGTCGCTGGGAAACGAGAAGCCTCAAGTTAGAGCCAGTTGAGGAGCCTCTCTGAAGAGTGTCGTCGTGACTGGGTGGTGCTCAGTTTGAGGGGAATATGCTGTTTTTATATGAACTCATTATGTGGTGGCTCTTGGTTGATTACAAGATGAATTATGTATGTTTCAGCAAAACTGTATATCGTGTTTACTTTGCTTACAAGGAGCTTTGGTGTTATTTTAGATTGCTCAGTATGACTTCTATTATGATATTATAATGATAATGATAATTATTATGATATGATAATGATAGTAGTCTAAAATATGCTAACAAACTAAACTATTTTCCACCTGTAGAGCTGTTGAATTTCGAGTCATACTTGGAAGAGAATTAGAATTTTCAATACGTCGGATTTGATATTTCCAGTCATTTTTTAGAATTACTTCAGATTTTCCCATTTTGTTTACACAAATTACACTCTAAAAACAGTGGAAGCTGCTGTGCTTATAGAATCAGACAACTGTAGCTCATTGTAATTTAACTGTATTTTGCCACAGACCTCATTTTACTCAAAAATCGAAAAAGTTTGCTTTTCTGAACACCTCAAGGGACTCCTTGGCGAAATAGCCTTCCAGGTTGGCCTACAAATTGACGTCATTGACTGAGCTGCTCTGTTCCATTGGCTAATTTCTGATTGTGCTATATTTCTCGTTGACCACCAATAGATTGGAAATATCATGAAATCCAATAGCTGATTCCAATAACTCCACATATTTGTTGCCTGAGTGAGCGAAACATGCATTAATTGTTTTTAAAGGGTGAATGTTTACAATCACAGATCTGTTTAGGCTTTTTTTCTTGGTTAATAGAGCGAACCGATGTGAACCGAGAAGCTGAGGGAGTGAAAGAGAGAGAGAAATGACTGTCTTTCCCATTCGGTCTGCTTTAATGAGAAAGGAGATGAGCACTTTTTAGCAGGCCATTTCAAAAGCCAACAATATTAGGGAGACAGATTAGGCTACTCAGATTTGACTGGCTTTATCAGGATCCGGAGCCTTTCAAATGGATACAGTTTTCAACAGCTTGGCCCACCCATTTATCTGAAGCTCCATTATGCTTCACTCTCTGCACAGAGGCTCTGACATTGCTCCTCTTATCAGACGAACGTAATGAAGGCCTGCTGATTATAAATGTGCGTGAACTCTAAATATTAAGTGTATGGAATATTATCTGTTTAGTAATAATGAAAAAGTAAAAATGCATCAGATCTGGTTTTGATCTGCAAGGTTTTGAGAATGCCAACTGCATTTAAATGTGGGAATTAATCATCATCCAGCAATTGCAATTTTTAGTAAATATCTGTCGTTGAGAGCCATAAAGTTAGGGCCTGTAAGTTTTTTTTTTTAATTTTTTTTATGTTTTTGAAAAAAAAAGTCAAAATACATTCAAAATATGTTCTTACATGTATTCTTTTTTTAATTGAAAGTTTAAAAGAACTTATTCCGTAATTTTTTAAACACATTATTTGATTATGGAAGTCCATTTCTGCTGAATAAAAAAAATAAAACAATATAATTGTGAATTTTTATCTCGCAATTCTGACTTTTTTTTACTCAGAATTGCTTGACATAAACTTGCAATTTCAAGTTATAAAGTCTGAGATGTAAAGTCACAATTGCTTCCCAGCAGGCACACAACATCATAAGACGTTTATATTAGGTTAAATTTCGGTTTCGACGTCAGGTGACCAAAATTCAATGTCAACTCAAGTCAACATCAAATTGGCGTCAAATACTGACGTCAACCCGATTTTCATTCTCAACCAAAATGCAACTTCTGTCCGATGTCATGTCCAACGTCAACCTAACATTATATTGATGTCCTGTGCCTACTGGGTTGTTATAAAGTCAGAATTGTGAGATTTACATACAATTCTGAGAAAAATAGTCAGAATTGTGAGATAAACAGTCGCAATTACTTTTTTTTTTTCTTCTTGTCTTCTGTAGAATATTTTCCAGATAATGATTTATGAAGAATTTGATTTGGCTTCTCATTGACAGTGTAAAAAAAAAAAAAAAAAAAAAAAAAAAAACCTTTATAATATCACACTCAATATTTTTGTCACACATCATGCGTACATGATCAACGCATTTATGCTCCCTTCCTGGCACAAAGAAGGCTTCCATGAGAGTTCTCAGTGTACAGCATTTGCCAATAAAGGTGGCCCAAAAGCCCAACATTGTAAACAAGGACACAGAGGAGCTCTCTCGAGTTCAGACGTTGCAAATTGATACTTCACACAGCCCATGGTAATCTCACTGGCAGAATATGATATAGAATTATAATGGATAACATTAGATTGATCGAGCCTGTCCACAGCGTCATGCTATATGAGCGTTGTAGCCATATCATTAGTGGCCTTCCCTGACAGAGCCACTGAAGGCTGAAGAAAGTGGTGCCAGAGGAAGTGAAAATGACTAAACCCCAGGCCCCTAAATGAACTCACTCCATCTATGCCTTCAGCGTGACCTTGCACTGAGTCAGGGAAATGCGCTGGCACTGATCCATCCCTCCCAGTTGCAAATAAAACCAATACCGCTCCCTCCGCTCTAACTTTGATTACACTTCCAAAAGCTGATAAATGTTCTCAATATTAAACATGAATTTAATATTGGAGGATTCACACCTCATTGACTCTCACCGGTGGCTGTGGGTAGTTCTCATGCACCTAAACTCAAGGGAACAGAGAACTTTCCTGTAATTTTATTCAGCGCATTTACAGCTCTGTTGTTTTTTTACTAAAATCATGTAACCTCCTCAACAGCTGAAGTAAACATTCCGTCAATGTTCCTCTGTTGCTTTCACAGATAGCACTGCTAGCATCTTTGTGATCCGGAAGGGCTTCAGCAGAATGTCCCAGGATGTGTATCACCTTCCCATCGAGATCAATGACAATGGTGTACCCCCAATGAGCAGCACCAATACTCTTATAGTCCGTGTGTGCAGCTGCGACAGCAAAGACACCATCCTCTCTTGCAATGTGGAACCTTTCATCCTGTCAGCAGGGCTCAGCACTGGAGCTCTGATTGCCATCTTGGCCTGTATTGTTATTCTACTAGGTAAGCCTAATTATATTTGTATATGAATACACAAGCGAAGCAGCCACGTGTAAATAATAGAGGTCTAGCTTGGTTGGTTTAAACATCTTATAGAGACCTGATGCATGTCAATATTTGCATTTTACCCCAAAACACACTGGAATTCTTTTACACTCATACAACTACAGAAGTGTAAAGTATTTATAGAACAGATAGGTTACAGAGAACATCATTTATTTACTTTGCTCACCTCTATAAACTGATTAGGGATTTGTTTCCCTAAAGCATTCTGAGCCTAAGTACGTTGCAAAGATGATTGTTTACTTAAGTAATATTTGAAATTGTCAGAGACGAATGCTTCAGAGTAATTGTAAGGCAAACTTATGTAGTCATTTGTTGAAGTACACTTATGAAGTACACTAATTTGAACAATTATTAAATTGAAATAAAAAAAAACAAATACAAAAGCATATATGAATAAATAAATATATATATATATATATATATATATATATATATATATATATATATATATATATAGAACAATTTTTGAGCAGACATAAAGGAATAGGGTAGCACTTTATTTTACAGTCCTGTTACTCATGTACATGCTATGTACTTATTATAATAATTACAATAACTAGGTAATAACTAGGTACCTACCCATAAACCTAACCCTACCCCATGTACTTATCTTATATTACCAGTACTTTCTTAGGTAGGTACAGTGTAAGTACACTGTAAGTACATGAAAGTACACGAACTGTAAAATAAAGTGCAACCAGGAATAGAGAAAGAAATAAAGGGGAAAACACTTAAAGTTAGTAATCTTAGGAGGGATTTTGTATTTATTCTAATGTGTAAAGAATGTCAAGTCATATTCAAGAGCTGTAATATTACAGTTCATTATTTCTTAAAACATATTAGCTATCTCAAGTTATGTGCGCTTATCAAAGAGCAGTATTAAAACATTGCATTTAATGGAAACACTTCATCTTCAGACTCAAATCTTTCCAGCAACTACATTTAAGAAAACAGTTTCTGATGTGATTACTTGTATACAGAAGCATCGTAGCGATTCCAGCATAAGTGAGAGATGCTATTAGCATTGGCTTGACATTTGTTTGCATGTCTGCAGCAATCGTGGTGCTGTTCGTGGCCCTGCGCCGCCAGAAAAAGGAGCCTTTGATCATATTTGAGGAGGAAGATATTCGGGAGAACATCATCACCTATGATGATGAGGGAGGTGGCGAGGAGGACACCGAAGCATTTGACATTGCCACCTTACAGAACCCAGACGGTGCCAACGGCTTCCTACCCCGTAAGGACATCAAGCCCGAGCTGCAGTATCCCATGCGCCCCGGCCTGAGGCCCATTGGCAACAGCGTAGATGTGGATGACTTCATCAAAACGCGGATTTCTGACGCGGACAATGACCCCACAGCGCCCCCGTATGACTCCATTCAGATCTACGGTTATGAAGGTAGAGGCTCTATCGCCGGCTCTCTCAGTTCCTTGGAGTCGGTGACCACAGATTCAGACCTGGACTACGACTACCTCCAAAGCTGGGGGCCGCGCTTCAAGAAACTTGCCGATCTTTATGGCACCAAAGACTCCGCTGATGACAACTCTTAACGTTCGCTCAAATAGGTCCCTTTTCATCTCCCTCCACCCGGCCCTCCTCCACTAACTGTGTGTATTGTGAAGTTTACTATAAGTATTCCATGAGTTTTTCGCTTTATAGTAAACTCTAGGTTGTTTGTAAGTATACGTACGGTATACTAGATGCTGGGAGTGTCATAGGTACGATACAATGTGCTATGGGGGAGCCAGAAGGGTAGAAATAAAATTTTTGCAAAAACAAAATAAAACAACAAAAAAAAAAAAGATGACACACAGACACATATGTGGTGGACGTGTCTCTGTTGTGTGTATGAAATGAAGAAATTTGTGACAATGTTGTTTAAGAACTGAAGAATGTTATGTTTCACTTTTGGTGTTTGTAGGTTCCTACAGGTTTAAGGTTATGGATGTGGATCACAGAGAGACATGGATTTGCTGATACTGTGAACGAGCTCACGAAGAAATAAAAACAAAAACAGTTGCCTTATTAAGTAATCTGGAGTGAACGTCAGCAAATTAAGACTTCTGTAACTTCTGTAGCGCCTCCATATTGTCTTTGGAGATATTGTCCAAACAGGTCCTCTTGTTTTGTTTTTTTTTTTTTTGTTTGTTTTTTTGTTTGTTTTTTTTTTTTTAATATATATATTATATATGAATATATTTGGAAGCAGATGGATCCAGCAAAAATAGACTCAGTGTGTTTCTGTCATCTAGAATAAAAGAAAAAAAAAGTAAAGGAAAAAAAAAAACCCTTCAGCCCAGTTCCATCTATGAACAATCACAAAGAAAGACCTGTGAACTCAAAAATCGCCTTAAATAATGGACACTCTTGCAACGCAGTGCATTTTTTGTAACTTGAAAGCTATATCCTAAAGCAAGCTAAAGTCCTTATAACGTATGTACAGTACAATGTGCAAAATATGTCTCTTGAGGATCAATCTTACATGGATCAGTTTATGTAAATTTTTCTCTCTCTTTTTTTCATTATGATGATATCATTATGACTATCATTTTTTTTTTTTTTTTTTTCAGTTTTCTTCATTTCTCATTCTCTTTAATGGCTTATGTTATTCTCCTTGGTGAGAAAATAGCAGTCTGTCTTGTCACAGTGAGAAATGGCTAATTTCTATGTTGATTTTATGGTAACTTTGTACAATTTTAAAAGTTCTTATTTTAGTATACATACAAATATCAGTATTTCAACATGTAAGGAAAATATTACAGCATCACACTTATATTTTATGAACATTGTACTGTTGCTTTATTATGTGCTTCAATCTAAGAAGCAAAAACTTTGAAATAAATGCTCTTTTTATAAAAATGATCGATGGCGGTAAGAAATTTGTGTGAACACAATGTATCGGCGCATTGCACGACGTATAACCGCTGTAGCACGACTCATGATAGAAAAACAAAGGTTGAATACGAATGCAGTGCAGCACATGAACTGAATTCGCACTCGCAGAGACGTGCAGAGCTTTTCACCGGCGGCTTCTGTGCTTTCCAGTGGTAGGTCTCTCCATTGTCTCCCAGCAGAGAGGCTTGCATTCTTTCCTCTCCCAGGGTAGCCGCACACTGAAAGGTCAATGTGCACTTTGTTAAAAAAAGAAAAAGAATGAAAAGAAAAATAGTCTTACATAAAACCGAACTTCAGCCCACCTGAACGAGATTGGACACCAATTTCCCTGAAGGGCCTTGGAAATAAACAGAAGAGCACTGCTGCAGGCTCTTCTCGCCCATGCAGGAAGACTACATTTGCAGAAACCGTGTATGAAGTGAAGCACAGGAAATAGCCTCTGATGACAAACCGTTCCCTGTGGAACCGTAGCCCTTAGCTATCCTCCGTGGAATCCTGCTGGGTGTCCTCTTTAACAAGCAGCTAAAACACATGCCCTTTAAAAATACTGATTTTGGTTTATTCCGCCGGTGTTATTGTCAGAAAGGATATGGCTATCTGTGCTTCTGAGTAGGAAAAATTGCCACTCTGCATGAGTTTTTCTTGTCATGTCTCTAGACGTGTTCTATCAAAGAACTAGATTACGTGCGAACGGAGGCACACTAGCAGCGGGTGGCATCCGCTTGTTAGCTGATTAGTGATTTCGAACCAGTGGTCTACAGATACATGCCAATCGCAATCGCCAGATTTCCACCAACACGGCTGATTGTTTTGGAATGTGGTTTACTGTTTCTGAAAAATGCCCTGTGTAAATTGTATAAAGTTTAGTTTGAAACTTAAATGTCTAATAGAGTGCAACAGCCAGTTTCCGGAAGTAAAAATGCATGTCAATCAATGCTTTATTGTTGTTGGCATCAGTTTGCATTATTTGAACTTATGTTTTAAATGATCGTGTTTAACAGTGAAATCCCTGGTGAAAAACTGCATTACCCATGATGCTGTAAAGAATCCCACCAATCAGAGATTTGCAGCAAGCAAATCGCACCGAAAGACTGCTGAGCCCTGCCCACTCCCATGAAGCAGCACAAATTTTGTAATCGAATGCCCCTTGCCTTTCAAAACACTAAAATATTTAAATAGTCAGTCACACTTTAATTTAAGGTCCAATTCTCGCTATTAACAAACCATTAACTACAACCTTTGCCTCAATAAACGCCTAATTCGCTGCTTATTATTAATAGTTATTAAGGTAGTTGTTAAGTTTAGGGATTAGGGATGTAGAATATGGTCATGCACAATATGTGCTTTATAATGTCTAATAAACAGCCAATAGGTTAATAATAGGCATGCTAATAACCATCTAGTTAATAGTGAGAATTGGTCCCTATACTAAAGTGTTACCAAATAGTCTATATAAACCTAAATTAATTACCTATATTGTTTTTATCCACCTTATTCTTGCCGTAAAAAATGGGCATGGCAATTTGTAATATTTATGGGTCTAGCTTCCGGTCTCATCTGCGTCCAGCTATTTTTAGCTGTACAAAACAGATAGTTTTGCTGCTTGATACTGCAAATTGGTGTGTCTTACCTTATTGTTTTAATGTATTATCTTAATAATGAACACACCAGTTTGTAGTGCAAACAGTTTTACGGTTTACTGCACGTTGTTCTTCTTCCCCTATAGCGGCTAATGAACCGGAAGTCTCGCTTACTTACGCGTTCAAGAATAAGGTGGATATATACAACCAACAATTTTTAAATTGATAGTTTTATATTTTTACTTTGTTTTTTAATTTGTCATTCACAATGGTTCATGGGATTGTAGTTATTTCCCTCATTAAGAACCTTTGTCTTTTTTGTCAGATTTTCAATAACATTTTGCTTCAAATCCAAGTTTGCATTGTTGTTATTCACCTTGTAGCTGGTTGCTCGGTTCATGTCTTAGAGACTTTTTTCAAAATCCCTATGGGGAAAATGAATGGATAAAATACTTCTGGAACCAGCAAAGCTGAAAAAGGGGAGTTACACTCTGTTGATAAATACAGAAAGCACAAGACGGATAAAGATAACTTTCGCATTTACACACAAAGGACTGTCAGTAGTTTTCTGAAATCATGTCGCTTATTTTGATCAGTATAAATAGGCTTTTTTAACCAGTTCTCTCAACCAAACCTACTTGTCATTAGCCTGACTCTTCTGGTTATTATCCTGCCACCCTTTGGGCCCTCTAGGTCCCACTAACAGGGCCTGGGTGATTCCTATAACCTCTGTCTCTCCTCAGTGTTTAGGGAGCGGATGGGGAGGGGCAGACTTCAGCTCTGATTCGTATCTCAAGGATCTATACAAAAAGTGTCAGATTCTTCCCTGGGACCTATGAATCAATAGTTCCTTCCTGACACTGGCGCTGCAAGCATTAAGTGTGGTTGGGTGCACTGTGATGTACCTGAGATAGAGAAGGCTGGTGGAGGCAGATTCAAACCTACACAAAATGCTCGAAAGTCCTAGTGACAAATTCACGCTCAGAATAGGAGTGAACTCTCTGTGTAAAAGTCAGAAACACTACAACTAATCAGAGAAAACAACAATGCATACTTACCAAAATCAATTCCAGTGTCAATGAGGGTTCAAGATCAAAATGATTTTGTAAGAGGGTCACATTGTCTCATAGCAGCTGTGTATCTGTATTCCACAGCCGAGGGGCAATCTGCAAAAAAACAGATTCTCTGACTGTTTGTGTATGTGGGTGTTTGGGTGTGAAGCATATCGCACCTCCACTTTATCTCCTTTATAGTACTTAACAGTGCTTTATGAACAAGTGAGCAAATGTTAGCCTTTTAGCAGTAATATTATCATCACATAATTTGATTATAATTACAATATAAACATATTTTATGAATTATATTTCATTACATGTGTATTTTCCTATACAGTTATTTTATTACAAGTACACATTTTTATTATGTATTGCAATCAATAATTATTATATTAGTAACACTGTTACTACTAGTAGTTGTAACTACTAACTACTAATTGTTATATTATTATTATTATTAAGTATATGTTGCTTTTATTACTTGTAATTGCTTAATATTATATTCCTGAAATGACAGAAATATGAGCTGTTGTCAAATAAATGATAGAAAATGGCAGCCTTGTGCATTTTGCTAAAATAATTCTTTGTGATGTTAATGTACTCTGTGTAACTAAATAAATCATGCTTATTTTTTTTTTCCTTCGATCAGTGGCATAAGCCATTATTCTCTTTGTGTTGTCATTCAGCACTAAGCCCTCAATTAAGAATTGTAACTGCTCTGTCTGATTTTGTCTTGTTTGCTTTAAAGGATTGCTTTCAACAGGAAATGCAAGAAGATTTACTGTTGTTTGATTGTTACAAGCTGATTGTTAAGCTTGTAAGCCTGAAATACTGAGATACTATGAAAGCAAAGGCAAGGGAGAGTTTGCGAAGAGAGAGAAAAGGACGATGGGAGAACATCCAGTGTTTGACCTTGGGTGGAAGTTAGAACTAAAGGCTTCTGGAATTGTCCATGATGACTTTTGTGCAGATAATGTGTCAAATTCTTCCACAGGAGTTGCTCCTTCTTGGTTGTAGCTGCAGGAGGGCAAAATACGAAGGTGGAGAAAATAAATAAAAAAAAAGTTCAAACCTGTTCCATGATTTATGGTGTGTCATAGGAAACTAGCAATAGCTTAGCTTCCATAACTCACAGCAGGATCCTTGCAAAGCTTCAGGGCCGTATTGCTTTTCTCACCCACAGGGATGCAGGGATAAATTTATCTTTGTGCTCCAACAATATTGCACAGTTTTTGTTGTTCTTCAAAAAATACATACAGAACACCTGGGACAGTCACACAGGACCAACATTTACCTCAAAGCTCGGTAAGGATACAAGTCCAGCAGCAGATTTTTTATTTTTCTCTCTTTCTTTTTAAACTGTGAGTTAAATGCGTCTGACCTCTTAAAATCATGTCTGGAATTCATAATAGCAAGAGCTCCTTTTTGCCAACTTTATACGTCAAGTCTCAAATTTATTTATTATTTTTAATCATAATATTCTATAATACCATTCAATATTATTATGTTATGTTAATATTAACGTATATACTGTTTGTTGTCAAATAGGAATTAGAAACAATAACAAAAAAGTACCACAATATACCATTGTATATTTTAATAATAATATGTTTTTGAGTTTCGTTTGAATCTATTTGTGAATTTATTTATTTATTGGTACTGCCATGGTGATATTTAGTATGTTGAGGTACTACAGTCTAATGCACTTGAATATGGTAATCTTTTAGTGCCATTGAATATTCTTAAGTAGCATGGTATTGATATCTGATACCTTTACTCTACTGTGGTGTTGCATATTAAGTTTGTGTTTAGAATATTATTAATCTTTTTTAACCTTTTTACATCACCATACACTCTTTAAAAATAAAGGTGCTAAAAGGTTCTTCACAGCGATGCCATAGAAGAACCATTTTTGGTTCCACAAAGAACCATTCAGTCAAAGGTTCTTTAAAGAACCATCTCTTTCTTCCCTTTTTTTTATAATCTAAAGATCCTTCTTTTGCCACAAAGAACCTTTTGTGAAACAGAAAGGTTCTTCAGATGTTAAAGGTTCTTTATGGAACCATTTAGACAAAAAAGGTTATTCTTTTGTCTAAATAGGTTATACTTTCTTTGTGTTCCCATATCAGAACAGGTAATGCTACGTGTGACAGCAGCCGTTGTGACATGGGAGTTAGCATATTTAGGCCAGCATATACCGGATTGGGGAAAAGCTTCTGAGAATTATTTCTGGACTCACAGAGGACCAGCGGTGTGAAAACAATTAAGAATTTTTTTATGACTTTAATTAACATTTTAGTTAATATAATTGTCTCACAGGTCTTAATCGCTAGAGGTATGGCTAATTAAAACATATATCCTTCAAACTCTTAATAAGTAGGCACACTATGCATACTGATGTGATAGATGTAATCTGGCATGTCTGTTCCACAATCGGCACTTCTGGAAATGTTCTAACTTGTCAAATGGGGTTGTTAAGGTCCCTTGTCAACCCCTACACAAGACATGACCTAATATACAATATCAGGGAGTAAAATGATCAGTGAAAATACGTGATTATCAAGTATATAATATCAAGTAGCCAATACAAGCTGGAATCTCATTTGTATCTAATTATGCTAATTATTAACCTAATTCTAGTTTGGGCATTTCAAATGTATTATTATAAACTAGGTCAATTAAATCAGTTCTCAAAAGTGAAGTCATTTAAACTGGACATGTTCACTTAATCACAAAATGATCTTGAATTAGACCTTTTGTAGTTAATGTGAAAAGGTTTTTATTATTATTATTATTATTATTATTATTATTATTATTATTATTATTATTATTATTGACATTATTATTATTTTGGAAGCCTCATTTCTTTATTTTTATGTACAAATATAAAAAGAGTAGTACAATGTAGAAAATTTGCAACACTTGTTTAAAGTAAATAATTAATACTTTTGCTGTTATTATTATTATTATTATTATTATTATTATTATTATTATTATTACTTATACTTAAAAGCATATACTGTAGCAGCATCTCACACTCCTTTCTTTCTTCTTTTCTTTCTTTCTTTCTTTCTTTCTTTCTTTCTTTCTTTCTTTCTTTCTTTCTGTACACTTTTCAACATGTTCAGTTATTGAAAAACAGTAATATTCAATAAAACAAAAAACAAAACACATTTATTTTAAGAATAAATAATGCTTAGTGACACGTTTCAATCAAGATTCCAGTTCAGTTTCAGCAAATAAGTATTTAATGTATAATAGTTATAAGCATTTAATGTATAATATAACTATATATATATATATATATATATATATATATATATATATATATATATATATATATATATATAACTAAATATATATATACACATTATATATACACACATACAAATGTGTGGTTCAAAAAGTACATGCATCTCATCATTTTCTTTGAGATCTTTTCAGCTGACAGAGTAGGGATGTCTCAATTAAGGTGTCTTTTCACTTTTTTTTTTTTAATTAAAAGGAACACGATTTGTCTTCACTGAAATATGACATATTTTTTGATAAGCTGGTCAGAATTATGAACATAATTACATGTAGGCAATGCTGAATATGTTTATGTCGAGATTTATATTTAGTAAGAAAAAAAATAATTAAAAGCAGAAGCTATTTTAACTTTTAAAATGAGTATCATATGCATAATTGCATCACAAATGATATGTTTTTTGACTCATGCATTCTAAAGTGGGAAGTTTTCTACTGTATGCCTTCTGGGGTAAATAAAAACATGTGGAAAATAAACAGAATTCAAACACAGGCAAACAAACAAACTCTGTAGTAGAAGTCACATCTTAGTATGAGCTCCCACTGAGTGTGGAGGAGGAGAAGGTGAAGAGAGAATTAAAAGGAAAATGAGCAGGACAGAGCCAGTGTCTCCTGTGAGTCACCACGGAGATGTATTGGTGGTAAGCAAAAGAAACCAAGAAAGATCAGACCCAAAATACCCAGAATACCAGCAAATTCTTATTCTTCGTACACAAAATGGCATCAAATCACCCTTAAGACTGATGAGGTCAAAGCCCACTGTAGTGCCACTTTCATTCCCCTTCACAGTTGTAAATTACCACTTATGCTTCAAAAATCGTGCAGTGGTGAGATGTGTTTGTTTGTATCATTGATAGTGATGTACTTCTGAGAATCTAAGAGCTCTGATTTTTCATTATCAACAAACATTATATGCGGTCAGATGCTGATTAGTTCCCAGTCAAATGTTTCATCACGATTGCACAAAAATTGATTTTAATTTGATACACCAAAAGACTCTTTATGTTTTGAATGTAATGTAATCTACATCAGCTCAGTGTTTAGCAATAAGCATATTGCAATAAACTCTTAGATTTATTCAATTATACACTATTTGTTTAAGCAAAGTCTGCATGTGGGCTCAGGGGAGATGGTTGGTCTCAGCGTGATGAGTGTGCGTTTGGGTCTGAGAATCGCTTCAGACAGCCAAGGTAGGGGACAAATTGTCTTTACTTGTGCCAGGCTGTCATGGCAATGAAACAAGTCATTACTAAACTGGCTTCACAATCGACTCCCTGGGCACCAACAACCGATCCACCTCAGATGTTTATCCAGCAAAGCCTAAATGTGTAACTGGATTACACTGCTCACCAAATTACAATCTTTTCATGTGATGACTGCCATCTTTGTCTTTCCAATAAGCCTTTCTTGCTCACAGGTTTTGAAGAAAAAAGTGGAAAGTTTTATTTAAAGCAGAATTAAAATCTTAGTGAAGTATGTACGGTTCCTGTTGTGATTCATCATTTACAAGATTGTGAAAGAATGAGTAATAATATTTTGTTTTTCTTTTCAAGTACAGTATTTCATTTATTGATCTGCAGTAGCATAATTTGTCCTATTCCCCACTTTTCAGCAGTCATTACTCCAGTTTCAGTGTCACATCCACCTTCAGAAATCATTCGAATACACAGATTTAATGCTCAAGAAATATTTTCTTCTTATTATCAATATTTAAAACAGTTGCTGTCTAATATATATATATATATTTTTTTTTCTTCAGGATTCTTCATTGAATAGAAAGTTCAAAAGAACAAAACTTACTGTTTTTGAAATATCGTTTCCCCCCTTTCTAACAGTTTAAAAGGCTTTTTGCATTTTGTGGATGAAGAAATTGTACAGCAAAGAGACGCTTGAAAGCCACATCAAAAACTGAATGCATTTGAGGAATCTTTACAGTTCCTTTTTTAGGAGTGCTGACCTTCTCAGCAAATCCAGTAATTCCCTGTTTAATCAGATGTTTCCCATGTAAACTCAAGATTAGTCCACAGCCTTCATGAACATATAAGATAAGCCAAATGATAACCCCCCCTTGTAACTTGTAACCTGAAGCAGCTGTGGACGTATCTTAAAGCTAGGATGAAGAAACATCTTATCTGGGATTTGGGATACCCTTTGTGCTACATTCCTTTCTGTCAAATGTTTCCTTTGTTCCAGTCCATTCAATCATTTTGCTAAGCTTTCCCTTATAGATAAGACTAAAGCTTTTCGATTCCGAGGAACTGGGACTTTGGAGATGTGACGATCACTGGGGACATAGGTGTAGGGCTTTGCTGAATCCTCAACACCCCTACTGTTTGCCCACATCAAACACTGATGTAAGAGACACATGACACAGAATCTAAGAGTACTCGAGGACATTAGCTCTATTTGCTAAAGGTAAATCAGGAGTCAGCTGGACCCATAGAGCCTGCCTCTGTTGGTCAAAGAGCTTGGTAGTCTTTAGGGCTTTTCACACTGCCCTTTAAATGACAGTTTACCCACACATGAAAATTATCCCATTATTTATTCACCCCCAAGCCATCCTAGGTCTATATGACTTTCTTCTTTCAGATGAATGGTGAATGGTGGTTGATATTTTGAAGCCCAAAAAAGTGCATCCACCCATCATAAAAAGCACTCCACGTGGCTCCAGGGGTTCATAAAGCCCTTCTGAAGCAAACTGATGTGTTTGTGTGAGAAAAATATCCATATTTAAAACTCTATAAACCGTAACTGTCATTCGTACGTTCACAAGAGAGTGTTGTTCCAGCCGCTGTAATCAAGCAATTGATTACATTTTCTAAAGTTTTAAATATGGATATTATTTTTACACAAAACACATCGATTCACTTCAGAAGGCCTTTATTAACTCCCTGGAACTGTGTTAAGCACTTTTTATGATGGATAAATGCACTTTTTTGGGCTTCAAATTCTTGACCACCATTTACTTCCATTATAAAGCTTGGAAGAGCCAGGACAGTTTTTTAATATAACTCCGATTATATTCGTCTGAAAGAAGAAAGTCTAGGATGGTTTGAGGCTAAGTAAATCATGGGGTAATTTTCATTTTTGGGTTAACTATCCCTTTAACTTGGGTTACTTCGCAACAGGCATTGAATCCCAATTGTTTGTATGTGCTTTGGACAGCTGTGCCGTTTCAGTGTTTGAGTCAAAAAATGTTAAATGCTGGACAGTGCGTCAACTGGAATGAAGAAGAGACCATTTTATTCTTACCCTTATAGTCCGAAAAGTTCACTGAGGGAAAACTTGATAATAAAGTCAGGAATATATAATAGAAGGATTCACAGTGCTGGAGTGCACAGTGCAAATATTTAAATAGGAATGTTAACCGGGTAGATTTGTACAGTGCGAAACGCCAGTTTATGAATGCACAGGACTAATTGTTAACCCCAAGTAAATTATGAGCAGGATACAAGATAAGCCAAGACTTAGTTTACCCCGTGTTTGAGAGCAAATATTCCCATTACTTGAATTAATTTTTCATTTGAAAAAAGAGACCAAATTAAATTACTCAAATGCTGCTCTTTCATTCGCTATATGATTATGTCTTAAACCTATATGACCCGGGGAGAATACAGCTCTTGCTAAGTGGGTTTTGCAAACACCTCCAGATTGCACAGTTCGTATGGCTGATGTGGAAGGCATGATAGAGATGAAGCAATTTCTCTTCTAAAGAGCTGGAGGGTGAGTGTCACTGTCATTTGTCTTCCTGCAGCATTTAATGACTACTACAACAATAATGAGGATATTTTATGGACTTCTCTCTCCACGGCTCATCTGCTACATGAGAATTAGCACAGAATATACGTTACAAACAATCCTGGTGATGACGGATGAAGCCTATAAGTGTTCGCCATATATAATTGGTCGTCCAGTCATAACAATCCTTATGAGAGAAAATGTATGCTATTAGTCTGAGAATTTCACCGTATCCCACAACAGATTCATCATGACAACAGCGATTACAGAACAACAGGCGTATATGCTGTATATTTGTAGTTTGAGGATAATCAAGATGTGAAAAACACCAAGATTACTCTGATTAATGGAGAGGCAAAAGCATTGAAAAATACTGACAGGAGAAAATAGAGTGGAATGATCTTATGTATGGCATCCCTTTGATACTCAGCATACAGCTGACTCTTGTATACACTGTTAGACATTTCAAAGGGTTTTTACAGTAACTTACTGGCAACACTGTTGCCAGTAAGTTACTGTAATTGAGATTTACAGTAGCAATCTGTGTTTGATTTACAGTGGCAAACTGTACTGTTTTACAGTAAATTACTGTAAAAAAAACAATTCATCAGTATACAGCTGTAATTCATTCATTTTAACATAGATTTCATTACATTTTATTATTTTTATATAGAATTCATTTTATTTTTACTCTACATAGGTACTACTGGCATTCAATTAAAACAGACACAAAAATTACAAAATATCAAATTCTTTATTTAAAACACTGCATGTATAACACTTAAAATTACAGTCTTCCAATACTGGAACAGTGCATCTTCACCATTTCTCCTGTCTTAGGACATTTTGCAGTGCATTATGTTGTATCCTCTGGATTTATCCTCACAAATAATCTTTAGGCAAAAGAAACATAATGGGGAAAAAAGACAAGCAGCCAAGGAATACAAAGCAATCTGCAAAACCCAGGTGCTGCTCCAAAACGTGGCCACCACCTTTGCTCACCATCCACTTTGTTAGTGACAGAAATGTATTCTCTGAAAAACAAGAAGTAGAAACGGCACACTTTTAAAAGGAAAACCCCATATAAAATACACAAACCTCTCAAAACCATAGTTGTTCTCTTACCATGAATTATCAGTCTCAGGATGGCTGGCATGCTCATGTCTTTCTTGATGCTTCATTGCAGCATTGCAGTTTCTTCCCTTTGAAACACAAATACAAAAAAAAAAAAAAAAAAAAAGCAGTAAATCTTAAATGCCATTAAAAACTATAACAAACTAATTCTAAAACTAGAAAAGGCAGCTAGCCATAAAACTTGTTTAACTTAGCTAACATGCGATTTTATTTTCTCAATAGGCTACTGGCCAACATTAACTACTAACACCTGAACAAAATTTCACATTAGTTAACTTAATGTTAATATAAGATAAGCGTTGCTCGTTAAAAATAATTTTAATTCGATAACTTAATTCAATAAGCTGACAAAAGTCGTTTGTAACGACAGCGTAGTTTACCATAGTAAAGTTTGTTAATGCAAAACCCACGGCACTGCTCCGCTGCTTCCATGTTTTCCTCGGATGCGAGTGGCACGGCATGCCATGACTCGATAAAAGACAATATAGAACCCATTATATATACTATCTACAGTGGATGCGGACAGTAAAGTGATGCCTCGGTATATTTCTGACGTACAAATGTACTCCAAGCGCTCGCGCTGTTTCTGACTGAAGGACAAATGGATTTTCCAATCATTACAAGCGACGTAACACGTCCAGTGTAGTCAGTCCTAAGCTGTTGCTGCGTTGTAGACACAGTGTAGGGCAAATCGTGTCAATCCAAATGTAAGAAATGAGGAAAATAAAACAACCTCAATAGAATGGCGCCAAAGAGGCCGTTACGGCAAATACAGTAGTATACAGCAATTTTAAAAAATACAGTAAGTCCCTGTATGTGGGGTCTGACGTCACAGAAAATTCCAATGATGCAAAGGGTATTACAGTTATTTACTGTAAAGGGAATTTGCAGTATTATACTGGGTGATATACAGTAAATAACTGTAGAAATTACAGAAATGTCTAACAGTATAGGATTTCTTACCATATCATTCAAAGACAGCTCATCTTTAGTATTTCCTGTCAATTAACTTGTTAAATAAGTCCCTGGAAAGTTGTGGTGTCATATTCTGAAGTTTGTAATTTGCAAAAGACTATTTGATTTGTTATTAATATCGTAATTTCAAAGTTCAAGGGAAATTTTCAATGAGAAATTTCAAGTTTAACACTCCATTTAAAAGAATTCATTTGCAGTAGGCCTATCCTTTTGTCAGGCTACCCAGATTTTTTTTTTCCGAATACCAGGCTACTTTTGTCAGACATGTTTAAAATCTCACTCACATGAAGACTCCAGTAATAGCAGTCATAATCACAGATTTATTCGACATATATGGAGAAGGATTCTGTCTGATTGTTTCCAATTTGACTACAACTTCTTTGAGGTAAGTGTATATATTTATACTACCGTTCAAAGTTTGGGGTCAGTAGGTTTTTTCTTTCTTTCTTTCTTTCTTTCTTTCTTTCTTTCTTTCTTTCTTTCTTTCTTTCTTTCTTTCTTTCTTCTAAATTCTTGAAAGAAATTAATTATTTTAATAATTTTATTCAGCAGTATACAAGTACATACTATACATTATAAAGTAAAAGTATAATATAATAGATGTCCACTTTTAAATAAATGTTCTTTTTAAACTTTCCGTTCATCAAAGAATCTTGAAGAAAAATGTATCACAATTTCCACAAAAATAGTTAGCAGCACAACTGCTTTTGACGTTGATAATAATAACAAACGTTTCTTGAGCACCAAATCAGCATATTAGAATTATTATTGGATGTTGAAAATTCTATGTTCTTATGAAATGAATAAATTATTATTATTATTATTATTATTATTAATAATAGAAAGCAGTAAATTTTAATTGTAATATATATATATATATATATATATTTTTTTTTTTTTTTTTTTTTTTTTTTTTTTTTACTGTATACTGTATCGCATTAAATAAATTCAGCCTCGGTGAGCATAAGAGACCTTCAAAACCAATTTAAAACATCTTACCGACTCCAAACTTTTGAATGGTAGTGCATATATGTTCCAGATGGAATGAGATGGTTGATGAAATACCACAAACTAATGTGGCACAACTGAATTCACCCCTGCATCTTTAAACCTGCG
Source organism: Spinibarbus caldwelli (assembly GCA_039654775.1). NCBI lineage: Eukaryota > Metazoa > Chordata > Actinopteri > Cypriniformes > Cyprinidae > Spinibarbus > Spinibarbus caldwelli. Next base: position 26,008,907 of record CM077220.1, on the reverse strand, counting down.
CTCTTAATTCTGCTTCATCGTTCTTCATTGCTCTGGCACTCTACAGATGAAAAAGCATCACATTTATAGACTGAATGGTCATGCTCCAAAAGTTCAATTAAGGAAAAACATTCCACTCAACCTTTATGTGATAGGATTACCAGATACATTTCAAAAGAATGAGGAATTCTATCAAGTACTCTCGTAAAACCCTCATCAAAAATCTCCATCATCTTACAACCACTGAAAAGAAGAATTACAACATGACAATGAAAATGCTATGCTTTCAGAACAATTTAAAAAATATCTGTTTTCAGCGCCATTTCTTTGCTTAACTGAGAATATAAACAACTTCTGCTGCAAAGTCATTAAGATGTTTGTTGCAGAAATGTGAATATTCTATTAGCTGAAACAGATGTGATCTCAAGATTACTGCATTAATTTGTACATCTAAACTATAAAAAAGATTAATGAATTAACATCTCTATCTATCTATCTATCTATCTATCTATCTATCTATCTATCTATCTATCTATCTATCTATCTATCTATCTATCTATCTATCACATTTGTCTTGATTATTTTCACAATACTCCAAATTATCCCACAAAATTATCCCAAATTTGGTTTTGAATTGCGAGAGGGGAAAAGAGCTCATGTGACACACCCTCAATCATGGAGGCACAGACTGGGAGCCAGAAGCCTGCCTCAGGTACTCGTCCCATCATTCTTTCTCTCAACACAACTGATGTAATTAGTACCATGGCACCACACTGAGCCTAGTGATGACCAAATTAGTGCAACACAAACAAGAGGCAGAAGGTTAACTGCCGTGTGATGCCAGCTTGTTTTGATCGGAAGTTCTTCTGCAGTGCTGAAGTTACGTGGGGACTCTTGCTTGACAATGCTGTCAGATTCCTGGGGCGAAACGAGACACTTTCTACCCTCACACAACCGTCTTAGCTGTTTCATCATTTGTAAATGACACATTATTATTCTGTCTCCCCACTGCCTGATTCCCTCTTCTCATTAGGGATTTGATTTATTTATTTATTTATTTAGTTTTATTTTTTTTTTTTTTTTCTCAAGCACTTTGAGCCCCTTGAGCTGTTTGACAAGTGCAAAGGATGTTGGTGACAAAATGAGAACAAAAGAAAGGCACGGTTACAATGTTGAGATTTTTTCCCCCCAGTCACTTTAACTTCTCAAATAAACCTGTCATTTACAGGACTGAAATTATTACCAAAACAGATTATTTTATTTTATTTTATTTTATTTTATTTTATTTTATTTTATTTATTTATTTATTTATTTATTTATTTATTTATTTATTTTGTTGCTACACATTACATCATACGATGGATTTCACATGTGAAACAAACAATGAGTAATTTAAACAATCTCAATACACTAGCATTTATTTTGTTAAGAAACAAATCATTGTAGAGCTCTCAAATTACACACATTGATTTAAATACCAAAGAAATATGAAAGAAATCAGCAGGAAATTAATACAAGACACAATGCCTATATACTGTAATATATCCATCCCTTTCCATCTTATTTATCAAATAATCAGGCTACTCGTAATTTAACTGATGATTTGAGATTTGATGTGGCCATACTATTATTGCAAAGACATATTTTTTTTATTATTATTATTTTATTATTTTTCTTGCTTGGCCAATTGGCACTCAACTAGATATTTGATTCTTGATTGATGGATAACTTGCATTCAAGCCACATGTTTTTAGAAATGAGAGTTAGACACACCTACCAAAAAAAATAAAATAAAATAAAAAAAATCATTATGGAGATATTGTATCAATACACAATCATTATGGAGATATTGTATTAATATGCCCCACAATACTGATTTAATTGTGTGCATTTGGCTTGAATTGGTTCAAGTAAAATGTGGTGGATTGTATCTCTGTTTTTCAAAATGTCAGCTTAGCTGTGAGAGATGTGTTTGAACAATCCAAATCAGAAATAAATACAATGAAGGCAAAATAAATCACAAAAAAGTAGTAGTTGCTGTGGGCCTCTGTCAGCAGACAAAGAATGGTGTGGTGAAAGCTGTAAGACAGCAGGGTGGGAACAACAATGAGACAGATGTGGGGGAGAGAGACAAAGATTGCATCTGCTTACAGACGTGTACACACCACAACAACTGTGCGTGACTGATGCTCTGACACACAGCATGGTATTTTTTCTGCAATGAAAAAAAATATATTAATAATAATAAAGTAAGAAAAAAATACAAACAGAACCTGAACCTGCATAAACCATTATTTTTGTATGTTTCATCCTGTCTAAACAATATTCTGTACGCTCTAAAAAATGCTGGGTTAAATACAACCCAGTGCTGGGTATAATATGGACAAACCCAGCGATTGGGTTGTTTTGACCCAGTGGTTGGGTTACTGCCCAGAAGGTTGGGTTAAACATTTAACCCAACTGTTGGTTGAAAACAACCCAATCGATGGTTTTGTCCGTATTTTACCAAGCACTGGGTTGTTTTTAACCCAGCATTTTTTAGAGTGTACAACTATTATAGTATAGTATAATACTATTATAGTAAAAAGAAAAGTTAATTAAAATACCATTATCACATAACTAATAATTTGTGCTGGTTTTGTATGTGTTTCTTGATTTGGTACATCCAATGTACAAAACAAAGCACAAAGATCATCCATTGAAATTCATATTGCAATACACTTTTCCATGTTTTAACATAGGCACAGACACACACACACACACACACACACACACACGCACATATACAAGACAGACTGCTACAACCCTGCAAATGACCTGAAGTCCACCACAATTCAGATGAGATGTGCTTATATGGATTCCCATCACTGCCGTACGAGTAAATACCTCATGCCTGCTCAGAAGCGGCAGGTTAATCCACTGTCATCCAAAGCCCCAGCGATTAATCAGCCACAGTCAATCCATTATTATTCCTGTTTACTCTTTGAAGAAAAAATTAAACTGAAGGTCCCACAATAAGCTTAGGTGGAATTACATGTGCAAACCAAAAATGAGATTCAGAAATGATTTACAGTGAGGGCCAAAAACAGTGCATGCATCTAATATTTAGAGAGATTAAATCTTATCAGAGAGGGTTATCTGAAATTAAATATCAGGACAGATCGGTAAATGGCCTAGTACTTCAAAATAACCCTAACAAAGTACAGAGAAGTTGTAATATACTCCAGCTCACAAAGGCCCACAATAGGTCTAGCTACATATAATGATTATGAGATACTCGCAACTTACTTCGTTTCATTGAACAGCATCTAGAGTTCATTTCTCTTGGTTCTAAATGAAGTAGAACATAGTGGCTGCCCTTTTCACTCTGACTAATAACATCTAGTAGAGGAAGCAAGAGTTTCTGGCTGATTAGAGCTAGTAATATATTTATTAGCATTTGCAGGACAAAGTCAATCCATCATAGACAACATATTCAGGATAAAAGAGAAGAGTGATTGATTTTGGCTTAACTCAGCTGATCCGAACAATGAATCAAAGATGCAGTGTGGTACGATAAAATAACTGAGACGCAACCTTCCTTTTCAACTACCTCTGCATCTGATGCACTTCATTCCACTGCCTCACACTGATGATGACCCTATGACCTAATAATGTTTCGAAAAAGCAAAGAAAAAGAAAGAACACTGAGGTGCGTAAAAATCTTCTTTCTTTAAAATGAGATGCACTTAAATCTCCCATCTTATAAAATGTAAATGCAGGGTTGATCCTGAGGAAAATATTCTCTTGTTGTTTAATAACTTGTCTTTTAGATTTCATCCCATCAACACCGTCACAAAGCTGCCTTCCAGTATCAGCACAGTTTTACAGGCAGTGCTTGGTGGCTTACTTACAATTTGTCATCCGTTTCTGATTACAGATTACATGATACAAATTGTAGATATAGCAGTTAGTAATCTAGGTTACTCATTTTAGGTAATGTAATCTGAATAGTTTTATGTATTTAGGTCATGTATTCCGACTAGATTACTTTTAGATTACTTTTTACCTAACTTGTTTTAAACTTAACATTAAATATACCACAATGATATATGGAGAGAGAGAGAGAGAGAGAGAGAGAGAGAGAGAGAGAAAAGAAAAGAAAATATGCTTCATAAATGCACTAAACATTACATAATTCCAGGTTTTCCCAAACTGGGTCTAAGAAGAACTGCAGAGGGAATGATTGAGTTTATAAAATCTAATAATTACTTAATTCATAAAAATGTAAAATAAAAATAAATTGTTTTAAAATAATAATAATAATAATAATAATAATAATAATAATAATAATAATAATAACAGAACACTTGAACACTAAAAATATAAATATGTATTTTGTTTACCTGCATGTCTATGACTATTAACTGACAACAGAGAAATTTGAATGGGTACATGTATTGTTGAATTATTGAAATATTAACTTCTTCATGGATATTTCAACTACATATTTTATGTCAAAGGTATTTGGCAGAGAGAGGAAAAAAGAAAAGAAAAAATAAAACCTTTGGGAATCCCTGCATTACATGATATTATAAACATGAAAACAGCAATGACACTACACATCCAACATTTTCAAAGCTAAATGGTAAGACCCACAGCAGCGCTCTTAAAAAGGAAACTTTGAGAAAGAGAAAAGAAGAAATAAGGAAAATTAAAAAATTATGAATAATTTGCTGCCACTTTGTGAATATGTACACATGTAATCCATAAGAAGTAACTGTAATCTGATTATAAGCATTTTATATATCTAATAATTATGAGTACTTATTTATTTATTTTTGAATTACATAACCATTACATAATCCAGATTACATGTAATCAGTTACTACACAGTGCTGCTTACACATTATCCTTATACTGCATCTCTTCACCTCAACTGTGTATGGATTGCTAGTTATAAATATAAGTACTTCCTCAAGCATTCTGTGTTTTTTGATAGAATTGCTATTTAAATGGTAATTCCTGCCAAACTACATAATTTAATATAATCATATTGCCCTGTACAGAGAATTACATATTTTGTCATTAGGTATGGTTTTGTATTGACAACCCAGACTACATGCATATTATCTTACAAGAGGGATTTATTTTGCTTTATTCCATGCTATAATGACGTCTTCACACTAAATTGGCTTGCTAGCCTAGCGTTATACCACCGAGACTAAGAAAATCAAGATTAAAAGCAAATAGAAGTGTTTTTTTTACAAATGGCTCAAAGCGTTTTTGAATTTTGAATCAGACTTGTGAAATTATGTGAGAAGAGAAGCACTTCAATCCAGAGCCTTCTCAAGATTCTGGTCATTTACCGATTTTTTCTCCCTGTGGTGAATAAAATGGAAAGCATGGAACCTTCAAAGAGACATCTAAAGTGCTGGCACACTGAATTAGAGCTAGTTCGAAGTTTTAGAGATGAGTTGCCCATGCAACAAAGACCAAACCAGGCACAAATGTGCTGCATGCTCTATACAGGATTTCAAGAAATTATTCCAAACAGAGGGTAGACTCCAAGAAAAAGGTATGAAGTGGCAGCCTTTATTGTTAGTGTGCAATGGAATTTAGGCATCTACTTTAGTCATTGTATAAGAAAACAGTTCCCGCTCAGTTGCTTCCCAACAATTCGATATGCTTGTCAAATGTCTGAATGCATTTTAAATGTCTAAATGGGATCTGGGAAAGTTGGCAACCATGTCCTCTTTCCTGAGATACTTCCACCAGATATACAGCCAGTAGTGTGGATCACATACAGGATTAAGTAAGTGTACCTCTTATGGAAGGGTGGGTTTCTCTCTGAATCTGTCACCTGCTTGAGTTCTGCATTAGTGGCAAATTGATTTCTTGGTGCAGTGAAGGCACAGCCTGTGGAGATGTGGGCTCAAACCCAGAGGGGACTGCCATCTGTGGACACTCAATCGATGTGAGATTGTGGAGTGGAGAGAAAGATTGACAGCATCAGAAATAACGAAATGGGGCAAGAATGTGAGCAATGTGATATGGCTTAAACTTATAGGTGGAAAGTTACCGAGAAGATGAGTTCAATCTCCAGTCCTTTGTTACAGGCTTCGAGGGCACTTAGATGACAAACATTTCCACAGTATGTCAAATAAATCAGTACAGTAAAACTCTACTCACCTACCTGCTGAAAATATTTAGATTCAAAACTTATAATAGGATACAGGATATCTGACAAGAGATTTCAGCAGTTGGGACATACTGGAATCATTTTCTGCCTAAATGACCTTCACAAGGGTAGAGCATTTTGCTAATTACTATATATACTGGTTCTAGTGACCTTCTTTTGTCAAAGAAAAGAATTAAAAGGAGAGATGTGGGCCCTTAAAACCCAATTTTAGCTCAGTGAAGGTCAGAACAAAGTGGCTGTGTCCCCTCCCAAGACTATCAATAATTTATACATTTGTAAAGGTACGTCTCAGTTTTAATACCCTAACCAATTTAGAGCTGAATCTATTCACACGAGGCATGCAGATATATCCAGCCTTGAGGGGTGCACAGATTTAACCCTTGGCTTGATGAGAGAGAAGACTTTACAAGCAAACAGTGTCTGACACATTTGGAATATTTTTAGGAACAACAGTTTTAAAAAGAAGAACACGTTATTATTTCATTGTTCCATTACACAATATGCATGGAAATGTTTTATCATCAAAGCATAACAAGTATAAAATACATACAGAATACCAATGAGATCATGCTAAACACTGAATGAATGAATATGGCTGACAATTAATATATTAATTGGGTACTTTTAAACCAAAGTTATACTACTTTTAAATATTTATTTAAAGACAATTTAAAACATTTCTTTCCAACTATAATAATTTGTTTAGAAGGTAGTAATAGTTTCTCTTTTTTTCTTTTCTTTTTTTCTGATAAGATGAAAGAACTTTTCAAAGCATAGTTTAGCTCAAATTCAAGCTTTCATGTTGATGTACTGCACAAGTTTCAAAGTGTCAAGTCACAGAAAACACATCAAGTTTCATGATTATGTTATGAAAATTATAAAAAATTATGTGTGTAATGAAGTTTCATGATTTATTTAAAAAAATAAAAAATTTTTAAAAAATCCATATGAATTTTTATGGAGCTACTTGATCTGCCCTCAGAGAAAAACTGAGCTCTCAATGGCTATTGTATATTTTCCAAAGAGTATGTGGGGCAATTCAGACAGCAACTGATTTATCACACAAATATTACAACTGGATCTGGAACTCCTTTGTCAAATATTATGTTTATCATTTTAAAATCATGATTTATTTGCACTTGTGGAGAAGAACCATAGAGGAAAGGAAACTTCATGAAAGGAAAGATAAATTAGAACTGGACTGTACTTTTAAAAATTAAATAAAAAGCTCTAATCCATAATTAAAAAGGATTTTTATTCAGGCAAATTAAACTGTATGAGATATCTGCAAATGCACTGAACAACTAATGACTAATTAGCTTTAAATTGCTTTATTCAGTGTTTGAATAATTGAATCTGAAGTTAAAGAATATATGGGAAAATGTTCCTCGAAAAAGAACTGAAAGACATACAGTTTAAATGTATTTGATTTTGGTGGCCCCCAAAACAATAAACCCATCCATGCTTACAAAATCTCTACAACTTTTCAATGTAACTTCCATTTGACTGTCCAGGAAATGTCTGCAGTGCTGTAATATTAAATCTGTTATGAATCTTCATTTTCCCAGTATCTCTACTTTAGCTTTTCCTTTGCTCTCTCTATGTAACAATCGGATTATCAGCAACCTAAAAAGAGAAATATCTAGTTGTCTCCCCCAACAAAGTAATTCATTTTTGATGTTGCTTTCAAAAGGGTTACAGATGAGGTTAGGATTAAGATGGGGGTTTGGGTTGGAGTCGCCTAATTCTACGAGACGGGTTTTTACTTACGAACATTTGCACACTAAACACTTTTTATTTCTATAGACGAGTACTCCAATATCACATAGTGATGGTATTATGAAGTCCTATTGAAATGTCTGATAAAACGACCACCCTTACTCAAAGGAACTTCAGAGGGCTTTTGATACAGGTCATTAGACTTCAGCTGGCTGGGATCAGACAAAGTGACCATAAGCCATCAGACTAATCTGCTGATAGCAGTGTGACAGGGTAGCCATTGTGACATTCTATTTCTCACTTCCATTCCACTGAAGATGAATATATCACCAGTGTCTCCCATTAGCAGGGGCCATGAGCTCATTTCTGTATTCACGCTGTCATTCACCCTTTTTTCTTTCTGAGGTTAAAACAATTTGTACTTTCACTCAGAGCAGCGGAATGCTCCTTATCCAGCATTTAATTAGAATTCGGTGGTCTATAAGTAATGAGCCTAGCCTTTATCTTTCTATCCTGAAATTGTAGTATATGATACAATACTACCATAAACAAGTTTTACATACAAGCTATGTTAAAGAGAATGCTAATCCATTGTTTCACTGTTAAAATTAGGGATTAGATTGCCATAAAACTAAATTCTTTGCTGTTGGTTGCTAGGTTGGTAAAAGCTAGAAAAGGCTGTGCATTTTTGCAGAAATTGTCCATAATATGTCATCCTTTACTGGCAATGATTCTATTCAAAAGCTAATGGGATAATTGGAGAGAAAAGGCTTCAAAACAAAGTGAGAGTAGGAGAGATGGGAAAGGAAAGAGGAATAGAACAAAAAAAGAAAAAGAGAACATTTTATGGTCCGATTGTTCTGATGATTCAGAGCTGACCTATGCTTTGGTGGCACTAGAAGCAAATAATTCATTCAAGCTTATTCTCTTGAATTTAAATTTAAACTCTGCACCTGCTATGAAGACTCCATCACATTTTGATTTCACAAACTTGGGGGCCATTCCAAAAGGACACGTTCTTGTGTTTAAAAACAGATTCAGGGGTCTAAAGGAACACTTTTAGATTTCAATAAGGTGTCATAAGGTGTCTTAATAAATGCAGCGAAATTCCTTTAAAAAAAACAGTCTTATTTATATGATATAATGAAAAATGTAAGAAATATAACATACTTCAATATTTAGTTTTCAGTGTGTGTATTATTTCACTTTTCAACTGTATTCATGCAGTTCAAGTCATGTGTCAAGCATTTTTTTGTTTGTTTGTTTTGTTTTGTATAGCTTCAGAGATGTTTATCACAGTGTGAACTCCGAGTAAGGTCAAGCAAAGACCCTCAGCTCTGGACACCACTTAAACAAGTGCATGTGTAAAACAGTCTGGAAATTATTTTTAACGGGCCATTTCCTTAAGCTTTCTAAACATGACTGATTGTGTCCTCTGCTTTGCCTGCAGACAATAAAGGACATTTATCTTCTTGGAGGTTTGACAGCTTCCCAGATTTGTGTGACACTGTACGAGATGCTGTGTGTGTTGTGGTTGGTGGGGCGATGGGGGGCGGAGATTGGATAGGGGGTCTGTTTTTGTCTTCTTTGTCTTCTGCTTTGCTTTGATTTCTGATGCTTTGGTTTAAAGAACCCCTGCATGAGCACAAATGGTCACACTATTTAATATATTGACATAAAAGAGGAATGACTTTATTCTGATACTATGCACAAACAACTGAAATGGTTTTCACTGTAAAGTAAAAGAAGGATGATCGATAGCAGATGTCCCATCTTGAACCAGTCGCTATGTGTTTGATCTGACTCCAGTGATCATTAACTAATCCCTTCCAGGTGTCCAGTTTACACACATACTTTTGCAGAGTAGCGATCCATAGTGTTCAGCTCTCCTAGGAAAAAAAGGGAGAGTGAACTTTTTAACTGTGAGGCTTTGTGCCATTCCATTTGCTTCTAGGATATGCCTCTGGATGCTGGCAGGGAATGGGTGGATGTTTTGAACATGCTTCAACTCCGGAAATGTCTTAATGTTCTTACTCGCAAAAGACCACATGGGAGGTCTTCATTTAGAAATATATAATTCCTAAAAAAAAAAAAAAAAAAAAATTGTAAAGAGAACCCCCATACAGACTGACATATATGTTAAGATACACCACTGACAAAGATAAATTGCCATTGAAATTTCTCCATGCAGGTTTAAGACCCACTAAGTTAGAGCTGTAGTTTCACACAGAGCATTAATACTAGTCTATGCCCTCATGAAGTGACCTGTCAGGAGGAATAATTGTTGCCCGCAGCCTCTCCAGCAGAGATACTTGTTATTTGTCACCTGGATGTACTTCCTTGGCTCCTCTCCAACTCCCACATTAACTTAACCAAGTCTCTTTATTCTTGGCATGATTTGACTTCAAACGAAGCAATAACTTGCTCCAGTTGTCTCTCACTCAATACACTTTATGTACTGTCTAACAGTTTCATTTTTTTCCCTGTCCACGTCTGTGTATATCAAACCATCTCTGAACAAGTCATCAGATCTACAGTATGGCAAATCCTGTAGACACAGTGATCACTGCATTCTGTACATCAATAAACAATTGCCTCTTATTGCAGTGGTAATAGATCATTTGGGTAATCAGAAGTGGCTCTTCTTGTTTTAAGATGATAATGGGACGAGTGTGGATGGCAATATTGTTAGCTGTCAGCTCTGATGGATGGCAAGGTTTGCTGTCAATATTTTCTCATGGCAAAAGATGAATGATGCATTTAGCTATAGATAAACTATGAATCTGTGATCTCTGGTGTTTGCGGTGACAACAGGGCTAATTTGATATGTGAAATAAGTTATTGAACATAAAATGAAGCCTCTGAGGACCAATGGATCCAGGTTAAGGGTATTGCATTAATTTAATAAATATATGGTAATCTGTATTTGATAAACAGAACAAAGCAAAAGAATGGCATCTGCAATAGAAATCATCTGAGTACTCATGCACGGCCTGTACTTAGACCACACAATGCTGAGGGTTTTTTTTTTTTTTTTTTTTTTCATCTCTACCTGTATGCAACTTAAACCCATATGCATTATTCAGTAGGAATAGACCACACTGTCCCATTTATCAATATCCATAAAATTCTTCAAACAAGTGAGTCTCCATGGCCAATAGAATCATATTATACACTTTTTGGCAGAAATGCAGGGTAATGAATTTAAAAGAGAGAGCTTAAACATTGCTCAGTCCAGGTTATGCAAAAGTCTACTCGTGAGTGGAGTGGCTGGCTAGATTTGGACAAGGCTATAAGTATCTGTTTAGCTTTAAATGGGAGAGTACAGTCTTTCTCCAACCTATACATATATATTATATAGTGTGTGTGTATGTACAGTATATATATATATATATATATTATTTTAGAGGTCATCGTAATTATAAATCCTGTCTTGTCATCATTTTCCTCTGTTTTTTAAAGGTAGGCTATGCATATTTTAAGCTGATAAAGTCTATTTTATCATGCATTAAAACCGAAATTCTTTGTAGCTGTGGCATTTAGAGAAGAAATGTTCTTACTGCAGAGCCTTTCAATTCTCTTCAGTGCTGATTTATGGAGATGAATAATGTGAAGAGATTCATTGAACACAACAATTCACAATCACACCTTATTATAGAAAGATAACCTTCCCTTATATGTGACCCTCAATTCCAGACATGATCACAACTAGGAAAAAACAAACAAACAAACAAACAAAAAAACCCTTCTGTGTGTTGTGACATCATATTTAATTAGTAATAATAAAAAAAAATAAATAAATAAAATAAATAAATAAATAATTATCGAAATTAAACAACTTTTAGGAAAAATGTGTCAGAATACTATTGTTTCATCATCATGAAACCATAGTGCATCAACATCCTTCCACACACCAGTGTAATCTGTCTCTCAACACTGCACAGTGAAAGCGCCTGGCCTCTTTTTAATCGACATGTTTGGTGTGGAGGGACCCTGGTGCAATAATGGCAACATAATGCATGCACCATTTTCCAGCGGCCCAAGGCACCAGCCATATGCCAGCTTTTATCTCTGGAGTGAGGCAGAAAGAGTGTGATCGATAGGGCATCTCTCACTCAGGGGAAATATGTGGCTATGGTTTCTTGCTGGAGCCACCATGCATTGAAAATCATGCGAAAGTCCACAAATTTCATCCCATCCCCCATTAAAAGAGCAGTGTCGAAACATTCAGGATTCCCCTAATCGCTCATAATTGCCATCCTGACCTAATTAGTTGAAATGAGCAGTCCATCTCACTGGATGTCTTCACTTAGGACCTTCTGCATATTTGTATGAAATTACTTGGTGTTAAGAACGAGAAGATACTGACTTGCTCTCTTTTGGGTGTCTCTTCATGAACTTGTGAAAGGTTTGACCTGGAAATCACTGCATGCTTAATTTTACTAGATCTGATCATTTAGTTACGAAATTAAAAAGCCTAAAAATGACAGTAAACTGGGTCCAGCCTTGTTCTGGACCACCGGCATTCATTCTTGTGCTGAAAACAGTTGAAACTTTCTTCAAAATGAGAGTAAGAGTATGAATTTTCATTAGAAGAATCATGCTGTCAGAAGCAACAAGTCTTTAAATAGGTCAAAACATTAAAGTGGGAAAGGTGACTAGCGTTGAACTTGTCTAACTTGACACAACATTTGTGTTAAATGTGTGCAAATTAAGCATTTGCCCAGATGACACAGGTATGGCCCTGCAGAGCTATCGGAAACTCAGGCGGCACAATGCCTAATTTGCATTACAAGGACGCAGCTCCCTCCAGGCCAGAAAGATGGCAGAGTTGTGCTCCACACCCACACTCTTCTGATGAATAAATAATATATCCACCTCCACCTCGCATCTGAATGATCAGAGTGTAAGTTCTTCAGGACGTAAACGCAATGGAGCAACACATCTTACAGTAAGTATTTCTCTGTCAAGGGAAGAGGGTTGGGTCAGGTTGATAACAATAGTGGGAGGTTTGGGAAATCAGCGGAAGGGATCCTTGAGGTTTCCCCCTCAAGGCTTCGTTGAAAGTAAGACATGTCTCTTGAGTGTAAAATAAAATGATGTGTATCAAAATGGAAAGTAAATGGTGTAGGTGAGAAGTATGAGTTTGTTGAACTTCTAAGCATGGTGGAAAAATGTACAGACACTTTACCTCTAAATATATGTCAATATTCTGTGAGTTTATGCATTTTTGCGTTATACGTTTAAGTTTAAAAATATTGTCCTTAAAAACAGTCTCACTTACTGATGAGTTAGTGTTTCTAGCCATTCATTTCAAGTTCTTTTAGATTTATACTTGTCTGAAAGTGGTAACATCTGAGTGGGTGAGTATTATCTCTGCAAATAGTCGCATCCATTTCCACAGGCCTGTTTGAGGACCGACTGCAAACACGATAGGCAGGCATTATCTCATTGACAGGGTCAGCCAATCACGGTGCATTTTTTATGGTGGCTTTTTAACTCCGTCCTCAGAGAAAACGTCCCTCTGTGAAAACTTTTCCAATTGCAAAGTACAAAAATGAAGGCATAATTAATTCATTGGCAAGTTATTACTCGCAATAAAGCCTTTCAAAGTTATAACAAATGGTCTACAGCCAAGAGTGTAATGAAGTTTTGTGGTCATGTGCTGGGGAAAAAAAAAGTGTGTGTATATATATATATATATATATATATATATATATATGTAATGAAAATGTCATGGTTTAAGTAACTAATTAAAATTATAACGTAACAGAAGATGGCAAACTTCAGGAAAAAAATATAAATAAAAAAATAAATAAAAAAATAAAATTGTTAAAATATTATAATGACTGCACTGTACTCTCAAGTGTTTCTCAAGTGTAATTATTGTAACGTAATCAAGAGAATTACTGAGCTGTTGTAAATAGCTATGATATCCAATCTTGTAAATTCAATCGTAACTTCTGAACATGAGAAAAAAAATACATTTATTATTATATTATACAAAAATATGAAAAACTATATATATATATATATATATATATATATATACATATACTTAATAATGAGGTGAGGTGTTGATGAGGATGTGCAAAGGAAACCCGTGGCTTTCATTATGTATACTGAGGAGAATTCACTAAACACTTTTGTGCTGTATTCAGTGCAACCCCCTGCAAATTGCATTCAGCACAGTTTTTGGGGGCATGTTTGTTTCATTACCTGATTTGCATAATTCCTTTAGTGAATCGGTTACTAAAACAATGCAGACAGCACGTGCAAATAAACGACACTATCAGTGGGGCACAATTTATTCTGAATTCCTCCCTACAGGAATTACTTTTTCAAATGTTCACTCCGGTTTTGACAATTACTGAGCAGTTTTGAATATTGATTCTTGGAATTTAATTGACCTATTTTCATTGTCAATCTTGGAGGTCCTCAAACTGTTATTTCCCTGCAGTCCAGTGTGTTATTGAAAACAAATCTCAAGAAAACACCCTGGAGAAAGGGCTACAGAGGTCAAAGCTTCACATCACTGTCATCTATAAAAGATAGCTGCTCTATAATAGCCAACTGGATAAACAACACCTACTGTTTCAGTGGGTTTCTCTTCTCATCCAGTTATTCAGTTAGTTTACTATATTTGTCAGCAATTTATTGGCATATGGAGAGAATAAGGGTCGGTTCACACAGAACATTGCTGCATTCCACACGGTGCTGATTTTAATAGCCGTTCTCTGTAAACATGCACTTCTAGATCAATTGTTTGCACCATGACTACGTTTTTAAGATGTTGTGTCAAATTAAATAAAGTTAAACTTTTTCCTCGGTGATGCGTCTAGCATTATAAAAGCAAAGACACGTTCTGTGAACGCCCTTAAATCTATTTGGCAACCGCAATAAATCAAAATGATCAAAACAGATTAATTAAATTCTCAAGGACAAAGACTCTCCTCTACAGAGCTCAATACTGTGACTCTTAGCAGGTGCCATCCGTTGGAATCACTCTGCCTCCACCTATAAAGTTTTTTTTTTTTTAATTAATTTTTTTTTTTTTTGAGCTGTAGATTCATGCAGCTTGCATGTTGCGTGTGCTGTATGTCACTTCCGACACAGATGCGCACAGGTTACGTTCTTTGCAGAGCCCTGATCGTGTGTTAAAGTACAACATGAGAACGAGCACTGTTCATCCATTGGCCTCTCTGGAACTATTTAAAATCTAGAAATGACATGGATTTTCTAGTATTAATAAATTAACTTGAAATAATAATAATAATAATAATAATAATAGTAATATGTAAATTATAAATAAAATATCTAGCCTATATATGTTAAAATACAGCAAACTGAACATGTATTTAGAGAAAATATCAATAGTCTACTCTAATTTCTTTAGTATGTCTAAATTATACATAATTGCAGTTATCATAAAAATATATAGGCTGGGTGGATTTTTTTATTTTATTTTATTCATTTATTTATTTTTGCTATTAATTGATTAATTAATTGATTTATTCATTCATTGGTAAATTTAAGTATTACTGATTATGAAAATTCTTGACAATTTACAAATGTGTCTCTGTAAATAAATGCAAACATTGCTAATTACATAATCATAGCTTTGTATTTTTTTCTGTATTAAAATATAATAGATATGTAAATTAAAATATATACTACTAAATATATTAATTTTATTAAAGGCTATATTTAGGAATAGTAATACGATAAAATAATTGTGATAATAACAACAACAACAACAACAACAATAATAATAATAATAATAATAATAATAATAATTATTATTATTATTGTTATTATTATTATCACCATCATTTCTTTTTATTATTTTTACTGATCTATTTCAAATCCAGCTTTACTGAAGCTTCATATACCTCATTGATTTTTCTGTGACTGATATATATTATAGTAATACTGCTTCTGCCTATTTAATGTTTTATTTCTGGGGCTCAAAGTCTCTAATAGTGTCATATTTCATATTACACAATGTCATAAAGTATCAACCTGTTATTGCAAAATACATTTTACAATTTTGAGCTTTTAAAATGGCATTGGGCAATCTGGGACCCCAAACACTTGAGTTATATTAAAATATATCTTGAACACTGCTGGTGATTCTCAAAACCATTTTGTTCTGTTTGTACAAGAATTGTAGGCTATTATATAGAAGGGCCCAGTCCTACATTTATTAATTTAGCAGACACATTTATCCAAAGTTTAGCTCCAACCCTAATAAAACTCACCTAAACCAGCTAATATCAAGGTCTTCAGGATCAGTCGAAACTTCCAGGCATGAATGTTGGAGCAGGTTAGATCTAACTTTCGGAGGAAGGTGGGCCTCCCGGAGCGGAATCAGACACCTCTGGTATTATACTGTAGATGTATAAAGGGCCAAACCCTGATGCAAATATACTCCATAGTTTTATCTTTCGTATGGTAAATCGTTTTTAAAAGAGATGGCTCTTGCTGCTGTGCCCTTTCTGTGGTCTACAAGGTTGCTGTAATTATGTATCACCAGGGATTGTTATTATTCATATTTGCTGCCATGAAAAATTGCTTCAGAACCACTTTTCGACCGAATGCAACGAGCGACACAAATGAGTAAGTGCCTATCATCCCCACCATCGTCAAACACTCCAGAGGATTCTCTGCCTATCTTCACCCAAAAGAAGGTCAACACATAATAATTGTGCACTCCAAATGGCCTGTTTTATTCATTTGTTTAGTCTGACATCTGAAAGTTAAGGGTGTGTGACATTTGGTGTGTTAAAACAATAAGTGATAGATTTATTGTCAGCTTCATGGACTTTACTGCTGAAATACCATTCATCGGCGTGGAGACATTGTAAGCTGTAAACTGATGCACATTATTCTGAGTGCTGAGTTTTAGAAGCCCTTGATAGGGAATGCTCCTTTAGGTAGACAAAAGCCTGCCATCAGTGAGCAATGCTAACTGCCTGAAGGCTTCTCAGTGAGACACAGCAGCATTATGCTAAGTCTGCTTGAGGAAAAAAAGGAAAGGGAAAGAGAAAGGAGACCGAGAGAAGATTACAATTCTGCTCTGCAGCTGCGCAGAATTAATGCACTCGCGATTGGTTTCAGTTGAGTCGAAGAAGAAAGCCCTTCACCAGGGCTTTGCTCGTATTTCATGTTGTCTCCCTTTGTGGCTGACATCAGTGAAAATTAATGTATTCAGAGATGTCCTGAGTGCTTAGCAAGTGATTGATAAGATGATGCAGCTGAGGTTTAAATGCTACTCAGGGAACAGCTGTAATCCCAAGCACGTAACTTTTATTCCCTCTCTTTTCTGCCCCTCTTTTAAGGGATTAAAGGGACGTTATTTATTCCCACTGCATTTCAGTTACTGCATTGGCTGGCGATAATTCTTGCATTAGCGATCCCGCAGTTTGTTTATTCCATTTGTGGTGAGGCCGGTTTGAATGTGTAAACATGAGGCAGTGTTCTGTGAAACCTCTCGCATACGGACTGCTTCTGTTCAGAGAATGGCACTCAGATTTGTTTACAGCCTGGTGTTAATTGCATGCACACTGTAAAAGTTTTGTGATGAGTAAATCAGGGGCAGCAGCTCGATTCTGGCTTGTTTTGATACCTGTGTGTTTGGGTTGTATTGATTGCTAGGTCAGCTTTTAGCGGCGGGAAGATAAATGACTGTGAGCATCGTGGCCCGCAGGTGTTTTAGTCACTGACGTGAATGATGCAGATTTTCGCTGATCGATACTAAACCTATGGTGTTTCTGCCCTATGACCCTGTCAATAACAATTACATTTAAAAAACTGACCTGCACTGGCAGATAATGGATCATAGCAAGATATAAAGCTCAGAAGCACAACCTACATTGCAGTTCGAAAACATTGCAGGCATAGAAAGCATAACTTAGTATAGTTATGCTTTCTATGCCTGTGAGGATAGCAGGGACATGAAAATGAACATAAATGTGAGTTGTTTTGATGGCTCTCTGAAAATCATTCTCATGCAAATTCTCAGTTTTGAGTGTGGACAGGTGTGAGCATGACCTCTACACTCATGTTTAAAACACAAGAGCTCTCCTCTGCACATAAACACTTTAACAGCTTTTGTTAATCGCTTGCCAGATTCACACTTCACTGTTCACCATGTTGCTGTTTCTCTTGCAAATTTATCTTAGAGCTCTGTTTAATTTGTTGCTGCAATTTTATTAGATCAGAAGAAAAGACTAGACTAATTTTCAATACAGTAATTAATTAATATCAATAACATTTGAGTCTAGTTCTAGCTAAAGGGATTACCAAATAAAATCAAGATTATGTGCATTGCACATATTGATGTGTGCTGCAGGTAAGTATGCCATGGAATGTACAGTGTGTTATGTGTGTCGTCCTAGATTAAATAAAACTACTAAAAATTATAAAAAATATTAATAATACATGAAAAAGAGAGATACATAGTATTATTCAGAGCAAAATGTGCTTTATAAAAATGTATCATTATATTGTTTAATGAAAACTAAATAATTGGGTTCAGTTAGACTATTAAAGGAATAGTTCGCCCTAAAAAAACAGAACTCACCCTCACACCATCCAAGATGTAAATGAGTTTGTTTCTTCATTGGATCAGATCTGGAGAAATTTAGCGTTACATCACTTGCTCACCAATGGATCCTCTGCAGCAAATGGGTGCCATCAGAATGAGACTCCAAATAGCTGATATAAACATCACAATAATCCACAAGTAATCAAGACGACAGTCCATCAATAATTGCTTTGTAAAGCAAAAAGCAGTGGGTTAGTAAGAAACAAATCCATCAAGGCATTTTGGAACACTGGCATATTTGTTTAGAATTGTTTTACACTGTTTTCACTTGTAAATGTTGCTTGATATGCAATTTATCACCTGATTTAGACAATCAACTTTTCACGGGAAAAAGCAACATTATGGATAGAGGACTCATTTGAAGTTAAAAAACATTTTAATGGATTTGTTTATTAAAAACACACGGTTGTGTTGCTTAACTGTGGATTATTGTGATTGCGATATGAGTTGTTTGGACTCTGACTCTGTCTCTGTCATTCTGATGGCACCCATTCACTGCAGAGGGTCAATTGGTGACCAAGTGATGTAATTCCTTTACACCGTTACCTTACCTATATTGTTTTCAAGGCATACAGCAAGTATAGCCTATATGTAAAGAAGCAAAACAAGCGCATTCATATGGCAAATCAGTCCTACAGCCACTGTTCAGTTCAGCTGATACGGTTTACACCAGTTCACCGGTTAATGAATCACTATAAATAAAGCATTTCGTGTTATTCGTGTTATTTGCAGAAATGGTAGTTTCTCCAACATTTAAAAGAGATAGACTAATACACAACAAACGAAAAGAAGAGAAAGGAATATGATCGGACCTGGGACTCGAACTCCTGTCACTAAAAGCAACACCACATGATCGCAGACCACGGCACTACAGAAACGAAATACTAGTAGCATACAGCTCACTGCATTTCACAAACACAAAGGATAATAAAATTGTACAATTTATGCACATAAGACAAAGAAGACGAAGATACACATTTAACCAATGAAAAAAAATCTAAATATCACAAGATGGAATTCCAAATATTGGTCGCAATAATGTTGGGGGGGGGGGGGGGGGGGGGGAATCAGGGTCCTTAAAGTGGATCGCCATTCAGATCGACATTCTACTACACGTCTGACCGCCTACTTCATTCATTCCTTAGGTAAAGTGTACAGATAGGCTTGTGGCATTTGTGAGTTAAGGCCGCGGAATGACAGTCTCAAAAGAATCCGCAAATACAAAAGCACTTATTTATAGACATTCTTAAGGCAGAACACTAATTCAAAGGACTCGCGATTTGTTGTGCATGAAATAACAGGTACAACAGTATTTAAGGATCATTCTGTGAGCAAAGAAACAATAATGCACTTGCCTTTGCTTGGATTGCATGTGCGCGCGTATGGATCTCTCGCGTGCATTTGTGGATCGCCCAGTGTGTGGATCTCTCGCGTGCATTTGTGGATCGCCCTGTGTGTGTGGATCTCTCGCGTGCATTTGTGGATTGTGCGTGCACTTGTGGATCTCTCACATGCATTTGTGGATTGTTTGCGCGCGTGTGGATCTCTCGCGTGCATTTGTGGATTGTGTGCGTGAGTATGGATCTCTCGTGTGCATTTGTGTGAGGATTTGATACTGTTTTCACTCCATAACTGAGGCGATCACAAATTCTTAGTTTGTGTAGCTAATCGCAAAATTTAGGGGGGCTGAGTAGTCTACCCAGATAGCACACGTACGTCTGCAAGATGTCTGTTAAAGATCTCTTGATCTGGAAAGCATCTGCTGTCTACAAACGTCTGACAGATGTCTTGCAGATGTCAGTTTTACATACATTCTAAATCATAAACATCTTAAAGACATCTAATAGACATCTATTTGACATCTAAAAGGAAACGTCCTATAGACGTATTGCAGATGAGCAAACACTCTAAAAAATAGGTCTTGCAGATGTAAATGCAGACATCAAATAGACGTCTCTGAGATGTACTTGTGCTATCAGGGTATAGCCCCCCTAAAAATGGCCTAGCAATGCCCATGAACAGCACCAAACTTATTCACCTTTTTTAATGTGGAAGTAAGCTTTTTTCATAGACTGAATGTGCGAGACTTCCACTTCATTAGGCACGGTTGGGAAATCATGAGGAAAAATAACGATAAACTGTAAAATTGTTTGTGCCATCTACCGTGTGTGTTTATAATTAAGACAATACATTAAAATAATATGTTAAAAAACACCGGTTTGCAATACCAAGCAAGCAGCAAAATGAGCTGTTTTGTACAGTTAAAAATTGCTGGAAGCGGATGAGACTGGAAGCCAGACCCATTAAATTTAGCGAATTTGGCCTTTTTATACAGTATTACTGTCTTCAACCATTAAGCCACGTTGTTGTTTTTTTTTTTTTTTTTTTCTTTATAAATGTTTTCTATCAGAGGAAAACACTTAACATGCATGCACTTTGCGTTCATATCCTGGGCTGCTTGCCTGCATATTCAGGTGCATCTCAGTAAATTAGAATGTTGTGGAAAAGTTCATTTATTTCAGTAATTCAACTCAAATTGTGAAACTTGTGTATTAAATAAATTCAGTGCACACAGACTGAAGTAGTTTAAGTCTTTGGTTCTTTTAATTGTGATGATTTTGGCTCACATTTAACAAAACCCACCAATTCACTATCTCAACAAATTAGAATATGGTGACATGCCAATCAGCTAATCAACTCAAAACACCTGCAAAGGTTTCTTGAGCCTTCAAAATGGTCTCTCAGTTTGGTTCACTAGGCTACACAATCATGGGGAAGACTGCTGATCTGACAGTTGTCCAGAAGACAATCATTGACACCCTTCACAAGGAGGGTAAGCCACAAACATTCATTGCCAAAGAAGTTGGCTGTTCACAGAGTGCTGTATCCAAGCATGTTAACAGAAAGTTGAGTGGAAGGAAAAAAGTGCGGAAGAAAAAGATGCACAACCAACCGAGAGAACTGCAGCCTTATGAGGATTGTCAAGCAAAATCGATTCAAGAATTTGGGTGAACTTCACAAGGAATGGACTGAGGCTGGGGTCAAGGCATCAAGAGCCACCACACACAGACGTGTCAAGGAATTTGGCTACAGTTGTCGTATTCCTCTTGTGCGTCTTACCTGGACTAAGGAGAAGAAGAACTGGACTGTTGCCCAGTGGTCCAAAGTCCTCTTTTCAGAGGAGAGCAAGTTTTGTATTTCATTTGGAAACCAAGGTCCTAGAGTCTGGAGGAAGGGTGGAGAAGCTCATAGCCCAAGTTGCTTGAAATCCAGTGTTAAGTTTCCACAGTCTGTGATGATTTGGGGTGCAGTGTCATCTGCTGGTGTTGGTCCATTGTGTTTTTTGAAAACCAAAGTCACTGCACCCATTTACCAAGAAATTTTGGAGCACTTCATGCTTCCTTCTGCTGACCAGCTTTTTAAAGATGCTGTTTTCATTTTCCAACAGGATTTGGCACCTGCCCACACTACCAAAAGCACCAAAATTTGTTTAAATGACCATGGTGTTGGTGTGCTTGACTGGCCAGCAAACTCACCAGACCTGAACCCCATAGAGAATCTATGGGGTATTGTCAAGAGGAAAATGAGAAACAAGAGACCAAAAAATGCAGATTAGCTGAAGGCCGCTGTCAAAGAAACCTGGGCTTCCATACCACCTCAGCAGTGCCACAAACTGATCACCTCCATGCCACGCCGAATTGAGGCAGTAATTAAAGCAAAAGGAGCCCCTACCAAGTATTGAGTACATATACAGTAAATAAGCATACTTTCCAGAAGGCCAACAATTCACTAAAAATGTTTTTTTATTGGTCTTATGAAGTATTCTAATTTGTTGAGATGGTGAATTGGTGGGTTTTTGTTAAATGTGAGCCAAAATCATCACAATTAAAAGAACCAAAGTCTTAAACTACTTCAGTCTGTGTGCATTGAATTTATTTAATACACGAGTTTCACAATTTGAGTTGAATTACTGAAATAAATGAACATTTTCACGACATTCTAATTTATTGAGATGCACCTGTATATATAAATGATGGTGATCAGAGATTGTGAGATAGCTAGTCACCTTATTTATTGTGGTCTCGGTCGTCCTGTCATGTAAAACTCTTCAACATACTTATAGGAGCCATGTAAACATGCATGTGTGATCTCATGTGACCGTGGGAAAATTTGGGCGTGTCATTAATTATGTGAGAATTAAAGCACCTGATGTGGGGAGGGGTTGGGAGGAAGGAAGGAAGGGTGTGAGTACACATTTTTTTTTTTTTTTTTTTTGTTGACCGTAAATTCGTCAAGTTTTTTTTCCTTGATTCAAAAGAATCTCCAAATGCTTCAAGAAATCTTTCAATGTTAAGTTTTTGATCGATCAAATAAATTTCAAGATGCAAACGTAATGGATGATTGACGCGTCATAAATTATTCCCGCACTCAGCTTCTGCAGCTTTGGTTGGCTTTTAGGCCGCTACAATTTAGTCAACCAAAAAAGTTTGTTCGTGGATGAATGAGTGGTTTTTGGATTATGCAAGAAGGCCCGCACGCTCCGACAGCTGGAATCAAGCAAGAGCAGCACGGAATATGGATCTACTCTCACTCGTTCTAATGAGAAGGATTGCACGCTTGGATGTTCGGAACAGCGGGATCGATGATTTTGGACATGTTTCTTGACATCGAACCGGTAGGACATGGGTTGTAATTTTTCTTCGCTGGTGTTTGCTGATGGTTTGAAAGGGCTCGGCAGTTTTCTGTGTTGCTGTTTTGTTTGCCGTTGACGTAGAGCTGTTGGCTTGTTTGGGCTTTCGGAAAGTGTTTGAGATGAGGAGTGTCTTTGATGTGCTTCGTTTTGGATTGTGCTTGGTTGTTTTGAACAGACGCGCTGAGACGCGCATGTGGTAATCATGAGCGAACGTGAATCCAGTGAGGATGCTGAACCTGAACAGGATAAATGTAAAAGAAAAGTTCAGTTTACCGCAAAGGCTTTGGCTAATAAAATTGAGCAACTACAGAAAGAACGAAAACGAAATGTGGACGTGATTAAAAGTTCTATACCGGCCATCAAAGAACTCATGCAAAGAAATGACAACGTTTCAGCTGTTCGGTTTGAACTTGAAAGCTTGGTGCAAGTTTTTGAAGAGGCAATCAAATTTCATGATTCTGTGATCCCATTATTACCCAGCAGGGCCATCGCTAGGATTTACGATCGTAAAATAACGTTTGGGGTGATGGGTCATAGGGCCTTCAATTGGAGTAAATAAATTAATAATAAAACAGGACAGAAACGATAGATATTACTGAATTCAGACAAATGCAACAAACTTAATGCATTTTTGTCACATAGAAAAGCACTTGACTGTAATGCATTGATTTTGACTGCTGGAAAGTTACTGCTAATAAATTTTGTCATCATTTCCTCACCCTCATGTCGTTCCAAATGACTTTCTTCTGTTGAACACAAAAGAAGATTTTGTAGAATGTTACCAAACCATTTTGGTTACCTTTTTATTTCTACTGTATGGACAAAAATTGCTTATTTCTCAAATTATGTTCCACAGAAGAAATAAATTCCTACAGGTTTGGAATGACATTGAGTAAATGACAATTTTCATTTTTAGGTGAATCTCCCTTTAAGGACTTTATTATTTGTAAATAAGAAGCACCTACATATAAGACACTGATATTTATCTTTAATCAGGCCCTTACTGAATTAACATTTTATTTCAACTAAAATTCATTAGAACTAAACATCTAAAAAGAAAGAAGTATCCAGAGTTTAACTGACTAGTATTAGTAGGATGGTGGTCACAAGAAGTAAAACCATGGTCCTCATTACCGTGGTTATATGGATTTTAAAATAAGTAATAAACTATATAAAATTTGTAGTTAAAAAATAAATAAATACAATGAAATTAAAATAGCATATTCCCCAATATGTAATAACAGTAACATTTATAATAAATATATTTCTGCCAACACATAGGCTATTTGTATTGTTAATATTGTGTTAAAAGTTGTTAAAATTGACAAGCCTATTGGCGTTTTCCAATATACCTCAAATTGTCGTGGCTGTTTTCAGCCAGCATCACTACAGACCCTTTAATGTTCTCATATCACACGGCTGTATAACAATTCTGTGTCACATCTGAATGGATCAAGCGACTCGCGCTGTTTATCTCTCATGAATCGTGGCAGAAGCGCGGCGCTGTGCGGTGACTGATCCCGCTCTTTGACACGTGGCTGGCGGATGCATCGGGCGGCGCTGCTTCGCGCTTTTGGAGTATTTGCTTTATGCGGTTTCGCATGCGCTGTAATTTAAAAACAGCGTCTAATATCGGGGAGGTCTCCTTCGTTTCGGCGATCGGCCCACTATTAATGGAATGTCCCGGTGTTCCCGATGGCCAGTAGGCGATCGCGGGCCCCCCAGAACCCTGGGCCCTATGTCACCCCTTTCCCCCCACTAGCGACGCCCCTGTTACCCAGTAATGAGCAAACCAAACAGAATGATTGGTTCTCAAGTGTATATAAACACAGTGACACCTTTCTAAAAGATACAAAGCAGTGGATAAGTGGAATTGAGAGCTCAAATAATAATGCCCAAGATCAACCACTGGAATCAGCTGAGTGTCCTCTAGATTCAAGAGACCAAAATATATCCAAGATTTCCATGCATAACCAACATGATATAAATCCAAGTGACAGCATTTCTAATGTTGGAAGTAAAGGATCAAGTGGACGAAGCTCTGCCTCAAGACGTTCAACAACATCATCAACTTCTTCAGCACGCATTAAGGCAGAGGCTGATATAGCAGCTCTGTTGGTATGTCAATTTAATGAAAGAAAAACATTCTATTGAGGAAAAAGAACAAAACATAAGAAAACAGAAAGAGGAATTTGGGTTGCGAATGGAAATTGCTGCAACTATGGCAAAAGTGAAAGTACTTAAGGGCTCCAGCGTGCATAGTGTTAAAAGTGATGTGATGCATCATTCTGATGGAATGAATTCTTATGTTGATAAAGGACAACAGACCACCCAGACACTTAATGCTGATGCAAAATCATTTATTCCAACTCAACAAATGGTTTCTTCAGGTGCAAATGCAAACAAGAGGAACATTTCTCAAACCATTCACCCCCAAACTCAAGTAGCGTGGGAATGTGATTGTAAGTGCCCAGTATGGAAGCAAGTCCAGTGCTGGTTCAGGAAATACTGATCAAATTCTCCATATCATGGATAAACAAAATGAAATTACATCTTTACTGGTTCAACAACAGTGTCTGTCATCTTTGCCTAAAAGGGAAATTCAGGTGTTTGACAGCAACCCTTTGCAATATCACTGCTCTATGAAATCCTTTGAAAGTGGTGTGGAGAGTAAAACTGAAAGCCCTAGTGATCGCTTATACTTTCTTGAACTACACCAGAGGTCATCCAAGAGAGATTATTAAAAAGTTGCCAGCGTATGCCTGCAGATCATGGGTATTTAAGGGCCAAAGCTTTACTACAAGAGCATTTTGGCGACCAGTACAAAATTTGCGTCTGCCTATATGGAAAAGGTTCTCTCATGGGCAAACATCAAAAGTGAAGATTTTTAGAGCTTTACAAGATTATAGTTTATTCTTAAGAAGCTGTTATAATTCCATGGAAAACATTCAGTATCTGTGTGAGATGGCAACACTCTACGGACACCTTGGCAATTGAATCGCCATTGGCTAGACTAATATATATATATATATATATGTGTGTGTGTCCTATGGTGTGATGGAAAAATGTAATAAAATAAAAAAAACTCTAACACTGAAGATAAACCTCTCTCATGCTATTTGTAACTCTAAGAATGAATATTAATTTTTCTCATGTTATTTATTTATTTTTTTTTCTACGTTTTTGCTATGTCACACCATAGGACACAGTCCAATTTTTATTTGTCAACTACCCATATATAGCTTTTTTCAATATCTGAAAGTATACTCTTAACATCAGTCAGACAAGCATTATAATATGATAATCAAGTAGGCCTATTATTTAATGATAGAACTTTAGTAATTAGAATTAAAACTTGGTAACCATGTATGAATGCATATTAGTCATTTTAACTTTACTTAGGACTGGTGGTGGTGCTTTTTTGGTAATTCTGTGTTTCTGTAAAAAAAAAAAAAAAAAAAAAAATGGGAAAAATCTAACAATATTACTGATGGTAGTAATAATAATAATACTAATAATAATAATAATAATAATAATAATAATACAAATTCTACTAATAAGAACAATATAAAAAGCACTAAGGATTAATGAGCTGCTGGATTCATGAATATTAATCAGGTTGTGTGCGTTCACTTGAACTGATTCGCTGAAATCAAAACAGGGACGATAATAGGTGAGCGCCAGCCAATGAGATTGCTGTTTGCGCATTAGTTCCGCCCACTACCGGAGAACCCGGCAGTTCTTAAAAGCTGATCCAAACTCCAAAGGAACTCCATTCTTTTGACAGGAAAATACAACAAAGAATATCGTTTACATGTAGCGCGTCAATTCTACATGTTATGTAAGACTCTCTCGCTCTCTCTTTCCTTGCGTGTGCGACGACGAGATATGCGCCTTCACACTAGAGTTTGCGGTACATCAAACACGTGCGCTGCGCATCCAAAAAAAAAAGGTCGCTTGACGGAGAGTGTAACTCTGAAACGCTCAGTCAGTGTGTTCGGCAAGTTAAAATACATCTGTTCTGAGCTTATATACTTAGCCTCCAACTCACACACTGGCGAGTAAAATCTGAGAATTTATTAGCCAGTGGCTAATATTAGACATCATTTAGTCGCCCAGTGTGAAATTTAGTCGCATATGCGAGTGATTTACTCGCATTGTAGAGGGTTGGATGGATACGCCCTCCAATATGTTGACTATAGTGAAAAAATTGCCATAAATTAAGTGAGAAATGGAGATCAGAGGACTGTGAACTGCTGGAAGCTGTCAGTCAAAGAGCTATCTTCAGCGACATTGTTAACTTTGTTGAAAGACAAGTAAAAATAATGATGGATCCAGTTTTTGGAAACATACAGGATGTCACAACATTAACAGGAAGTAAATCAGTGAACAAAGGCAAGTCTCAGTTTCATCTTAAAATTAAAAGAAGTTGTTTTGCTATGACTGTCACAGCAATGGAAAGGAAATCAGAAATTGGAACTAATAGAAAAGAGACAGTTTCACTCAGTAACAAGAGTTGTTTGTTTTGCAAATGCGAACACACTTTGGAATTGTGTCCTCTATTGGAAAAGAGGAGTCATGGTGAAAAGATTTTGTTCCTAAAAGAGAATGGTGTTTGTTTTGGCTGCATGTGTACAGGGCACATCAGTAAAGATTGTAGAAATCGCCTTTCATGCAAAGTGTGTAATCTTAAACACCCTAGTATACTTCACATTTTATCCAAGAGAAAATGTGACCGATTCAAAGCAAGTGAGGAAACTAATGGACATTGTAATGGGCAGTGCTCCCGAATTTGTCAATTCCAGTGAATATATTGGGGCTGGTGAATACGAATGTAAACTTTCTATTGTTCCTGTGCAAGTGAAATCTAAAAAAGGAAATAAGACTCTGATTACTTATGCTTTTCTGGACCAAGGTAGCACAGCAGTGTTTTGTACGTCTGGATTGATGAATAGACTTGGTCTTTTGGGTAAAAGGACTAATATTCTCTTGCGTACTATGGGTCATGAGAAAGTCACAACTACCCATGTTGTTTCTGGGTTAGAGGTAGCTGGTTTGAATGAAGAAGACTTTTTGGAGTTACCTGATGCCTATACACAAGACACTATGCCTGTGCATAGCGGAAACATCCCAAAGCAAAAGGATCTGCAGGGATGGCCACATTTAAAACATGTGAATTTGCCTGACATTGACTCTGATATCGAATTGCTTATAGGAATAAATGCACCAAGGGTTATGGAGCCGATTCAAGTGATCCGTAGTGTTGATAACGGACCCTACGCAATTAAAACTAGGTTGGGATGGACAGTAAATGGTCCATTAAGAGGAGATAGAGGCAACCAATCTGCTTCTAAGTACCCTGATGTTACAATCAACAGGATTTCGGTTTCAAACTTGGGAGAACTTTGGCAACAGCCATTTGAAGTTGATTTTCCTGAATGTAGCAAAAATGAACAAGTTGAGTTTTCGAGAGAAGATCACAAGTTCATTGAGATTGTAACGGACTCATTAAAGTTGGAAGAGGGTCATTATTTTATTGGCTTACCTCTGAGAAATAAAGATGTTTGTATGCCGGACAACGAGCTAATTGCAGAACAGCGTGCTGTGAACCTAAAGAAAAGATTGAAAAAGGATGTTTCACTTCATTCTAAATATTCTGTTTTCATGAAAGACCTTATTTCTAAAGGTTATGCAGAGAGAGTGCCAGCTGAAGACTTGGGACGTAGTGATGGTAAAGTATGGTATATACCCCATCATGGTGTTTACCACCCCCGGAAAGGAAAGCTCCGTGTTGTCTTTGATTGTGGAGCTAAATTCCAAGGGACGTCTTTGAATACCCAGCTATTACAGGGTCCAGACCTCACCAGTTCACTGTTTGGAGTGATAACTAGATTTAGGAAAGAGCGAGTTGTGATCAGATATCGAAGCCATGTTTCATCAAGTGTGAGTACCGAAAGATGATGCAGACTTGTTGAGATTTCTTTGGTGGCCTGAAGGTGACCTTACTCAAGATATGGTAGAATATTGTGTGGTCGTGCACCTCTTTGGAGCCACTTCATCACCCAGTTGTGCAAATTTTGCCCTCAGAAGGTGTGCAGAAGATAACAGACTTCAGCGAGGAAGTAATTGATACAATCTTGCATTGCTTTTATGTAGACGACTGTCTTGTCTCTGTACATTCAGAGGATGAAGCCATTTCTCTGTATCATGACCTAGTAACTATTTGTGCAAAGGGGGGTTTTACGTTGACGAAATGGATAAGTAACAGTCAAAATGTGCTGGCAAGAATCCCAGAGGAACTCAGAGCAAAAAATGTGAAGGATTTGGATTTGGGCAGGACTTACTTCCCGTAGAGAGAGTCGTAGGTGTATAATGGTGTATACAATCTGATGCCTTCACGTTCAAAATCATGTTGCAGCAGAGGCCTTTAACCAGAAGGGGGATTCTTGCTACAGTAAGTTCTGTTTATGATCCCTTAGGAATTCTGTCTCAAGTGACCTTATGTGCAAAAAAAGATCTTATAAGATTTGTGCAGGAAGAAACTTGGCTGGGATGATATGATTCCTGCTTCAAATGCTCAGGAGTGGATCAACTGTTTGGATGGATTGCATGAGTTGGAAAGTTTCAAGACTGATAGATGCTTCAAACCTGCGGGCTTCGGAGAGGTGAACACAGCACAGTTGCACCACTTTTCTGACGCGAGCGAAGATGGTTACGGAGTAGTTACTTATCTGCTTTTGCATGCTATTAACTCACAAGTGCATGTTGCTTTTGTAATGGGGAAAGCTAGAGTAGCTCCTTTGAAGCCAGTGTCTATCCCTCGAATGGAACTTACTGCTGCAACGTTAGCAAGTCAAATGGATTCATTGTGAAGAACAGAACTGTGTATGTGCCTTCAAGACTCTGTTTTCTGGATGGACAGTACCTCTGTACTGAAATATATTAGAAACTAAGTTTCTAGGTATCGAATTTTTGTGGCTAACAGAGTATCTGAAATTCTTAAGGTGTCTCGACCGTCACAATGGAGGTATGTGAGCACTGCAGTAAATCCAGCAGATATAGCTTCCAAAGGGTTGAGAGTGGAATCATTTCTGAAGAACAAAAGTTGGGTGTTCGGACCACAGTTGTTTCTTTTGTCTGAAAATGAATGGCCTGTTAATCCTACTTACGTGGGAGAATGTTCACCAGAGGATCCGGAGGTGAAAAGAAGTGTCACTGTTGTAGGATCAGAACGAGTCAGACAAAGGTAAGATTCGATCAGAACATTGAAACAACCCAAAGAGCCAAATTCCAGAGAGGCCCCAAGGCTGCAACAGGATGCCATAAATCAGATTCCTAGCTCCAGCCCGTCTGAAGAAAACCTTACCAACAAGCCTCTTTCACAGAACAGCTTGCAACATTCAAACAAAAGAACACTTATTGACAATTCTAATGAAGGAAGGAAACTGTCAAATTTGAGGCAAGTAATCAGGACTGATGGTCAAAGAGAAGGCCGTTACATGTAAATCTGTGATCGAAATCATGAGCTAGAGACTTCATTGGGTGGGTCACCCCAGCTCTCCACATAGAAGACAAAGACTGAGACTGGAATTCCTTAGGAGACCTTTTAACCTCTCTTGTCTTCACAGAACATGTCCTTATGTTCACAGAACGGTACAGAAACTGCCTTTTCACACATAGATGCACCAAAATCATCTTAAAAGGACTTATGAGACTTATCATGTTTATGCATAACCCCATATCATGTATGTAACCCACACAATTAACTATCATGTTTTAATCACATATTATGTATGTCTTTTTAATAACTAGGGAATAGCTTAAGAGTTAATATTCATGTTTGGTATGTATGAGTTTGAAAAATCATGCTTTAAATGTTACTTCCAATCAATTCTTTGTCAAATATATCATAGTCGTGGTAGAGAAATCATGTCCAAAGTTATACTTTACAAGAGCTGGACAATTCGGACCATATGACTGATAAGATAACATTTTAGATTTATGAATGGGGAGGAGAAACATCAACACCACGAGCCAAGATCATTTCTAATTGGTCAAGACGTCCAGATAGGACGGTTTAGAAGCCGAGTTTAAATACTCAGGACACCTCTTGGTTCCCTCTCTTAGCTCTCTTACCTCTCTCAGCTCTCTTCCTCTGCTTCTCAGATATCTTCTCTTTTGCCACCGCGTTTTGACGCTGCTCTTTGAGTGTCCTCTGGCCTACGTGCCAGCTGCTACCACAATGAGAAGAAAAACCACCTAGTCTCATTACATTCTTTTATTCTTTTAATTTAATTTCTTGTCTTTCGTGAGTTTTGTTAAGTTAAGTTTGCCGCAAAGTCCAGCTCCGACTGCACCCGCCCAAACTTCAACCAGACCAACTCCGCATCAAGAGCCAATGCCCAAGACTTTACTAGGAAAGACCACTGAACTCAGCCAATCAGCAACCTCGGGAAACCCCTTTCTCCAAAGATGACAAGGACGCAAGGGAATTCCTTAAGGCAACACAAGCAAGTACAACCTCCAGACTTTTGCTGAGTCGGTGCAGTTTAATATAAATTTTAGCCTCATTGAGAAACTCAATGCGAGGGTCAAATGATTGATGGTTCAGGTCTATAGGCAATTGCACATATTGCTGTAAACTTGGGATTTCACATTTTCATTCTGTAAACTCATCCTTTCCTCACTTTCTCTCTTTCTGCAACGTGTGAATGTATGAATGCGTGTGTTCATGTGTTAGATTAGTTTACATGTCTTAGGTTTATATAAATAAAGTCTTATTTATATTGAAAAGAGAAGTATCTTGTGTTTTGTGCTTACAAGTTAATGTCTTAAACTGCCGATCTTGTTACTGTGCTATTTAATAGTGTTTTCACTATATTTTGGATTTTAATATCCAGTGCAGAGTTGATGTTATACGGCTCGTTCAGTGACTCGCTGCCGACTCAGTGATCCGCCGTGAAACAGTGATTCTGTTCAAATTCCCTATAAAGTCATAAATGATTTCCTTTGAGCTAAATTGACTTGTTTCCCTTATATATTACTTATTTACAATTTTTACACTGTTAATACCGTACAATTGGATAAGGATGTTATGACACACTTTATCCAATACTTCTCCCCTTGGAGCCTGTTAAAGAGGTCAGTAGCTTGGATTCTCAGATTTAAGCAGTTACTCCTAAATCTAAGTCAGCAGAGGAAATCATTGAAAATGGCTTTAACACAATCTGGAATGGATGAAAATCAACAAAGACAACAACTGAAAGATGAAATGGATAAGACAAAGGTTCAATGTGACAAAGGGGAGCTTTCTGTGGAGGAGCTGAAGAAAGCTGAATTGGATATTATTCGTTACTGCCAAAGACAGAGATACTCTGATGAATTGTCAATTTTGCAAAAAGGAGAACAAGTGAAAAGGAACAGTCACATTTATAAACTCAATCCAGTCCTTGAAGATGGTGGTTAAGAGTAGGGGGACGGTTGAGTAGGGCAGCTATGCCTGAAGAGGCAAAACATCCTGCTATACTTGCAAAGGACTTTCATATCTCAGGCATCATTCTTAAACGTATACATGAAGAAGTGGGTCATGGTGGCCGAAATTACATGCTATCAAGGTTGCGTCAAAGGTATTGGATACCTGGTGCTAGCGTTGCCATAAGGAAGATATTATCCAAGTGTGTGATCTGCAAATGCTTGCTGGCAGCGCCAGGGCATCAACAGATGGCAGACCTACCTCTGGATAGAGTTTCTCCAGATAAACCTCCATTCACTTATGTTAGAGTTGGCTGTTTTGGACCCTTCAAAATTAAGAGCTGGAGAAGTATCGTGAAGAGATATGGTGTTATCTTCACGTGTCTAGCCATTCGTGCTATTCATATCGAAGTGGTGCCATCACTGGAAACAGATTCCTTTATAAATGCATTGCGATGATTCATCGCAAGACGTGGACAAGTTGTAGAAATACGATCTGATAATGGCACAAATATTCTTGGAGCGGAACGTGAGTTGAGACAAGCTATTGAAGATTGGAACCAATCTCAGATTAATAGCATGCTTCTGCAGAAAGGAATCAAGTGAATTTTTAATCCTCCAGCTGGTTCACATCACGGAGGCACATGGGAAAGATTAATTAGGTCTGTAAGGAAGGTTCTTTATGCCACCCTAAGAACACAAACCCTTGATGAAGATAGTCTTCATACAGTTCTATGTGAAACAGAAGCAATCATTAATGGACGTCCCATTAGTAGGGAATCTACTGATCCCAATGATTTGGAAGTACTAACACCTAATCATTTGTTGCTTTTAAAGACTGCACCATCATTACCATTGGGAATATTTAAAAAGGAGGATATATATGCTCGTCGACGATGAAAACAAGTGCAGTATACAGGTGCATCTCAATAAATTAGAATGATGTGGAAAAGTTCATTTCAGTAATTCAACTCAAATTGTGAAACTCGTGTATTAAATAAATTCAGTGCACACAGACTGAAGTAGTTTGTCTTTGGTTCTTTTAATTGTGGTGATTTTGGCTCACATTTAACAAAAACCCACCAATTCACTATCTCAACAAATTAGAATACTTCATAAGACCAATTTAAAAAAAAAAAATAGTGAATTGTTGGCCTTCTGAAAAGTATGTTCATTTACTGTATATGTACTCAATACTTGGTAGGGGCGCCTTTTGCTTTAATTACTGCCTCAATTCGGTGTGGCATGGAGGTGATCAGTTTGTGGCACTGCTGAGGTGGTATGGAAGCCCAGGTTTCTTTGACAGTGGCCTTCAGCTCATCTGTATTTTTTGGTCTCTTGTATTTTCCTCTTGACAATACTCCATAGATTCTCTATGGGGTTCAAGTTTGGTGAGTTTGCTGGCCAGTCAAGCACACCAACACCATGGTCATTTAACCAACTTTTGGTGATTTTGGCAGTGTGGGCAGGTGCCAAATCCTGCTGGAAAATGAAATCAGCATCTTTTAAAAAGCTGGTCAGCAGAAGGAAGCATGAAGTGCTCCAAAATTTCTTGGTAAACGGGTGCAATGACTTTGGTTTTCAAAAAACACAATGGACCAACACCAGCAGATGACATTGCACCCCAAATCATCACAGACTGTGGAAACTTAACACTGGACTTCAAACAACTTGAGCTATGAGCTTCTCCACCCTTCCTCCAGACTCTAGGACCTTGGTTTCCAAATGAAATACAAAACTTGCTCTCATCTGAAAAGAGGGCTTTGGACCACTGGGGAACAGTCCAGTTCTTCTTCTCCTTAGTCCAGGTAAGACGCCTCTGACGTTGTCTGTGGTTCAGGAGTGGCTTAACAAGAGGAATACGACAACTGTAGCCAAATTCCTTGACACGTCTTGTGTGTGGTGGCTCTTGATGCCTTGACCCCAGCCTCAGTCCATTCCTTGTGAAGTTCACCCAAATTCTTGAATCGATTTTGCTTGACAATCCTCATAAGGCTGCGGTTCTCTCGGTTGGTTGTGCATCTTTTTCTTCCACACTTTTTCCTTCCACTCAACTTTCTGTTAACATGCTTGGATACAGCACTCTGTGAACAGCCAGCTTCTTTGGCAATGAATGTTTGTGGCTTACCCTCCTTGTGAAGGGTGTCAATGATTGTCTTCTGGACGACTGTCAGATCAGCAGTCTTCCCCATGATTGTGTAGCCTAGTGAACCAAACTGAGAGACCATTTTGAAGGCTTAGGAAACCTTTGCAGGTGTTTTGAGTTGATTAGCTGATTGGCATGTCACCATATTCTAATTTGTTGAGATAGTGAATTGGTGGGTTTTTGTTAAATGTGAGCCAAAATCATCACAATTAAAAGAACCAAAGACTTAAACTACTTCAGTCGGTGTGCATTGAATTTATTTAATAAATGAGTTTCACAATTTGAGTTGAATTACTGAAATAAATGAACTTTTCCACGACATTCTAATTTCTTGAGATGCACCTGTATATCGGATCTGTTCTGGAAACGATGGACCAAGGAGTATTTACCCCAATTGCAAGAGCGACAGAAGTGGTCCAATGCAGCCCTCAACTTCATTCCAGGAGATGTTGGGCTTTTGGTGGATGATTCAGCACCCCTTAATTCATGGATAATTGGGAAAGTGATCCAAACCTTTCCAGACAAAAAAGGTTTTGTTCCTCAGTTGCAACTCAAGACTAAGACCAATTTTTTGAATAGACCAGTCACGAAAATCTGCCTTCTGCAGGAAGCAGATATTTGACATTTCCCTTGGAAATTGATTTTTTTTTTTTTTTTTTTGGACTGGTCAATATAGACATTGATGCTGAACCATTATAGACATTGACTTTACACATTGACATGACTGAGTTAAAATCACTCATTGACACTAAAGCATTAAGGACTTTACAGGGACTCCATTGAATACACAGACATTGAGACATCTGACACAGACATCTGTTTCTCAGTCTGTGTCCGGATCAGATGGTGGATCGGCGCCGGAAGATGATGTCTGCGACCCTTATCGTCGGCGGAGGCCAGACACCTGGATGAGCCCCGGGGACACATCCCCAGTGAAATCCATCCATCCATCCATCCATCCATCCATCCACCCAATCACCCACCCACCCACCCACCAACCATAATATCCTGGCCAGAGGAGAACTGGCCCCCCGACTGAGCCTGGTTTCTCCCAAGGTTTTTTTTTTTTTTTTTTTTTTTTCTCTCCATTCTGTCACAGAGGGAGTTTTGGTTCCTTGCCGCTGTCGCCTCCGGCTTGCTCAGTTGGGGACACTTAATTTTCTAACGATTATCATCAATTTGATTTCATATATACTATTTAAACTAAACTGAGCTAGACAATGACGTCTCTGAATTCAATAATGAAATGCCTTTAACTGAAAATTGAGTGTTTAATCTTATACATTACTGACACTCTGTCCTCCAATTTGATACTGTTAAGTGCTTTGACACAATTTGTATTGTTAAAAGCACTATATAAATAAAGGTGACTTGACAAATGTCTGTCTATATGTGTATATATCGGATGTAGTTATTAAGATTAAAATAATTAGGGGCTGGAATATAGGAGCCATGTAAACATGCATGTGTGATGTCATGTGACCGTGGGAAAATTTGGGAGTGTCATTAATTATGTGAGAATTAAAGCACCTGTTGTGGGGAGGGGTTGGGAGGAAGGAAGGGTGTGAGTGTGGGAGCACACTTTTTTTTTTTTGTTTTTTTTGTTGACCGTAAATTCATCAAGTTTTTTCCTTGATTCAAAAGGATCTTCAAATGCTTCAAGAAATCTTTCAATGTTAAGTTTTTGGTCGATCAAATAAATTTCAAGGTGCAAACGTAATGGATGATTGACGCGTCACAAGTTATTCCCGCACTCAGCTTCTGTGGCTTTGGTTGGCTTTTAGGCCGCTACAATACTCCAAAGACTTGGACAGAGGTGCATGTGAGAATAACATGCGCCAATGCATATGCAAATGACCCAGGAATCCAGAGCTTATGAAATGTTAACTACTCCCACATCGTCATGGCGATGGATATGATCCCACTGGAGTGTGCGAGTCATATCGGCTTCCTTTCTTTTGTTCTTATCTGCAGTCTACATACTTCCTGTGCATGTCTGTCTTTTGGGGTATAATATGGTGATATGTAAAACAGCTTTCATGAGTGAGTGAGTGAGTGGGTGGGAAGGAGGGGGCAAAATCTTTCATGATATGTAGTTTGTTCTTATTGTCAAATTATAGTATTGAACCTAGCTGAAGCTGTACATCTGACAGAGAGCGGTTTTGTTTACGTCTGTCGAGCGAATGGATGCTAGAGTGGATTTTCCTCGCTATGCCCTTTGAGCATAACAAAGTAAAGGGCATGAGAGGAAGGACACGTTCATTTCAGGGAAGGAATAACAAGGCTAGATGAATGCCACTGCATCTTCAGAACACAGCATCTCTCTTCAGTAAATGTGTTTCTTTGTAGAGCCTATTCAGCTTGCTTCAGAAAACCAACAGCATCATAGCAACAGGTCTATGTATGGCAGATGAGAGGAGAGAGAACAATCGATGGCAGACACAAAGCTAGGTGCATAGACTAAGTTTGCTTTTCACAGGCAGCCTGTCAGAAGTGAGAGTGAGGTTAGCAGGGACCTGTTGTGAAAAAAAAATTATCTATTCAGGTGTCTCTCTGTGAATGTCAAAGACAAGCTATTTTAACACATCACGGTTTGTTCTGAGCTTTGTTAGAACTGACCTGTGTGCCTTTCTCATGAATATACGTCTTGTAACTAAAAGGATATAATATTATGGTCCCACTTTATATTAGGTGACCTTAACTACTATGTACTTACATTTAAATTAATAATTTGATACAGTGCACTTAATGGCCTCATTCATGAAACACAAGCATAACAAACTTTTGTGCAAGTCGTTCGTAAAGCTGTTCTGGCGTAAATTTTCGGATTCATGAAAGTGTTCGTATTTTCAAAACGTTAGTTGGTACGAAAGAAATGTACACCTGCACCTTACCACGTATAAGTGGTGCGTGAAACGTTCTGTGTTCTTTTTGGCAAACTGATGACCAGTGTTGGGCACGTTGCTTTAAAAAAGTAATTAGTTATAGTTACTAGTTACTTCTCACAAATAGTAACTGAGTTAGTAACTGAGTTACATCATTATAAAAGTAACTAATTACCAGGAAAAGTAACTATTGCGTTACTTTAAAAAAAAAAAAAAAGTTCAAATGTCAAATAACTTGGATGCCCCCAATATTAAATGTTAAATTAATAAAATGGACACTAAATAGAATAAATTATTATAATAAATCATTGTACATTAATCT
Source organism: Spinibarbus caldwelli (assembly GCA_039654775.1). Classification (NCBI taxonomy): domain Eukaryota; kingdom Metazoa; phylum Chordata; class Actinopteri; order Cypriniformes; family Cyprinidae; genus Spinibarbus; species Spinibarbus caldwelli. The sequence continues at coordinate 25,970,902 of CM077220.1, read as the reverse complement.
ACACTATTTATCTACTGACACTTAGGATCAGTCAGTTAAGCATTATAATATGATATTATGGTAATTTATCATTATATAATGATAGAACTTTAGTAATTAGAATAACCAAGTATGAATGCATATTTGTCATGTTGACTGAACTTAGGACTGGTGGTGGTGCTTAAGATGTTGTTTGTCATTTAGTGTTTCTATAAAAAAATAAATTAAAATAAAAATAAAAAAACGGGAAAAAATTTGATAAGATAACAAAACTACTACGAATTCTACAACTAATAACAATATAAAACACACTAAGGATTAATTAGCTGCTGGGTTCATGAATATTAATCACGTAGTCTGCGTTCGCTCGAATTGATTTGCTGAAATTAAAACAGGGTTGATAATAGGTGAGCACCAGCCAATGAGATTGTCGTTTGCGCATTAGTTCCGCCCACTTCCAGAGAACCCGGCAGTTCTTAAAAGCTGAAGAATTCCAAAGGAACTCCGTTATTTTGACAGGAAAATACAACAAAGAATATGGTTTACATGTAGCGCGTCAATTCTGCCTGTTATGAAAGACTTTCTTGCTCTGTGTCACGCCCCTGGACTGTTTTGTTGTAGTTTTTGCTCCCCATGTGTTCCTTGTGACCCAGTTTCTCCCCTGTCTGATTGTATTAATTTGCTCCAGGTGTGTCTCCTTAGTTCTTTGATTGTCCCGTCTTTAAAAGCCCCAGTCCTTTCAGTTAGTGTTTGTTGGTCTTTGAATGTCTTCTCGTGTTCTATGTTCCCTATATGGATTAAAGACTCCCTGTTTGTGAATTCTCCGTGTCTCCTCGTTCCTGGCTCCAGCATTCGTGACAGAAAGACCGACCGAAACAGTTACCTCCGTGTCCACCCTCCGTTTTGTTTTCCGTTTTCTATCAGTGTTTTTGTTTCCGTTGTGTTGCCCCATGGATCCCTACGTCCGGCCCGAATTCCTCCTCCTCCTGCTGGAGCAAGAGGACCGATCTCTCGAGGACCATACGCGACTTTTCCTGATGTTAGCTAACGCCACCAGCTACCCGGACGGCGCGCTCTGCACATTCTATAATGCAAGCTTGAACACCGCGTGCAGAGCGCTGTCGTCCGAGGATGGTCCTCGAGAGGATTTTGCCGCCTTCGTGGAGTGGACACTGGCGAGGCACGGATCCCCGTTCACCGTCTGTGCCGAAGGGGATCTCGCCAGTGCCACTCCTGACCCAGAGCCCAGCCCACCAACTCCCCGCAGTGCGGAGCACCAGCCCGAGCCCACCGATGACGGAGAGCCATTTCCCGCTACGATCCACGAGCCAGCGCCAAGCCGAGCGACTGAGCGGAAGATCGTCCCGGAAGTTGAGCCCAACACGTCAGATCAGGTGCGAGAGCTGATCACGTGGGAGCCAGCCGTGGACGGTGTGAGCGCGGAGTGGAGCTCCGCCCCCTGCACCGCGGCTGAGGGTGAGCTGATGATACATCTGGGGCTGCTAAACTTTGAAGGGGATCTGTTGGACTGGGAACATGATCTGGAGGTCGACGCTTCCCCTATCCTCTCTCCGTCTCCGCTGGTTCCAGCCAGCTCCGCTCCTCCCGAGCGCCCCCCTGTGCCCGCTTCCCGAAAGCGTCCTCCAGAACCCGCGCCTCCAGAGCGCCCCACAGTGTCGGCTCCCATTCCTGAGTTAACCCCTGGAAGCCCGGAGGATCTCAAATGCCCACCCTCCCACCCGCTCCTGCCTCCTCCACCGCTGTCGTCTGGCAGCCCCTCTGCTCGCCCTCAGCCCTCCATCAATGCGGTGCGAGCTCCGCGGGTCTGCCATCCTCCATCGCCGTGGCTGGAGAATCCCTCAACTCCACCTCCAGCCTCCGAGGCCCAGACTCCACCTCGGCCCGTAGACCCAGCGGCTCCACCTCGGCTCCTAGCTCCCTCGCCTCCACCGTCATCCATCGATCCACCAGCTCCACCAGGCTCCCTCGTCCCTCCGGCTCCGCCTTGGTCGGGCGTCGACCCGCCATCGCCTCGGGACTCCTCTCCTCTGGCTGCGCCTCGTCACTCCATCCCACCGGCTCCGTTGGGCTCCTTCCTCCCTCCAGCTCCACCTTGGTCCTCAGTCGCTCTGGCTCCGCCGCGGATCTCCGGAGCTCCGCCTCTGCCTCGGTCGCCAGAGCTCTCGGCTCCACCCTGGCCCCCCGGATCCTCGGCGTCACCCTGGCTCGTCGGCTCTCCGTCTCCACCTCGGGCTCCTCCTCCACCTGCTCCGCCTCCGTTGGTCGGCCCCCTGGAGTCGGCGGCCATTCCTCCTCCATGGCTCCTCCCTCCGTCGGCTCCACCATGGGCCATCATCATGGCTGTGGCCTGGGTCCTGCCAGGCTCCTCCTGCTCCGAGTCCCTCCTGTCTCCTCCCTGGCTCCTCCCTCCTTCGTCACCTCCCTGGTCTCTGTCTGCCGGCCCCCTCCCGGTTGTCCGTCCTCCTCCTGAGCCGCCGCCATTGTTCCCACCCGTTCCCCCCCCTCTGTTGTTCCACGGTGCGAGGACGCACCTTCCGGGAGGGGGGAGTAATGTCACGCCCCTGGACTGTTTTGTTGTAGTTTTTGCTCCCCATGTGTTCCTTGTGACCCAGTTTCTCCCCTGTCTGATTGTATTAATTTGCTCCAGGTGTGTCTCCTTAGTTCTTTGATTGTCCCGTCTTTAAAAGCCCCAGTCCTTTCAGTTAGTGTTTGTCGGTCTTTGAATGTCTTCTCGTGTTCTATGTTCCCTATATGGATTAAAGACTCCCTGTTTGTGAATTCTCCGTGTCTCCTCGTTCCTGGCTCCAGCATTCGTGACACTCTGTATCTTTCTTTGCGGGTGTGAGACAAAGCAACGGCGAGCCGTGCTCCTTCACACTGGAGTTTACGGTACATCAAATACAGCTACACTTGCGCATCCATTCAGATGAAAAATACAATTCTAATAATATTATAATAAATTATAGTAACGCCGCATTTTATTGTCAGTAACGGTAACGGCGTTGTAACGGGCGAAACAGTAATTCGTTTGATTACTCGTTACTGAAAAAAATAATGCCGTTAGTAACGCTGTTTATTTATAACGCTGTTGTTCCCATCACTGCTGAGGACACTGAATTTTGATGCACTGCCATTGTAATATTTTACAAGTTTGTTTGCTCAGTTTTTTTTTTTTTTTTTTTTGGTTGCCTTTTTTACACTTCCGAGTTTCTGGCTTCCGGATTGGCACTTGCAGAGTAAAAGTTTTTTTCTGGTGACAACAGCGCGACGATACTTAACAAGGATGAATTCGAGAATCAAAGTCTTTTTTTACAAATTAGATCCTATGAAAATGCTTGAACTGCCGGTACTGTACTCTACAAAGCGCAAACATTTCACAACTAACTGTTTGGTCAGCTCGGGTCATCACAAATACAAGTTTGTTTAATTCTAAATAGTGGCAATTATAATTCAGTTAGCTTTGCCATTCTGTCCGTTTGGTGTTGGGTGTGCATTATGACTCTCCACGTGATTATTATTATTATTATTATTATTATTATTATTATTATTATTAAAGTAATATTGTATTTTCTACTTGCTCTCCTTTGAATTATTAATGTGATGGTGTAAATAATGTGCCCTGGCAAATACAAGAGATGACTCAGATTCATGGCTTTGTTTCTATTTCTATCGGGATTACGTTGTTGTGTTGAGTTTAGTACGCTTCAACCGGACTCAGTTAGAATTGTTTAATGTATTCTTGGAAAAATTTGCATCTGGTCATAAATGTTGTCATTTTGAAGTAATTTATCATGATGTGTTGATTCGAGGGAAATGACTGAGTAAATTGAGATAATATGCTCAAATGTACCGGAGATCAAAGACTATTCAAAAAAGGGACTTTGCCGGAGACGGAGAACACCATCCAGCGCTATGTTAAGTGCATTATTTCACGAGTCAGCGGTCTGAGTGGCCATATAAGTTACAAACAAGTAAAATGTTATTTCTTTATAGGTTATATAAAAACAACTTGGAAAACAGACAAAACAGAAATGGTAAGAAGCATTATTTAAGAAAAGGGCATACTGATATAATAGGCAGACCTGTAATGGAACTAACTTTACCCTGTGCTGACGTAATTTCTGATTTTTGTGATAAAGGCTAACTGTTTTTAGCTTTGGGTAAAACGCAGCGCTTGCCACTGTGACTTTTTACCCAGCTGTCCAATCAATGGAAGAGGGGTGGGACAAATAACACACCGACCAATCATCCTACTTGTACAACAACTGAACAACAATAGAAGTTAATATTGCTGGTTACTGCATTTTTATATTCAGTAATATTCTTAATATTCCTAATCATAACAAACAAAGCGTCCCAGCTGGAAAAACGGTGTGCCACCAAAGCGTTCTTAAGCGCCACCAGCTGATGGCCGTTTTCAGAAGAGCGCCTGGCATTTTTCAGCTGGCTAAAAACTCTTTGATGGACAAGTTAATTGAATATTTATTGTTAGGTATATGGCCTATTAGTCTTTTTTTGCATTTATGCAATATACTGGAGCCAAACCTGAAAAAGTAAACCAGAATATTCCACTGCTTTCCTGGACATGCTATTTGCGTAGCTGTAATTCATAAACGGGATTATGCTAATTGTGAATGGGGTCAATATCACTATAAAGTGCCTTTGAGACTTCACAGTTTCCAAAATAAAAATGAGATTTTATATTAAACTTCATATTTATTGTATTAAGGAGACTGTAGGCTGTTAGAAATGCATATTGGTCAAGCTCCAGCACTTTTTATAAAATAACTGCAAGCAGACAATTTTCGAGTAAACCACAAAATATGTCCACCCTGTCATGGACAAATTCAAAGTAGAGTATATACATTTTCATTACATAGTGGTTATAAAATGTAGATTTTCAGAATGATATGTTGTCCCTTTCTCAACAATACATTTTACTTAGTGGGAAAAGTCTTTTGAAAAATTGAAATTACTGCAACATATGTGTATCCCTATAAAATATGCGAAAGTTGCACTTTCTTTTCTAAATAAAATCAAATGACAAAGATATCTGGTCAAACTTTCAATGAATACTAACTGGCCCTAATTTCTTTATAAAGAAATCACACAAGGTTTTGCTAACTTGTTTAAATAATTAGTTTATTTTCATAAAAGATGAAGATGACAGGGTGGACAAATGCATTAATGGGTGAAGAGGACATCGGATAAACAACAGGAACAAGAAGAAACCCTTAAATAATATACAGGTGCATCTCAATAAATTAGAATGCCGTGGAAAAGTTCATTTATTTCAGTAATTCAACTCAAATTGTGAAACTCATGTATTAAATAAATTCAATGCACACAGACTGAAGTAGTTTGTCTTTAGTTCTTTTAATTGTGGTGATTTTGGCTCACATTTAACAAAAACCCACCAATTCACTATCTCAACAAATCAGAATACTTCAAAAGACCCAAAAAAAAAAAAAAAAAAAAAAAAAAAAAATTAGTGAATTGTTGGCCTTCTGGAAAGTATGTTCATTTACTGTATATGTACTCAGTACTTGGTAGGGACTCTTTTTGCTTTAATTACTGCCTCAATTCGGCGTGGCATGGAGGTGATCAGTTTGTGGCACTGCTGAGGTGGTATGGAAGCCCAGGTTTCTTTGACAGTGGCCTTCAGCTCATCTGTATTTTTTGGTCTCTTGTTTCTCATTTTCCTCTTGACAATACCCCATAGATTCTCTATGGGGTTCAGGTCTGGTGAATTTGCTGGCCAGTCAAGCACACCAACACCATGGTTATTTAACCAACCTTTGGTGATTTTGGCAGTTTGGGCAGGTGCCAAATCCTGCTGGAAAATGAAATAAGCATCTTTAAAATGCTGGTCAGCAGAAGGAAGCATGAAGTGCTCAAATTTCTTGGTAAATGGGTGCAGTGACTTTGGTTTTCAAAAAACACAATGGACCAACACCAGCAGATGACATTGCACCCCAAATCATCACAGACTGTGGAAACTAAACACTGGACTTCAAGTAATTTGGGCTATGAGCTTCTCCACCCTTCCTCCAGACTCTAGGACCTTGGTTTCCAAATGAAATATAAAACTTGCTCTCATCTGAAAAGAGGAATTTGGACCACTGGGCAACAGTCCAGTTCTTCTTCTCCTTAGTCCAGGTAAGACGCACAAGAGAAATACGACAACTGTAGCCAAATTCCTTGACACGTCTGTGTGTGGTGGCTCTTGATGCCTTGACCCCAGCCTCAGTCATTCCTTGTGAAGTTCACCCAAATTCTTGAATTGACTTTGCTTGACAATCCTCATAAGGCTGCAGTTCTCTCGGTTGTTTGTGCATCTTTTTCTTCCCCACTTTTTCCTTCCACTCAACTTTCTGTTAACATGCTTTGATACAGCACTCTGTGAACAGCCAGCTTTGGCAATGAATGTTTGTGGCTTACCCTCCTTGTGAAGGGTGTCAATGATTGTCTTCTGGACAACTGTCAGATCAGCAGTTTTCCCCATGATTGTGTAGCCTAGTGAACCAAACTGAGAGACCATTTTGAAGGCTCAGGAATCCTTCGCAGGTGTTTTGAGTTGATTAGCTGATTGGCATGTCACCATATTATAATTTGTTGAGATGGTGAATTGGTGGGTTTTTGTTAAATGTGAGCCAAAATCACCACAATTAAAAGAACTAAAGACAAACTACTTCAGTCTGTGTGCACTGAATTTAATACATGAGTTTCACAATTTGAGTTGAATTACTGAAATAAATGAACTTTTCCACGACATTCTAATTTATTGAGATGCACCTGTAAAGAATTCTTTCTTTCTTTCTTTCTTTCTTTCTTTCTTTCTTTCTTTCTTTCTTTCTTTCTTTCTTTCTTTCTTTCTTTCTTTCTTTCCACAGACTGTATACACTGCACTTAGAATTGCATAAATAATGCTATGAGATTAATGGGTTTTAAATGGGTATTAATGGGTTTTTAAAAATGTAATATTAAATTTATGAAAGTAATAAATGATACTCTAAATATGAAACTAAAGCCACTCACTAGATTTGTTAAAAACACGGATTCATTCAGTAACGGAACACCGTGTTGCTCAGAGATGCACAACAGTTTCACTGTGGATTTTTTGGAACTATTTTCTTTGGAGAAGTAGAACAAAACAGACAATATTGACAGTATTGTTTAAAATGTAACTTATTATTATTATTATTAGTTTATTGAACTGTTGTATAAAGTCAATATCACATTTGCGATCGAGCAGATATTCAGGAAAATGGCACTTTTGCTTTGGGCATTTTTTGCCCACTTATCTTGAATTTTAGACACATTCTAACTGCATTCTAATAGGCTACATCACAGTGAGTCGTTGCCTTCCATCATGTTCATCACTAAGCAACTGCATGCAATGTAAGATGGCATACAGTTCTTGGGTGGGGTGCATTAAATGCATTTATCGATTCAACCTTTTTTTCCCCATAATTAATCACACCAATTTAACATGTTAAATCCAATAGCCCTTGTTAAAACATTATCAGAATTTGGCAAAAACTATGCACATGTCCACCCTGTCATGGAAGGCTTGGTAACAGGTTGGACATTTTTGGTTAAAGTTAGCATTTAATAAACACATGGTGTACCTTCAGTCAGCAAAGTGGTTCATTGTTGAAGCTGAATGTGTACTGCTTAAAATGTTTTGAATTTCTGAAAAACTTATGTAAATTAATATTTTACTATGACAGGGTGGACATGTTAAGCTTGGCAACATGCAACTACAAACACAATATGATGAAAATTAGTAAATATAAGTGCATATACTTAGTGTACTTGCATCAGATGTTTTAACCTCCACTGAAAAAAGGCAAAATGGGGGTGGAGATTTCACTGAGTAGATCAGAGGGTTTCTTAAAGGGGCATTTACAACATCATGACAGGGTGGACAGCAATTTCAGGGACACGTGCAAAATTCTTAATATTATGAAAATAGAATATAAATGAACAATCTGACTTGTTTTATTAACGACTGACTGAGGGCAATAAGAATATTTAAAAATTATTTCAATATTGTGTTATTTAACCACTTTTTACACTCATTGAAGTTAGCTGAGCTGCGTGAGGGACATGCCAAAATCACATACATCCAATCAAAAAAAAATGGTATAAAACGAGAAAAATACATTTCAAGAGACTGTAGTTGTGTGTGCAAATGTTTGGTCATTTATCATATAATTTCAAAATTTCATTATATTGTATTATGTTCTTGATGACTGAGTGATTCTGATGAGGACACCAAAGGCACTTTATAGTGATTTTGACCCAATGAGCATGCACAAGCGCCCTATTTACGAATGATTGGAATTCATTAACCATTAACTATCAAATAGGAAGTTTAGGAAGCGTTTGTGAATCTGGAGGAGAGTTTTCGGGAAGGTCCGTTTTACACGCAAATTACTCCGGATTTACTCCTATATTTACGAATGTTTCATGAATGAGGCCCTTTGTGTAAATGTTTTTATGTTGTGCATATATATATATATATATAAACCGTAAGGCCTATAGACTTGAAACTTGATAGAGCTCAATTTGGGGAGAACCTGACATAGACTCACCACAATCGGCCAATAGGTGGTGCTACAGCGAACAAAAAAAGCGAAATCGCTCATATCTCCTAGACCATTTGTCGTAGACTCAAGTGTCTTATATCATTGGAATCCTTGGCTCAATCCAAACAATGACTATCTCCGATTTTATTTCCGTCTGAAAATTTTTCCCGCCATTTTGAATTTTCTCCAAAACCTACTTTTGCGAACTAGTCCTAGGTTTTTCGTCCAATTTGAACCAAACCAGTGCAGAAATATTCTCTGTATAGTGAATATCAATAATTATCATCATCATCATCATCATCATCATCATCATCAAAAAAAAAGTTGAAATTTCAACTCTCCGTCGCATAGGGATGCCAAAATGTTTGTAATGGGCGGGGCCACTTTTACTAAAATTGCTATAAGTTTTGAACGGAATGAGATGTCTTCACCAAACTTGGCACACATGTGTAAGAGCTCAATCTTTGGTCAAATTAAAAAATAAAAAATAAAAAAAATTGCGTAGCTCTGCCACTTGGTGGTGCTATAAGATGTAAAAAAAAAAAAAAAAAACTAAAAACGGCTATAACTATGCAAGCGTTAGTCCAATTGACCTGAAAATTGGTATGCAGTGTCTTTGTCCAATGTGCCATAAGGCTGTATGAGGACATTGGCGTATCTCCAATAACATGGCTGCCATCGGCCAATGAAGTTTGAGCACCTATTAGACAAGGTTAACGGAGGCCGATCGGAATGAAACTAGGTGGGTATGTTCGACCCATGGCCCTAAAGGTCTGTAAGAATTTTAAAAGAAATCGGCCGCTAGGGGGCAAAATTGCAATTTTCAAGTACATAAATGATAGTATATTGCACGATTTTTCACACATACACTGTCTTCATATCATTTGATAGAGCTCCTCATGCTGAGAAATTTTGCCTCAAGAACTACTTGTCAATCAAATAATTCATTAACTATTCTTAATTATGTTCAAAACCTACTTTTACGAACTAGTCCTAGGTTTTTTTGCTCAATCTCGATAAAGGGAGGGGGGAGGGGGGTCATCGTCATATGTGACACACAGCAGCCACAACAGCACTTATGTTTTATTTATTTTTTCCTTTTTATTTGAAACATTCCCAAACACATTAACTATATCATGAAATATCTTGATTGAAACCTTTTTTATAGATTGTTAGTTGATCTAGTGGGCGATAATGTAATAATGTAATCTATTAAATATGGGTGCCATGCCATAACATATTTTAATACGACTGACTTTATATTTCATGTGAATTTAACATTGAAAGTTAATGTGAATAAAAACATTGCAAGTTAGGCTACTAATCATAACACTTTCATTGTACAGAAAGAGAGCAAAGAACATTTATCAAAGAACATTTTTACTAACAGTCTAGAGTTCAAGCACTCTCAAAAACACCCATTAAAATCACTGAAGCTGTTTACACTATGAAATGAATATCTTATTTATTCGTACACACATTTGCACTTTGTTGTTTCTGATGAGAGAATTCACCAGAAAGAGGTATTCAGTCAGTGAGCGAGTGAAGAAAACACCGGCATTTTAGCGATTAACTCATCTGAACACCTCTGATTGGTCATTGCATTCATAAGCTCAACAGAATCGTGTGTGATTGGTTATAATGCGCAGCGCTGTTCAAACGCATCTGTCTCTGGCTCAGCGGCAGCCAGAGAAGGCAGATTTGAATTTATCAGCTGATGATATGACGCGCTGAACGATCTAATCACGCTGGTGTGATTGTATTAAATATAGAAAATATTAATCGACTATGTTTTGTCTTTTGGAAGCTGCATTCAAAATCCACTTGGCTCAAAATCTGAGGGGGCATGTGCCCCCTCACTTTGAATGGGCATGACGCCTCTGATTGCAGTAATATTCTCTGGACTCTCTAGATCAATAATTATCAAAAAAAAGTTGAATTTTGTCCTTTTGGTTATCTATAACTGGGTCATTTAGAAAAGGGGCGTGGCCAAATATACCCAAAAGCCTAAAAACCTAAACAAAAACTCAAAACTTTACAAATCTTGGTGAAAACATGTGCCAGATGACTCTTAACAAGCATGCAAAGTTTCATGGAGAGCGGACCATAGGTGGCACTATAACAGTTAAAAAGGCTTCAAAAACACATCATTTCTATGGTAAATGGCCTCAAATTGTAAAAAAAAAAAAAAAAAGAAAAAAAAAAAGCTCATTCACACATGCACTAGATCTTCATATCATATGATACATCTCATTCTGAACACGTTTGCCTCTGGAACTAATGTTGTCAATGAAATGGTTAATTAAATATTAACAAATATGTTAAAAACCTACTTTTGCGAACTAGTCCTAGGTTTTTCGCTCAATCTCAATCAAACCACTGCAGTAATATTCTCTGGACTCTCTAGATCAATAATTATCAAAAAAAAAGTTGAATTTTGTGATTTGTTTAGCTATAACGGGGTCATTTATAAAAGGGGCGTGGCCAAATCTACCCAAAAGCCTATAAAGCCTAAACGAAAACGCAAAACTTTATGAAAATTGGTGAAAACGTGACGGATGATTCGTAACAAGTATGCAAAGTTTCATGGAGATCAGACCATAGATGGCGCTATAACAGTTAACAAGACTTCAAAAACACAATATTTCAATTGTAAATGACCTTAAATTGTAATAGTTCATACATTCACTTATTATAATAATAATAATAATAATAATAATTCGTTACATTTATATAGTGCTTTTCTGGGTACTCAAAGCGCTTTACATGGAAGGGGGCGAATCTCCTCAACCACCACCAGTGTGCTACATCCACCTGGATGATGCGACGGCAGCCATACTGCGCCAGAACGCCCACCACACACCAGCTTACTGGTGTGGAGGAGACAGAGTGATGAAGCCAATCGACAGATATGGGGATGATTAGGATGCCATGATAGTCAGAGGCCAATGGGCAAATTTGGCCAGGATGCTGGGGTTACACCCCTACTCTTTTTCGAAGGACATCCTGGGATTTTTAATGACCACAGAGAGTCAGGACCTTGGTTTAACGTCTCATTCAAAGGACGGTGCTTTTTACAGTATAGTGTCCCCGTCACTATACTGGGGCGTTAGGACCCACACAGACCACAGGGTGAGCACCCCCTGCTGGCCTCACTAACACCTCTTCCAGCAGCAACCTAGTTTTCCCAGGAGGTCTCCCATCCAGGTACTGACCAGGCTCAACCCTGCTTAGCTTCAGTGGGCAACCGGTCTTGGGCTACAGGATGATATGGCTGCTGACAATATCTATACCAGATCTTCATTTCATATATAGATATAGATCTCCTCATTTTGAACAACTTTTCCTCCGGGTCCAATGCTGTCAATCAAACTGTTCATTAAATATTCAAGATTATTTAAAAAATAAAAAATAAAAATAAATAAATTAAAAAAAAAAACTACCTTTGTGAGCTAGTCCTACGTTTAAACTCAAAATCAATAAAATCACTGCAGTACTATTCTCTAGATTCTCTAGGTCAGTAATTATCAAAAAAATGTTGCATTTGGACAACTATAAACCTGTCATTTTATAATATGTTCTTTACATAGTGTACTCAAATGCCTATAAATCCTAAAAGAAAGCCCACAACTTTTCAAAACTGTGAAATTCTGCATAATTTCATTCTAAAGAAGCATGCAACATTTAAGAGAGATTGGGCAAAAAAAAAAAAATAACACTATAATAGTTATAAAGTTTAAAAACACTGTTGTATGAGAAATTGCAATTATAACCACTAGATGGCAGCGGAAGACCACTGATGGGCTCATTAAATACTAAACCAGTACTGTTCATAGTTTTGCTTATGAATTCATGCTGAGACAATGTAAAATTGCTGTTCTAACATTTAAAATCACATTGAGTCAAAGTTTACCATTTTATTCATACAGATATATCAGTTTCTACAATTATGACAGATTATGATTACAATGAAACCTGAAAATGGCCTATAAACTCTTAAAAGACTTGCAATAAGTTATCTCCTATCATTTATTTCAAATATCTATATCTGCAACAAAATGTGTGTATGTGTCTGTGCGTGAGCATGCTTATTGTGTATTAATATACTAGTTTAATCATTTCATTTCAGTGTGTATGTGTGTCTGTAAGCCTATTCTCTATATTGGATGTGTTTTACTGTCAGCCATACATCCGGGTTGGCCTAGACCACCTTAAAGGCCTTAAAGTGCTTGAACCCCGGAAATCGCTGCTTGCAGCTATATTTACATATGTAATTAATTTCTGAAATTACATTTATAATTACACTGTTGACCCATCCCTTACACCTTGACCCACCCTTAAACCTATCCATACCACCAAACCTGTCCCTAACCTTACCTGTATCCCACCTCAATAGCAGCAAAAGTTTTACAATACAAAATGAACACTAAGTAAATTGTACTTATTTTTTGATGTAAGTACATCAGAATCAGAAAGAATCAGAATCAGAAAGAGCTTTTATTGCCAAGTATGCTTGTGCATACAAGGAATTTGTTTTTGTGTCGTAAACTTCCAGTACACAGAGACAACAACAGCACACAGACAATAAAAATATGATGAGAATAAAAATTACACATGTAAATATAAATAGACAAAAAATTGAAAAAATAAATTGAGAGATAAATAAGTGGTATGTACAGTTGTGCTATAGATGATAGAATGGAATAGAATAGAATGAGAAGCAGGGATGTGGTGAGATGGAGGTGGTAAACCAATATTAGGTTATTGCATATTGTTATTGCATAATGGGGGGAACAATTTAACTGTTCATTAAATAGATTGCCTGGGGGAAGAAACTGTTCTTGTGCCTGGCTGTCCTGGTATTCGGTGCTCTGTAACGCCGACCAGATGGCAAGAGTTCAAAGAGGGGATGGCTTGGATGTGAGGGATCCAGAGTGATTTTCTGAGCTCTTTTCCTCATTCTGGATGTATACAGTTCTTGAAGGGTGGGCAGGGGAGCACCAATAATCCTCTCGGCAGTCCGAATCGTTCTCTGTAATCTTCTGGTTTCTGATTTTGTAGCTGAGCCAAACCACACAGTTATTGATGTGCACAGAACAGACTCGATGACAGCTGAGTAGAACTGTTTCAGCAGCTCCTGTGGCAGGTTAAACTTCCTCAGCTGGCGAAGGAAGTACAACCTTTGTTGGGCCTTTTTTACAATGGAGTCAATGTGAGTGTCCCACTTCAGGTCCTGGGAGATGATGGACCCTAGGAACTTGAATGTCTCCACTGCTGCCACAGTGCTGTCCATGATTGTGAGTGGGGAGAGAGCAGGGGGGTTCCTCCTGAAGTCCATTATCATCTCTACAGTTTTGAGCGTGTTGAGCTCCAGGTTGTTTAGACTGCACCAGACAGCCAGCTGCTCAACCTCCTGTCTGTAAGCAGACTCGTCACCATCCTGGATGAGGCCGATGAGTGTGGTGTCATCTGCAAACTTCAGGAGCTTGACCGAGGGGTCTCTAGAGGTGCACTCGTTGGTGTAGAGGGAGAAGAGCAGTGGGGAGAGAACACATCTCTGAGGAGCACCAGTGCTGATGATGCAGCTGTTTGACATGAATTTCCCCATTCTCACTAGCTGTTGCCTATCTGTCAGAAAGCTGGTGATCCATTGACCGATAGAGCTAGGAACAGAGAGCTGGGTTAGTTTGGTCTGGAGGAGTGTTGGAATGATGGTGTCGAAGGCCGAGCTGAAGTCCACAAACAGGATCCTCACATAGGTCCCTGATTTGTCCAGGTAATGCAGTCAGCACAGGTTTTCAGACAGGCTGGTGTCACACCGTCTGGGCCTGGTGCTTTTCTTCTTTTGTTCTTTCTGAAGACCTGGCGCACATCATCTTCACTGATCTGCAGTGGACGAGGGGGGAGGGGGGATTGCTGGAGGTGTTAACGGTTGTGTAGAGAGATGATCAGAATGGGTGTGGGGGGTTTCGAATCTACAGTAGAACTCATTCAGGTCTTCAGCAAGTTGTTGATTCACCTCAGTGCTGAGGGATGGTGTTTTGTAGTTGATGGCTTTCAGACCTTTCCACACTGAAGCTGGGTTATCCGAAGTGAACTGATCTTCTAACCTTTTTGCATAGGTCCTTTTAGCCAATTTAATCTCCATGTTCAGTGTGTTCCTGGCCTGATTGTACAAGGCTCTATCCCCATTTCTGTAGGCATCCTCTTTGGCTTGACGAAGATGTCTGAGTTTTGCTGTAAACCATGGCTTGTCATTGTTGAATGTTAAATAAGTCCTGGTAGGAATGCATATATCCTCACAGTAACTGATATATGAAGTTACAGTCTCTGTGAGCTCATCCAGATCGGTGGCGGCAACTTCAAAAACACTCCAATCAGTCGAATAGAAACAGGCTTGTAAAACCTGTAAAAGCTCCATTTTCTTTGGTCCATCTCTTTACAGTCTTTACTACAGGTTTAACAGATTTTAAGTTTCTGCTTGTAGGTCATGAGATGAACTAAACAGTGATCAGAGAGTCCTAAAGCTGCCCGTGGGACAGAGTAATATGCCTCCTTTATCGCTGTGTAACAGTGATCCAATATATTACTGTCTCTGGTGGGACATGTGATGTGCTGTCTGTATTTTGGCAGTTCACGGGAGAGATTGGCTTTATTAAAGTCCCCAAGAATGATTAAAACCAGAGTCTGGGTGTTGTTGTTCTGTCTCTGTGATCAGATCAGCTAGTTTCTGTAAAGCTGAGCTCATGTGCGCTTGCGGAGGAATGTAAACACTCACCAGAATGAAGGAGTGAAACTCCCGCGGCGAGTAGAAAGGTTTACAGTTAATGAAAAGCGTTTCCAGATCAGAACAGCACATCTTCTTTAACACAGTTACATCTGTACACCACCTTTCATTGATGTAAAAGCATGTCCCGCCGCCGCGCGATTTCCCCGTTGATTCTGCATCGCGATCTGCTCTGATCAGCTGGAAGTTAGGCAGATGTAACGCGCTGTCCGGTATTCAGCCAGGTTTCCGTGAAACACAGAGCAGCAGAGTTTGAAAAGTCCCTGTTTGTCCGGGAGAGCAGAAGGAGTTCATCCATTTTGTTGGGTAGAGAGTGGAGATTCGCTAGATGGATGCTTGGCAACGCCGTTCTAAATCTGCGCTGACGAAGCTTCACGAGCGCGCCGGCTCGCTTCCCCTGTCTGCGCGTCCTGGATCGTTTGATCAGCGCCGCCGCTCCGCCAACTACAACGTTCAGCAAAACGTCCGAATACTCGAAAACCGGTAGAAGATTTTGTGGTGTGTTCTGCTGAATGTTCAGCAGTTCTTCCCTTGTAAAACTGATCATGTTTGCAAAACAAAAATCAGGAAAAACTAACAAAAACACTAAAACAACTGGAGAGCTAAGCACAGTGGCTGCCATGTGCGGCGCCATCGCAAAAGGATTTTAGGTGGCCTTAACTTTACATATAGTTAAGGTCACCTAAATTGGGACCAATATTTGTTATTTGCTGTGATGCAATTAAAACTCTTAAATGGATAGTTTGCTCAAACATAAACATACTGTAAGATACTCACTTATTGGCAGAGCCAATATCAGTATCTGTGACAATCTCAAATCTGTATCTGTTTGGACAAAATCTGGAAGTGGATGGGGCGTAAACCGCAAATGCATCAAATTAGACGAGAAGCCCCTTTAAGATGCAATTCTGTTGAAAAAAGGTTGATAGAAAGTATTCAGTGGTTGAATATTACCCCAGTTCTGGGAGACAAATATCGTGTATCATTTGTACAAGTTTTAAGGTGTGTATGATTTTGTGTTTTTGTTGGTATTACTGTTGGTAAGGTCTGATTTCTGAGAGATGCACAGAAACAGCAACACGGCTATTTGGCTTATGTTGACTGATTTCACTTCACATACTCATTATTTCATAGTGATTTTAGAGAGTTGTCTATAATATTGTGCTATTCTCTGACTCACCTGTTATCCAGCAAACAAAGACTTTGTCTGCTGAATATTTTTTTTCCTATTATTTGGTGGAATTTTTTTTTTTTTTTTTTTTTTTTTTTTTTTTTTTTTTGAACCCATTGTCCATGCCGTTCCAAATAAGGTATTCGGCTTTGGGCACATCCCTATTACTCACCCGTAAAACTTTCTTTCTTCTGTGGAGCACAAAAGAAGACATTTTGAAAAATGTCTGGGTCTTGGGTGAAAAATGTCTTTTTTCATGTAAATGATGACAGAATTTTTATTTTTGGTTGAACTATCCCTTTAAGCTTTTGCAAATATTTTGTTTATTTTTCAGGGATTAAATCAAAAACAAGGACATTCGTTTAAAAGCTACATACATGCTGTTACTGAGCTATAGTGCATCTCGGTAGTTTATGTGATTTAGTCTTTCTTTTCAAGGAGTAATAATTCTAAATGATTTGGGCTTATTGGGTCACATTGTATTGTGTGTACAGAGGTGCCAGTTTTACCTCACAAAGACACAGCTGCTTTCAGAGACCCTTTTCAGGATTTATGAGTCAAAAAGCCCCTCTAAAGGCACTAGAAGCACATAACGGTTCTCTTCAGCTGTTACCCAGCAACAGAGAGTGATAAGAGCACACTGTCCATTTAGAATGACTGAACAGAGCATATAGTAAGCAGAATATACACTGTTATTGATAATTCATGTAACCCTTTGGCGTATATGCTGAAACTGTTGCTCCCAGTGGAGCGCCGTTGTTGTAAAGCACAGCGGCTCAAATGAGAGCTCTTGACACAGCCCAGGGATTTGTTGTAAGCCATTGCATATTCACAGAATCAACTCAAGGTTTTTATCCATCCTCATACAAAGTCTGGGTAACAAAGGCAGGCTGAGCCACCCTGCTTTGAAGCCTGTTTCATTTAGTGCCATTCTTCAGCCGCCGCACGCGTGGTCCATTGAAATTCACTGGTATTGTTCTCCGCAATGTCAGCTGCATTTTGATCAGGGTCATGATGCAAAATATTTTCTCATCTGAAAGCTGCCCAATAGGTGAAACAAACAAAACAGAGTGTAAAAAATGAGGAGACGGTTGCTGTCGTGTTGTGAAACCTCATGCTAGGGCCTGTTTTGCATTTTAATTAGTTTCTTTTGCACTATGTGAGCTAATTTTTTAGTAGGATGCATTTTCAACATGACACGTTATGACATTTCAGAAGCATTTAAATGTGTAATCTGGTGTGTATATGATATCTCGTCTCGATTTTTCTCTCTCTTTTGAACTTTTTGGCTTTTCATGTCCTTTGATTACAATACTATGGAAGCCATTAGTCAAATGATCGGTAAAGCCACAAATGATTTCTCTTTATGCCCCATTCCAGTGTTTCAGACCGGTGGGCGCCTAACTGTACCCAGAACTCTCCACAAGAGAGAAATTTCTCCCACTGAGTGTTGAGGTTGTGCCAGCATAATTAGTCCCCCATGCACTCTCCTCCAGCTTGAGTGAGACATGCAAGAGACTTTCTTTGTTGCTTATAGTGGCTGAGCATTAGCCCCGGAAAAGAATGCAACAAATGCTTTTTTTTTTTTTTACTATTTATTTATTTAGCAAGAGATGTTTTAAAATAGATGAAGCTTGCTTGTTGGATTTAAGAGAAATGTTCAAGTTCCCGATACTAAAAGATGGAGCTGGTGAGTAAAGCAATTACATCCTCATGGATGTCTCCCCATCAACTTGGCAAATCTCCAGTCCAGTTAGTCTTGCGCTGTCCTAAAAAAAATAATGATTTTCATGCTGTGCATATTCTACTTTTGTTTCTGCATAGTTGGTACAAAAAAAAAAACAAAAAAAAAAGTTATGCATTTTATTTTGATTACTCTTCATTTAAATGCATTTGCATTTATTAGATAAAAGAGCATTGATTGTAAAACCCAGACATGATCGACTTAAAAACTGAAAATTGATAGTGTTGAATAGCAGTGAAATGAATAGCAATGTTATTTTTCAGTCTTTGCTTTTGAAACGACAATAAATTTACAATTAATCTAGAATACATCGAGGTAAGAACGCAAAACTTGTTCATTAATAAGTGACATGTCATTATCATGAACGTCATTATCATGAACATCATTTCTGTCATCTGTCTTCAGCGCTAATATCATCGTCATTATCTTGATGTATATTGTTAATGTCATATGGCCAGAATAGAGATATGAGTGAGAAAAATGTGAAAAGACTAGTGATATAGTGGCCGTTAAGACTGTGTGTGAGGGAGTCTTCCTGTGAAAGGGGATATGATGTGACCCTCGGCATGTCTGGATGAGAATGGATTTGAGTATATGATATTGGATGGCAGCTCTCAGGTGCTTAGATATAGTCTGTCAGCCTTGATGAATGAGACCGTATATTCCTCTTGGAAAAGCTTGAAACACTAGACCAGATTACCAGATTACTAGCAGTCTGTTTCAGGTCTGTTTTCGCACCTGCTGCTAAAACCATCACAGATATCTGGTGGTTTTGTACCATCCGACTGATGATGAACAACCAGACTGTGTTTTGGTGTTTGTCTTTACAAACACATTTGTGTGATACTGGCAGTGGCATGAGCGTCTGTGATGCTCAAAAATAACTCTAAAATGCATCATTTTGACAAATAAATAAATATTACAAGCACTTCATTGTTTTGGTGCTAAGAACAGTCTCTAAATAACACTCAAAGTAAAACTCTCATTGACTGTTTAGTATCTAGACAATATGCAACCCAGAAAATAGAGTTGGATCTGAGTGGTCCTTGATGGGACACAGATTTAAAGGTTTTGAAAAACCCACTTCTCATCTGCCACTGTAATGTCCATCAATCTGTTTTGCACAAGTCCAGTCAGGTTGTTTGTTACCTTAAGTGACTTATACAATCTCTCTTATTCCCAAATGAAAGGACTAATGTGTTTCTGGGAAGCTGTGAATCTGGTTGATACAATCATCTGGAAATCTGAAGTTAGTCTGATAGTGGCTTGCAAATCTAAAATACCAGATGGATAGTCCAATGGATGTCCGGATGGCCACTGAAACACATCCAGCATGTTTCAAACAGCACACCTATGCTTCCCTTCTGCTGTGCGTTCTGTGATTGCCAGTCTTTTTTGCTATCACATTGTTTTTTGTTTTTTTTTTCTCTTGTCTGTACAGATACATCTGTAACTACTCTGTCTTGTAATCCCATATTCAGCAATGACTTTGCATAGCCAAAATCATTAGAAATGTGTGTGATCTTCAGTGTTTAATATGCTTTTAAGGGGCCCGAAGACAATGTAGAAAAAAACTTTTCAATCTTGGTTAACTTGGTTTCCCCCGCATTGGAAAAAAAAAAAAGAATGAAATTGATTAGTATCTTGACAGGTGGGGATGGATTTGCCATCTAACATCAAAGAATAGATTAAGCATACTTCCCTCTCAAATTACATTCACATATTTCAAATATGTATGAGGAACATTATGCCTTACGAGATTATTTTTCACACTGACCTCATTGCCTTTGCTCACATCCAATCTCATTTGGGCTGAAATGTGGAATCGAGTTGTTGGATGAATCAGCCTCATTGTGGGACACACAATGGCCGATTCTGGGCAACATCAAAATGCCAAATCAATCCACAAAGCATCTTGGAGAGTCCGTCTTGAATTATGGTAGCCAGCACAGAGAATACCAAACAAGACATAAAACACTTCAGAATATGGATTCATATTAATGTTTACCCATTTAAATAATTGAAAGTCTGTTTATTCCAGGATGGGAGTAATATTTCTGTAGTCTGAGCTTGAAAAATATACCATATCAGCTTGCAGGTAAAGTCTGAGTTGCTGGTTAGAGGTCAGTCTATGGACTCAACGTCTTTGAGCAAATATGGATTCATGTAAAGATGGATAGAGGCCCCAGAGACCTGGAAGCCTCTTAGCTGGATGTTCCTGACAGCACAGTCCTCTCCTGTAACCTTGTTCTCTCATCTGCACTCAAGCGAGCCTCCATGGCAGAAGAGCTTTAATGACCCATGCCACTTCAGAGGCCGCACGGCCCGCTATAGGGTGGAGATCAAAAGGCCAGGGTTTACCTGCTTCTCCCCCTCTCTCCTTTGTTGTGGGATGAAAATTTCGACAGATATCAGAACCAGATCAAAGCATCTCTGTCTGCTCATTTACTTTGGTTGAATTTGGAGCGTATGAGGGAGAACAGCATTATAAATGGTGCTCAAAGGCAACTGCTGGGAAGTGAAATCCCTGTGCTCCCAAAACAGAATCAAACCTGTATGCAATGCCAGATTGTTTCAAAATCATGAGCAGCATTTTTCATCGGTGTGCCCTATTAATACCTGTAGTACTTTTTCCATTTTAAACAGAATTGTCGACCTCTTTTGAGCATGTACACCACCATTTTAAAAAGTTTGGGGTTCACATAATTTGTATTAATATTTCAATTTTCATTTATTTATTTTAAGATAATGTCTCCACCTCTTAATAATGTCTCTTTAATCAAAAATACAGTAAAACAACAATATTGTGAAATATTATTACAATTAAAATTTTCTATTTTAATACATTTTAAATTTATTCCCGTGATGGCAAAGCTGAATGTTTAGCAGTCTTTACTCAAGTATTCAGTGTCACATGATCCTTCAGAAATCTTTCTAATATGCTGATTTGGTTCGACACCACTTTTTATTAGGTTTATTTAACTATGTACTCCTGTCCAAAAAAATAAATTCATACAAATAAATAAATTTAGTAGAATGCGCTTAACCCAGCGTGCACACAATGTCATAAGACATTGATATTTGGTTATATTTTGGTTGTGATGTGAGGTGACCAAATTCAATGTTAATTCAACATCTAATGTCAATGTTAATTTAATGTCCAATACCGACGTCAGCTGACATTGATATTTGTTGTTTTTAGGTTGTGTAACCAAAATCCAACATTGTCAACGCCAAATTGGCATCTCATACTGACGTCAACACTATTTTCATTATATTAACGCTATATTGACGTTCTGTGTCTGCTGGGAAGGTTAGAGACAGGTTTGGTGGTCTGGTTAGGTTTTAGTGTGGGTAAAGGGGCAGGGGTCGGGTCCGATAGATAGATAGATAGATAGATAGATGAAAGCATGTTCATTTGGTCAAATATAATTATAGTTAATTACATAAACTAATGTTATTTCTCACTAGATAGCAACGCAGTTTGTTTAGTTTTATTATTTGTGGCATAACCTAGGCTGAGCAAAGCCTCGTATTGGTTCTTTAGTTATAAAGGTTTAATGTTATTAATACTTGCTAAATTATCACAAGCACAAAAGCATTTTCTTAGCTTTTTAGGCATATGTAGCTAATGATTTAATGATCGATGTGTATTAATGCTCTGGTTGTAGCATCAGAGCTATTGGGTAACTGCGATCATTATTATTGACTTTCATGTTCAGGTTACATGTTGTATTGTTTGTGTCTCTTCAGGCGATATTTTGTAGTCTCTAGTTTGAAATCTCTAAAGGCCACAAAGTAGCATGAACAAACTGTTAATATTTTCGTATCACAGTGTTGAGCTGATCTGCAGCAGATAGTCTTTTTTATTATTATTGTTTAGCTTTAAGCCATATTTTTAGGAGGTGAAAATTTATTAGTGTTCCATCTCTCTTGTGACATCGGTAGCTCTAATCAGATGACACACACATGCACCAGTCATCTAGTGTTAAAACGAATCCTCTAAAAGTGGTGAGGAAACTCATTAGCACTGGGCTTCTGTAATTGATAAGTTTACATCAGAAAGATAACGCAGTGTGGACTTCATTAGCTTTAGGACTAGAGGGAGACTTTCTCTTTCTCGCATTTCTTTAACCTGTTTCACAGAAAGCTTTATTGAGGGCCTCCTGAAAAGAAAAGAAAAAAAGAAAACTGTCTTTCTAAATAGCATTTTTAAACAGTGTGTACTTTTTTACTGTTTGTTTGTTTGTTGTTTCCCCCCTCAAAATGTGCTGTGATGCTTCCGACTGTATATTTTTACACACATGAATGTGTGTTGTAAGTTAGATGCCACTGACTAATAGAATCAAGACTGACATGCAGAGATCGTGCCATTTTTTTTTTTTAAATCAACATTAGTTTACACCTTAATATATATATTTTTTTTTTATGTCTGACGTAGTCTTTCAATTTTTTTTTCTTTCAATTTTTTTTTTTTTTTTTGCCTTGCATTACATTGCATTGTTTTTTTTTTTTTTTTTTTTTTTTTTTTAAATCAACATTAGTTTACACCTTAAAATATTTTTTTAATGTCTGAAGTAGGGGGTTCAGACTTCAGAGTTTGTTTGTTTTTTTTGTTTTTTTTCTTTCAATTCTTTTTTTTTTCTATTCTCTTTTTTTGCCTTGCGTCACATTGCATTTTTTTTTTTTTTGTTTTTGAGTTTCTCTCTCTCTCTCTCTCTCTCTCTCTCTCTCTCTCTCTCTCTCTCTCTCTATTGTTTGTGTTGTAGAGCCTAAATTGTATTCTTTTTAATGTTCAGGTTTACTGACTCCTAGAAACAAAGCTAGCTGTGCACTGCGCAGTTGAAAATATAACATATATTATTATATTTAAATGTATTTTCATTGACTTATCAAAATCAGATTTTTACGATGAAAACCACCTGCATCCATAGTAACAGGAAATAAAGTAAATATCAAAGATGGCACCTTAGCACCATAACATTTTTGTCTGCGTTTAACACTCGTGCTGCTGTGTGAACGTAGAGTATAGAGCAGATATAGATTTTTATTTGTCACAATCCAAGCATATTATGATTCCGGCTCAACTTTAACAGCTTTTTCGGTGGGGAGGCACCCACAGTTTGACTTCTCAAGGTTGCAAACAATTTAATTTCCTCAGTACTCTAATGACCTGAGGCGGCTTCTTCTACGTCTTTACAGTCACTGAGATCCCAGCCAACTGCTCATCAATTTGTCTTATCTCTGCTTCCATTCCTTGCCAGTGCTCAGTAGGTGGAATAAATTACTACTAGTCAACATAAACTATGAAATAACCAAGTCTCTTACACACAAACATACACTTTCCTTTGGTGCTACTGAATGATAACAGAGGGAATGGACTGAGATAGAGATCCAAGCTCAACATTTTCACTGAAACTTCCAGGCCACTTCATTTCTCATTCGCTCTCCTTCTTACTAGTAATGACACCTTGTAATTCCTGGCAGATAATTGCTAGCGGGACCCTGCCTGTAATGTTATTCTTCACAGGAAACCAATGACACTCTCGGCCCTGATGTTTCAAGTGAATGACAGCTAAATTGGCAGTAGCCAGTGAAGTTCAGAAGTTCAGAAGTAGCCATGTGTTACCAGGGGAAATCTGGAAAAGTAATTAGGAGTTTAATGACCAAATGAATGTATTACTTGGAAAAGTGGCTGCTGGTGCAATTTGTGATGGTTTTTTTCTGCCTACACATTTTCAACTGCAATTATTATGTGAAAATAGATAGTAAGGATACTGTGGTAAGTTCGCAAATCCCACAAGCACATATGAAACGTCACATGAAAAATAAACAAACTAAAATAGAATAGACTCTTACAAAATAAATAACAGCACATAAATACAATTCTCATAGCATTTATAGTCTCATCTCTGAGAATGAGCAGTAATTATTCTGTACTTGGAGCACATCTGAATGTCATTGTGTGTGTGTGTGTGTGTGTTTCAAGAGGGCCCTGTTTTCTGAACGCTTTAAACAGCTTATCTAGTGTGCTTTTAAGATGGATTACAGTTGTGTGTTAGGGCTGATTTCCTTCTCCTGTGTGACTCCAGGGCTCCAGTCTGGCTGTGAAATAGAGAGAAACACACACACACACACACACACACGGGGCTGTGTCCGCAGAAGCCTCACTCACTGCGCTCAATGCAGATGAGGTGCTTTAACAAACAGAAGGGCTGGTAATTTAGAGTGAAAATAAATGCAAGAACAGGCTGTGGGTATAAATGAGATCTCTCTCTTTAGTCTCCAGATACTGCTCTTGCCGTTAGCACTATAAACACTGATGGTGTCACTGAAGCAAGGCAGTCATTAAAATGTTCAAAATAAGGGTGAAGGTTAAGTGGATGCCTATGTTATCTCAGTCATTGAATTTTAATTCTCGGCGCAAAATTATAGACCAGCCAATTAAACGCGCAATGAGGACAAATATTATAAAGGCTTGAGCTTTGGGGTGCTAATTTAAATAACTGCTGGCCATTGAGATCATGTCTCCCTGGAATTATTTCATCTTTTCTTTTTTTCTTTCTTTCTTGACACATGAGTAGAAGAAGATGCAGTTTGTTAATGTCATCAGCATTATTGCGATTGTGTAGCGTGTGTGTGAGGGAACTTGACAGGATATTTGTGATATGGCTAGTGCACAACTTGACATGCTTATAATTAAAATGTAATGAATAGAATATGCTATAATATAATGTTGTTATAATTATTTTCACGACACATTTCACCACAAGATATGCTTAGGATTTCTTATTAACATCTGCACGTAACTATTATTTATAGCAGTTGTCTCTGTGGCTATGCTGTCATTTGTGAATTGCAATGGTAAACATGTTCTAAGTCTGTGTTTTCTGTAAATTGCACACTGCTTTCAACTTCAGCCTGGTGTCACTTAGAAGAGAACCCATGGGACTGCCGATGGCAGTAGTGAGATATTGTCAACAAAAATACAATATAACAAACCAAGACAAATTCTGCTGCAGACACATGAACAATTTTAGACAGTCAGACACTTTTTCATGTGTATAAATGTGTATGTATATAAACTACGAGCCAAAAGTTCGTAGTAATAATAATTATTTATTTATTTATTTATTTATTTATTTATTTATTTATTATTATTATTAGTATTAGTATTAGTATTAGTATTATTACTTTATAAAGTGCCTTATGCCCACCAAGGTTGCATTTATTTGATCCAAAATGCAGTAAAAAATAACTCTTTTCTATTTTAATATATTTAAAAAAAAAAAAGTCATTTATTCCTGTGATGGCAAGGTCGAATTTCCAGCAGCTATTACTTCAGTCGTCAGTGTCACATGACTTTTAGAAATCATTCTGATATGTTGATTTGATGCTCAGTGTTAAGTTTTTGCTGCTTAATAAAATAATATAAATAATAATAATAATAATAATAATAATAATAATAATAATAATAATAATAAATATTTTATTTAGAAAGTGAAAGTAAACACATCTATAATTACAAAACATTTCTATATCAAATAAATGATTTTATTTTTAAATTCATCAAAGAATCCCAAACATCTCAGTTTCCACATACAGATTAAGCCGTAAAAACTGTTTTCAACATTCATAATAATAAAAACCATAATTAAGCAGCAAATCAGCATTTTAGAATGATTTCTGAAGGATCATGTGACACTGAAGAAAACAGTTAAATTAAAATAGAAAATAGTTCTTTTAAATTTTATACTGTTTCACAATATTAATGTTTTTACTGTATTTTGATCAAATGAATGCAGTTTTGGTGAGCATAGGAGACTTCTTAAAAAAAAACAATAATATAATAATAATAATAATAATAATAATAATAATAATAATATTATTATTATTATTATTATTATTATTATTATTATTATTATTAATAATAATAATAATAATAATAATAATAATAATAATAATAATAATAAAAAAAAATAAGAATTCCAAATGTTTGATAGGTAGTTTGTAAAATCTAAATTTTTGAAGCCTATAACAATATAGCATTTTATTATAAACAAACTTTAACTTAAGTGTGATTTTTAGTGTAAGTACTTCTAGTACTTACTTATTTACTTAGTACTCCTAGACAGCGGTCATCAGTCCATCTTGCACTGTCTGCACCATAACACAGCTCAGCAACAGTGTGACAGTATCATGGGAGATCTCACTTTGCCAGCCATTAGTGAAAATGGAGAATTGCGGGAAAGCAGCCAAGGCAACGGAGCATGAGTGCCATTACTCAAAGTTTTAAATCCTTCCACTAACTGTAACTGCATATTCAAAAATCTGTCATAATCAAGAGAATACAAGGGAGCAAAATAAACATTTATAGGATAATCTCTCACCATAAGAGGCTTTTAAAAAACACATTTGTTCCATAATACATTTTTCACTGGGGGTTATTTGCAAGGAAAGAATACTACATACCCATTAAGGCACTTAAAGTGAGGTCAAAAAGTGAGAAATTGCTAGACTGAAGGATAAAGAACAACTTTATTCACAAAGTAGCAGAACTGAATAGCCTGAGATTATTCATTAATGTGCATTGGTTGGTTGTATGGTTTGAGATTATACATGAATGCGCATTTGTTGGCGATTTGTCTTATTTTTCTGCATTGCATAGTGTGAAAGGGCTGATGCTGTAACTTTGACCACAGCTATCACCCGATGTAAAATCTAATCTTCAAAACAAGTGAGAATGAGAGAGAAGAGAGTGGGGTAATAAAAGGGAGTATTTCATTACGTTAGAACTGGAAAAAAAAAGAAAACACAAAAACAGAGGATTAAGTGCCACCGTGAACAAAATACAGATAGAGCTCGCTATCGGCATGCAGATTGGTTACTAGTAGTGGGGCTCTTTCCACTTTAATCTTTTTTTTTTTTTTTTTTTTTTTTTTTTGAAAGTGACTGCCTATCTGCCAAAGGCGAGTTCCTTCAATTGTAGAGTGAGCTAATGACCCTTTTTTGTGTTTCTAGGAGCTTAAGATCTCTACTTTTGACAAACACTGGCACCTGGGGCTTTGATAAACAGATCGTCTTGCTGCTCCTGTACATGTGGGAGTCAAATGTTTCAAGGTTGAAATCATTGACCTCATTTTTCCCCAACATTAAACAACATAGGCTGTTGACATGTACTTTTATATTCCTGCAGTGATTATAAAATCCCCTGTTCTGAATAAAGTACATTTTAACTCGTGTATTTCTCTCTCCCACTCAGCACAGCATTCTGCCATATGGTGTCACACTCACATATAGCATGCATTCCTTTTACCAAAACCCCCTGTTATTCTCAGCAGTTTTGGGTTGGAAGTGTTTTGCTAACACATTAACACATTTATAAAATAGAAACAGGTTTTGACGCCTACAATGGGGGAAAAAAAAAAAAAAAATGCTAATATATTTTGCTTATTGGTATTTTATTTAGTTGTAACCCTTTGGTTACCTCTGGGTTTAAATTTAGAGATTTCAGACTAAATATATTGTGAATACGTGTTAAACTTTGGTTATTTATGAGGTTGCATTGATTAGAGAATTAAAGCATGTTGATTTTAATAATTGCTTGACTATGAATAGAAATTTTGCCACATAGATTCTTGAATCTTAGACATCTTAATGCAGCATGAAAGTTTCTGTGACTGTAATCATGATGGGGGAAATCATGAAACACAAGCTGCATGGCATGTCTTTTGTTTGTTACGAGGTGGTACTAACTGTCACCCTGACGTTTTCACTAGCCTTCAAACCTAGAATATTGTGTGGTGCCGTCTCTTGAACACATTTCATTTAATGATAGGTTAGCATTAACAGGAGCAGCCTTCAGATGACATTCTGACCATGACCAATAAAACCAAGTACATTATTCCATAATATACTACTTCCTTGGGTGTAAGTCTGACATGTTCCCTGCTGGGATGCAGTATTTGGCCAAGGATGAACATTACTTTAGCTAGCCATGTAAATATGTCCACAAAGTAACAATAATTAGTTATTAGTCTGCGGATAGAATTTACGTCTGGAAATGCTGCAAATTTAATTGAAGTATTACACTGTGTGACGCAAGAGGAGGAAAATATTCAAATCACCATTTTGGCCAAGTGCAAGGACCCTAAAATGTCTGCTATAGAACTGATATATCTAGCCATGCAGATAGTGTATAGAAAATATTTACTAAAGAGTAACAATAAAACACTGTATTCAGAATTTTACTATGAATAACTGCAGGCTATGTAATTTCATGTTGTAACCAATTAATTGTTGTTTAAAAGAATGCATTGCGGTAATGATTGTGTATGTACATAAATGTTTTGTTTGAAGTCACCATTCTGGTGACCTTTGGCTGGACCTTATATCGTACTTTTGATTATTATTCTCCCAGCATAGTGTTACTGGTTGTGTCGGGAAAATAAAGCACACAACTACAATATCTGAAGAATCTACCATTATTACTCCATAAATCATGATCACAATACATGTAAATGATCACAGTACATGTAAGGATAAGTAAATTCTTTCTCATGTATTGGACGTGTCACATCTGTAACCAGTGGGAGAACACAGATACATTGTGGATAAGCAGCTGATTTGATTCATTATTTGAAAGTTGTTTTTTCATTTCAAAGTATTGTTACAATATAATATCCCAATATTATATTATGTAATTGTTTGATCATTTGTATAATTTATGGTTATTTTGCATTTCTCATCGGCAACATGTGACTAGGAATAAAACATAATTGCAATTTATTTACTCCTTTATTTACAGTAATTATTTATTTTAAGACATGCTGCTAATTTCATTCAACTTTACAATGAGTAAAATATAAGTGCTCGCGTAGCTGGAAAATATTTGTGATTAAATAGAAAATAATTGTAATATGTAATGTAATATGTAATATATATATATATATATATATATATATATATATATATATATATATATATATATATATATATTCTATACTTTTATAGACTTCAAAAATTGATTTTACAGCTACCACCATAGCAAAAGTTGTTTTGAGAATGTACTGCTAAATGACTTTTAATATTAAGTTTGCATTAAAATGGTATGTTTGATAATGCAGGTTTCAGAAAGACTGTATAACTAAATATGTTAAAATCAAAGTCATAAATAAACAAATAGATAAAACTCCATTGTTTCATAGAAAATTACATTCACTTAACAGAAATGAAAGAGAAATGTCACATTCTTTTATACTGCAGCTATAACATTTATAAAGCTAGCAAACTATGTGACTGTTTAAACTCATCCAGAAGGTCACCTCATTCAAAACATCATAAGACACTGTAATATTATTTATTGAACAATTAAAATATTTAATACAGTTTTGTTACAAGTCAGTAAGGGCGCTGAGAATGACAATAATGACTTTATAATAAACAACCCAAGTGGTTCCATTTATTTATGCTAAAAATAAATAAATAAAGCAAGTAAACAAGCCCATATACATTGCATCTGCTAATGGGGCCTTTTGAATGTTATCCCCTTGAATTCGACCTTATAGTTCAAAAGTCAATGTTTAGAGAATCACCAAGGTGTTGCCCCCTTTGACAGTGAATGTTTCCCTTGCAGGATTAAAGAAATTTGTAAAGCTACCATCTGCTGTCGGAAATGTCAGCGCTGTCCAGGATCAAACATGAGAAGCGCTCACTCTCGCATCCCTCTCAGCACCCACAGCATCCTAAAGTGCTTCTTTCAGGCTTGCCATAAAGGCTGCTTCAAGGTCAATAGATTTGCTTTGTGCATAGCAGAGCCTTTGAGGTGGTGACAAAGGCTGACGTTAGGGAGACAATCACCCAACCAAAGCATTTTAACAATAGATTTGCAGACATTTAGCACATGTGGATTACTTGTAAAGAAATTATTAAAAGTATCAGGACCATCTATTATTATAAAATACTGGAGAAATGAGACACGCATGCACCAAAAGGTCAAGGTTTGACTAGTTAGCATGGTTGAGTTAGTCCCTGCTGGAAGGTGCTATGACTGTATCATCTGGCATTATTCTTTTTTTAATGGCCATTCAAATACGTAAATTATGACAAGTATTATTGGCCACACTTTAAAGGGTTAGCTCACCCAAAAATAAAAATGATGTCATTAATTACTCACCCTCATGTCGTTCCAAACCCGTAAGACCTTCATTCATCTTCAGAACACAAATTAAGATATTTTTGATGAAATGTGAGAGCTCTCTGACCCTCCGTAGACAGTAATCCACCTGCAATGTTCCTAGGTCCAGAAAAGTAGCAAGGACGTCGGTAAAATAGTCCATGTGACATCAGTGGTTCAACCGTAATTTTACAAAGCTACGAGAATACTTTTTGTGTGCAAAGAAAACAATAATAATGTAATTTATTCAACAATTCTTCTCCCCAAGTTACTGTCTTCTGCCATTTTGGAGAGAACCCCAGAACATAATTAACATAATCAGCGTTGTTTACATTCAGCATGTGCACGTTTTTGCTGAAATTAAACAACGCTGATTACATTCAGTAGACAGCGCGTGCATGCTTATTATTATTATTATTATTGTTATTATTATTATTATTATTATTATTGTTGTTATTGTTATTGTTATTGTTATTATTATTATTATTATTATTATTATTATTTGTATTATGCATATTAAACCAAAATATACTTGAAATATATTTGTCATTATGCATTATTTTAGCAATAATATATATATATATATATATATATATATTTTTTTTTTTTACATATAATATTTTTTTTTACATATAATATTTTTTTTTACATATAATGTTCATATGAAAACACATTCCAAATTCTATGTTCTTCTAGAATAACATGGAACTGTTTTTGACACATAGTTACAATATTCCAAAACATAAAACTACAAGCATGGAGCTTTTGTTGAAGTAACATTAGTTTAGCAAATGTGGCATGCCCTCCAAATGCCTCCAATGCACGAGCAAGCTTTTTTCTGATCCAAACAAGAACAATAGAATGATTTGATCCATTGCATTCAATGAACTAGTGTTTAGCCTCAGTGGTTGATGGTGTTAGAAAAGGATTATAGTTATGTCAAAATAAGATATGTCAAACAGATGGCCAACTGCAGTGACATTTTAATTTTGCATTAAGACCGTTCTTATCCTCAAAAGCCCTTATTTCATGGCATGCTAAACACAAAGCCTGGTCTTTCATTACATGATATGAATGTCATCTGCAATTTTGTATCGGGGTCAGCACATTCCTTCATTTTGTCTGAGGCAAAGGATCTTATATCTATAAGTCAATATGCTTTATTCAAAAGAAGAGTCAGATATGAGAACGGGATGTTTGGTGGATTAGGAGATGTGTCAGACTAATCCATGGATTTCAACTGGCATTGGAAATATTAAGAATATGCTCTCAGTGGGGTGAGCCGGAGTCACATTCACATCCACCGTGAATACATGGAAGACAGACTGAGGTGGAAAACAATAGAACTGGGCCAACAACGGTTTCTGCGTGAAATGAGAACTATGGAAAATGGCCAGCATTATGTCCAAAAGCAGCATAATAGGCATCATACAATTCTGGAGATTGATTAGTAGTGTGGGTGAATAAGGCACGTGGTTCTGTCACCCACAGTGATATTGGGTGGTGAGGGGGCTAAAAAGGTCACAGAGACATCTGGATCAAAAATCTGTTTCCTTCCTCCAACCTGTCCAATCTCCAACCCCAGAGAGGTACGCCAGGACCGTTCATCTGCTTCTGTTTGTGACCGGTAGCTTCATTCCCTTGAAAAACAACATCCTGCTATGCCTGGCAATATTGTCCGGAGTTCAAAGGTGTTGTTCAAAGGGAGTTCTGTTCTGGGTCACTCAGCCTTGACCACAACCCCACCTGCCATTTGTTATTAAATGTATGCGACATGACAGGTCCACTCTGGAGTTCTGGTTGATGACCCCATTACTGAAGGGCTTGACTTTCCATCTGCCAGGTTCTCCTGATGTGCTCTTCCTAAAGGTTCCTTCCATATTGTTTGAACACACAGATGGTTAGTAGAAGATCTTTATTGGGCATGTGTGATTGTTTTGTTGGATTGTCATTCAGCTACTGAGTTTTATGAAGATATTTGCTGTTTTATAGAGACATTGGTCTAGTTTACCAAGAATAATTAAATTCTTTCTGCTGATTCATAGTGTCACAGTCCTGTCCGTCTTGTCTCATTTCCCCCTCCTTGCCCATATTTGGTCCTTCCTGTTCCTGTCCTCGTCAAGTCTGATTGTTTATCATTTATTTCAGGTGTGTGTGTGTTAATTATCATGTGTATTCAGTTCTTGCCTGTTCTGTTTATTTTCGTCTGGTCTACTCGTTACCCCTGGTGTTCCTGTGTGTGTGTGTGTGTGTGTGTCTGCCTTGCCTTGCCTTGCCTTGCCTTGCCTTGCCTCGTTTGGATTTCATTAAAGACTGTATTTTGAGTTTACCTTCGTCTCCTCGTTCATCCCTCGTGTGTGCACCGTGATAGAAGACCAGACCTAACAGTAAGCGGGACCCCCTTCACCTCGTTTTGTTATATTCGTTTTTTGAAAGTTTTTAGTTTGTTTTTTTTTTTTTTCCTGTCAGTCTGTCCCATGGCATGGAAGTCGCCTCTCGTCCTTCCTGCTCTAGCCCACGGATGAGAGTGGTAGTTCGGTGGGATGGCGGAGAGCCCCAGCAGCCCGCCGCCGTCCGCGGCTCCCTCAAGAACCAGCTCGCCGCTCACCCGAGCACGCCACCGTCCGCGGCTCACTCAAGCCCGCCGTTTGCGGGGAAATTCACGCCGCTGTCCGCGGCTCACCCTAGCGTGCCGTCCGCCGCTGACTCAAGCCTGCCGACCGCAGCTGTCTCCAGTTCCCTCGTCACGGCCAGGAGTGCCGTTCCCAGCCTGACCAGAGTCCAGTGATGGCTCCAGCCCCTGACCGGAGTCTAGGCTGTTTTAAAGTGTCTTGTCCACAGGGACATTTTAAAGAACCTTGTCATGTCAGTCTTGTCTGTGGAGACTCGTCGGGGGCAGGCGACTCCCCTATTTATGGCCGCGGAGGCCATTCCCTAGCCGTCTGCCTCCCCTGTCGTTGAAAGAGAAGTGGTTCCTGAGTAACCCTGTGAGGGCCCCTGACTCCACGTCCAGCCCAGGGAGGGCTGTGGATCTCCCATCATGCCCTGTAAAGAGGCCTCAGATTCCGAGCCTAGCCCAAGGAGGGCTCCTGTTCCTGTGGATTGTCTTGTCCTGTGTTTGTACAGCCCACGGAGGGCACCTGTTCCCGAGTGTCGCCCATGGAGGGCACCTTTTCCTGAGTGCAGCCCATGGAGGGCTCCTGTTCCCGTGTTCAGCCCCATGGGGGCTCCAGTTCCTGAGTTAAGCCGGTATGTTTCCCCAAGGAATTTTTTGGGGGGGTACAAGGGGTTCCGGCTGTAGTGGCCGGGCCGAGGGGACCGAGGCCACGGCCAGTAAGACCACCTGCCATGGCCTCCAGAGCTCCCAGCTCCTCCATGGTCTCCGGAGATCCCTGCATCACCATAGCCCCCTGTGCACCCTGCACCGCCATGTCTTGTGTGTTTCCCCCTCCTTGCCCATATTTGGTCCTTCCTGTTCCTGTCCTCGTCAAGTCTGATTGTTTATCATTTATTTCAGGTGTGTGTGTTAATTATCATGTGTATTTAGTTCTTGCCTGTTGTTCATTTTCGTCTGGTCTACTCGTTACCCCTGGTGTTCCTGTGTCTGCCCAGCCTTGTCTCGTTTGGATTTCATTAAAGACTGTATTTTGAGTTTACCTTCGTCTCCTCGTTCATCTCTCGTGTGTGCACCGTGACACACAGTTCATATTCCCATTACAAATTTATTTTTGCACACTTTATTTTTTTTGCATAGTTAAAAATAAATATACAAAAATGTATCTGAAATGCATTTTTCATGCTAAGTATACTACAAATAAATTTACATTTTAATGCTTAATAAAAATACCCTGTAATTATTATTTTGGTGTACTAAACTGGTATACTTAGTCTGCTAAATTGGAACAACTAATTTGTGCTTAATGCACCTTAATTGGCCTTTAATAGAGAGGAATCAGTTATATTTTGACTTTTTTTGGAAGCCTGAAATTTATTCAGCCTTTTTGAGGGGTGGTTTTGACACACTGAAAATAAACTGCAAACTAATCATAGCTGAAATATGATAATATTATGAGGGAGATGGATTGATTGCTTATTTAAGTGATTTAAAAAAAGTGCTGAAACCATTATAAAAGATTGTGAAATTCATATCATAAAAAAATGTTAAGTGGTGTGAGTTTGTAGAATTAAAACCTTTTAATTATTTTTTTTCGTTCCCTCTAATAAAACTACAGACTTTAATAGTGTGCCAACCATTGACAACCAAACATAACAGAAATGCACAACACATATTTTTGACATCCAATGCATCTCTTTTTTTTTTTTTTTTTTTTTAACTTTCATGTAATGTTTGTTCCACCAGAGATAATAAACAAAGAGTGGAATAAGTGCCAGTCAATCCCATTCTTCTTTGTATTATTGGTATTGCCATGTCATTTTACTCAATGAGTCTCTCTTTGTGAAAACATGCCCTTGACGAGAATGCTACAAATTTAATGGCAAAAAAAACAAAAACACACACAAAAAAAATAAAAACGAATCAGCATGATGGAATGTAAACATTTTAAAAGGGGATCACAGGGGAGAGGAGAATATTGAATGTTTTATGTCAGAAGTCTCTTCCCTCAGGTATCAATTCATAATTGCTTTAGATAATAGGGATTCAATCATTTATGTTCCATTTAGGTCTTGGGAGAATTGTCGGAAAAGTACTATATGTCTTAATCTAATTAAGGTGTGAGTCAGACCGGGAGGTAGATGAGGGAAATCAAGGGAAAGGGGGAGAGTGGAAAAGAGAGCAGACACAGGCTGCTTAGAAAGACGACTTCTTGATAACAGTGGTAAGAAGCTGTAACTGCTTTCTGTCGTATGGTAATAATCCTGTTTACTTTGGTGAATTCTTGTAATTTACATAATATCAGTCGGACAAAAGGCATATCAGGAGCCTTTTTTTTTTATTTATTTATTTTTTTTTTTAGTCTAATTTCCACCGAATGTGTTTTTGTTCGGTACAGAGATATAAGAACACGATTGAGTCAAATACTTTAGATGTAGTATTTCTGTCTAAGGAGACTTTCCACCTTATGGCTTTCCAAGAGTGATTTCGCCACCATCAGACAACATACCATAAGTATTAGTTATGGCCTCTTACCATCCTATATTGAGACGGACTGTCACCAAAACCCCATTTACATCCTGATGTATATGAAACTTCAGTTTGTGATGACAGCAATTTCAGAAGGGAAATTACCTTGTAACAAAAGAGGACTGTGCTCTACTCCGATGGTGTGGTAAAGAATGGCAGAACTTGAAAATAGATTGTGATTGACAGCATGCTTGAATACGTAACGGTGGCAGTGAAATCTCTGTATAGGATTCAACGTTGTTATTTATGCCTCAGAAAAGGTTTTGCTTTTCAGGGGACTGAGATTATTTTGAGAGTCAAATTTGTATCTTTACCTCCCACATTGGCCTTCAGTAACCTTGATTTGCCCATAGGTAAAAACTAAAAGCAGTTTGCGTTATCAAGTCTCAGCAGTGCACAAGTCAGGTTTTGGACTGAGGGTGTTGAGTGAATTTCTTGAGTTTAAAACTTTGCATTTTCTAGTTTGTGTGTGGAATGCAATGTTTCTTTATTTGTGGAGCGGTATAGCACTAGATTAGTCCAATGTGCATTATCACGCACTGACAGATTGAGGTCACGGAACAAAACAGTCGCACTATAGGAGGTTAACACAGGTTTACTTCTGTCCTCAAACAGACATGCTCAATAACCAGTGTGATGTCATTAGTAATCATAGGTTTGTGTTTGTAAAGTGTGGTTCATACACATGCATTTTATTTGTATAGACTCTAAAGACTCTTTAGACACAAATTAGCTTAGGCTCATAGAATATTGAATTCATCTATCTATCTGTCTGTCTGTCTATCTATCTTGCAGAACCTTCTACAATTTTCTTACCTTTTATTTGTTTTGTGGAGTAATTCATTCAGAATTTCTGGTAAAGCTGAAATGGTCAAAAAGCATTTTCATAAACCCCTATAAATCTGATAACTTAAATATGTATCTTTCAAATGCCCTGTTTAATGGGTACAGCTACGCAGAGATAATTATTGTACTCTATCAGTTGTGCTGCGGCTTTACAAATGAGGAGTTTGGTTGGACTTTGCACTTGCACTTTGTGTCTATGATAAGCAACCAAAAGCCTTCAGTGTAAATGACAAAACTGTGTTTTCTTATATTCTCTTCAATCTCTGTAGCACCTCTGGGACACTTGGCTAAGGAAATGATGTAACAGGCTAGGCAAAGATTTGAAACTATATATAAAGTGCCTAAAAAGAGGAACAGAGAGTACTACTTTACACTTTTTTTTTTTTTTTTTTTTTGCCGTGAGTGGAAACTCACCCGTCCTTACTTAATCTTGCCTGTCCATATCATAAAGGAGTCTTACAAAATATTCTAACATAAACAAACAAGTGTAAAACAAACAAAACAAAAACAAACTGTTAAAATTTATAGATAAATATTCTGGACTGAATAGGGGCACGGTACTCTGAAGGGTGCTCAAGAGTTTGCGAGAGAATAAGGGATTGAAATAACAATTATGTGCTCAAATTAGAAAAATGATTACTTAGAAGAAGAATTACTACAACTAAATAAATCTGTGAACTACAAAACTCTCCAGGTAAAAGGACACTGAATAGTAGTTGTTGAGGGTCATTTTCTACATGTGTGGGTTATGGGAAAGCCTTGATGGAGCTCACAGTAGTAGACTTCATAAGAGCGAAGAGGAACACTGGTGTCTGCAGTGCAGTGTCTGCTCTCAGCATGTACATCATACCTCCTCTTTCTGACAGCACCATTACTGCCTCACCGATTTGAGGATAATGACTTTCTAAATGCTGGGCTATCTATCCCTTTATCACACACTGTACTAAATATGGAGTCTCTTCTTGTTCTATCTAGTCCTCATTTTCATTTATTTACTGTCATGACTACATTTTTGTTGCATTTGTATTCCACATGACATGGAAAAGGTAAATTATGCAAATGATGCTTAAATGGAAACTAACAGTAAAAATAAAATGTCTTGATTAATTTTGATTCGTAGTTTGCAAACACCTTTTTGTCAGGCTAATGGAAAATGGTTCATGATTAGTTTACATTTAGAATTTATTATTACATTTAAATAGTAATAATCCGTATTTTTGTTGTTGCTCTTTATATTTAAAAGAATACATGGAAAACAAGTCTAAAACAAATCAGTTCAGTACATAAAAGGCAGGTGAAAGAAACAAAGAAATCATGAAGGCATGGAAATTAAATAAATACAAAACAAGACTTGCGGAAGTGCAGAAGGAAGGAAGGAATAATTTTAATTGTTTTGGTTTTGTCGTTGTTGTGACATTTCAGACTACGCCCAGATTGTTCTCCAGCTCTGACTGGACGTCCTATGATCCCCATGGAGCAGTGCCTGGCTGTTGTGGTGCTGAAATATTTATAAATTTAATGTTGTTTTGTGGTTTTTGTCACTCTGGTTGATTTTTAATATTTATCTTTCCAGAAAATGCCTCGAGTCTGCCCCAAGGATGCTGGTTACTGTTTGTTGAGGCTTCTTCACCATTTGCTGTTGTTTGCACACAATTATTAGTTCACTAATATTGCAGTGTGTGCACTAAGCATGCACATTTTACATGTGGTATTTGGGGCCACATCCCTGAGCAGTCTGCGTCTCTGGTGATCATCCCTGGCCTCCTCCTTCAATTTTTAACATTATTTATTGATATAGTGTTACATATTTTAATCAATTAAGTTAGTTAGTTATGGTTTGTAACTTGTTTTACTACCTTGATTACTGCACATGGTCTACTGTGACACCCCCTGGTTCTATTTAAAAAAAATACTGAAGCTTTTAATAAATGCTACATATTTTTATGGGCAACCTTTATAAAACCTGTCTCTGTTTGACTTGACTGAAAGTTCTACTCACCCTCCAGTTGTCCCAAACTTGCATGAATATCTTTCTTCTGCTGAGCACAAAAGAAGATATTTTGAAGAATGTTGCTAACCAAACTGTTGATGGTAGCCACTGACTTCTATTAGTATTTTATTTTATTTTTTCAGTGGCTACTGTCTGGTTACTGTAAGTCACTTTGGATAAAAGCATCTGCTAAATGACTAAATGTAAATGTTTGGTAAGCAGTATTTTTCAGAATATCTTCTTTTGTGCTCAATGGAAGAAAGGAACTCATACAGGTCATACACAACTTGAGGGTGAGTAAATGAAGACAGAATTTAATTTTTTTTTTGGTTAACTATCCCCTTAACTAGTGCACACAGATGCAATGACATCAAATGACCAGTTTCTTTCTTTTCTGTGCTTTGTTATATAAATGTCAAAATGTATATTTTGCTGCATGACTGCTTTAATATAGTTTCATATTTTGGGGGAATGTTAATTTAGCTCAAAGGCTTTTAAACTTCTGACATACTCAAGAAGGTTTTTAAATTTATTTATTTTATTTTTTATTTTTTTGCACTTATGTATATCTCCCTCTAGCCGAACCCTGGGGTGCAGCAAATCTCAATTTTGAATGCTAACACCAAAACATGCACATCCATATGTTAACCATGTGAGAAGGGCATATTAAAAATACTCAACACATGCCTTCATGCCAGAATTTGAAGTGCATTTTAGCTTGTATAAGTAGCTGTGAAACATTTTACATGCACATATGGATACGTGTGCCCATCTATACACAAAGACACACAAGAAGTGGGTCACATACCAAAACAATACTGAAAAGCAACTGGATATGAATGGTCGCATCTAAAAATATCTACATAAATCCTTTTTTTTCAGATTGTTAAATGGGTAAAATATTTTTCTTTTGGATAGGGTATGAACTGTTGGCAACAGCTCTCTTCTGAGTAGCCTAAAACTGTTCCGAATTCAAGTACTTTTCCTCAGAATCTTTTGGTTCACACAGTGTTTGAGTGCTTCCCTGAGCTCTGCTGAGACGCAATCAACTTCAAGTGGGCTCAGATGAACCCAGAAGACCTAGAGCAGACATGTGGTGATAACCTGACATGAGTGGGAGGCTGTCATTTGTTTTAACTCAAGTAGCATTAAGTAGTTTTGGTTATGTCATTATTTTTTTATTTTCCGTGAAGACACAACAACAAGGATTATTTCATTATAAACATAGTAGTAAACCCTTTGGGTTATGGCTGGGGTTTGATGTCAGATCTGATGTTCATGCTCTGATATACCAGTCATAAAACATGAAGACAAGAGAACGCACTACTTGTCAGAGAAATGTTAATTTGGTTTCGACTCCGAGAATTCTTGCTCGATGCGGTGCTCAACTTGTTAAGATCCTTGAAAACATAAAGGCTGAATATTGTCAGGAGAGAAATGCCAGTGTACTCTCCAAGAGAGTTAACCATTATTTTGCGGAAAGGAGTCTTCTGCTATAACAAAACCCTTTAATCAAGTGACAGACAATAGAGAACATGTCAATGAATGAGTCCACAGCCTATTTAATTGGTTTTTCCAATTGTAAAGAGCTTCACTGAATATGTACAGTTTCCTTTCTTTATTTTCTGCCAGTTGTTGAGAATTAAGGGATAATTTCTCTTGTTTCCAAATGGTCTCTGAATAAAAATAAACAAATAAACGGCACTATTGTTGTTCTCCTGAAAACAATAATCAATCCTATTATAAATGGTATATACACTCATTAATAAGCAATTTAATACTGCAAATGCTTTGAAACCAAAACTAAAAAAATCTTTATTTGTAATTAATTACTACATGTTTTAAATGAGAAAAGGGACTGCCTACATCCAGTACTATAGTTTTAATAATCTTTCATCATCTGCTGCACAGATAAACTAGCAAGTCAAAGTAACTACTGTAAAATATTGTTGATATTTAAGTTTAAATCTACAAGAATGTATTTATTCCATAATGTTTTTAAAAGAGACTTTATAAACAAGCAATTTGCTATTTAGAAAGTGTTGACATTTTCCAGTAAAGATGAAGTTAAAAGGTGATTCTGCAATTACTGGGAATGTACATACGCTGACATTGCTGTTGTTGTATGTTTTCAGTTTCTTACAAACCCTAAGATAGAATGCAACATATAATGTAAGAAGTATGTATGTATTTATATACACACACATACATACACATATTTT
Source organism: Spinibarbus caldwelli (assembly GCA_039654775.1). Lineage (NCBI taxonomy): Eukaryota > Metazoa > Chordata > Actinopteri > Cypriniformes > Cyprinidae > Spinibarbus > Spinibarbus caldwelli. The sequence continues at coordinate 25,930,230 of CM077220.1, read as the reverse complement.
ATATATATATATATATATATATATATATATATATATATATATATATTATATATATATATATATATATATATATATATATATATTGTCCTAACAGAAAATGAGCAGCACCATTTCAGTTAAGTTTATGGACATTTCATTCAACTCTAAAGCAAAACACAAAGCAATGTGTAATTCAAATTATGTAATGGTTTACACAGGGTAAAATTCGTGTGAAGAATGAACAGAACATTTCTTTATATCAACAAGATACATTTGGCTGTATTTTAGTAACCTGTCTTATATTGTAGGGCTATCTGAAATAAATGTACAAAAATGTATTAATACCCAAGGCATAAAAACCAGTTTGGACACACCTCACTGAATTGTATGTTTCTCATTATCACAATGACCTTTTTATGTGAAGTTGTGGCTATATTAATGTCTTAACCAACAACTATTTATTTATGTTTTTGTGCCATAGAGTGAAGAATTAGCAGCCAGCATACATGTGAATTCCTTCAAAAACTAGAAAAGCTTCAGGTAAACATTTGTTTGTTGTTAATGCTGCTATTAAGGCAAAGCGTAGCTAGTTTGGGGAACCTTAGTTATTATTTTATTATCTTAATTAAAAGTTGTGATTTAAGAATTCCTATAATTAAATTTGCTCCATTTCATTTGAGTGTGGAAATTTGTAATACTAAATAATACTAAAGAATGAGTAAGTGTGCCCAAATGTTTGTGTGCCCCCCCCCCCCCCCCCCCCCCCCCCCATATATGTAAATATTAGCTATTAATTGTGCCATTATTATTATTATTATTAGTAGTAGTAGTATTATGTATGTATGTATGAATGAAGATACAAGTTTATTTATTTTGGTTGTCAGACAGCAGGTTGGCTGGACGCAAGCAAAAGGTACAGAAAAGATTTTCCCTCAGTGTTCATTAGAGTGGTATAGCAGGAAGAGAAAGAGGCTGGCTAGGCCCTTTCATTTGGGCCTTTCGTCTGATTACCAACCCTCGCTCCCCATCTGGGTGCAAAACCTTTCCACTCTGATTAATGAAGCAGCAACACAAGCTTTTTTTTTTTTTTTTTTTTTTCTTCTTATTTTGATACCTTGTTGGCTATTTCCTTCTCAAAAGTTCAATTATACACATACAAAGCAATCCATCATTTAAATGAAACTGACTGCAAAGGCAAATTAAAAATGTCAATTTAAATTAAGAAAGTTCACAATCTCTTTAAAGAAAAAGGTGCCTGGCATCAACAAGTTTACTTAAAAAAAAAAAAAAAAAAAAAAAAAAAAAGAGGTTTTATGCACAATCAGCTGTGAAACCTAGGAATCCAAAATCACCAGCCACTTGAAATGTAAGGTAGATTATTAATACCAATTGAATGTTTTACAACCAGAATACTTTAATATTGTAGTCAATAAACCTTGCTCTGTATATCAAAAAATCAGTACCCTGTAGCTGTATAGAATGCTTTGTGAATTTGCAATAATATAGATCGTCAATTTTCAGTCCCCCTCATTTTCACCTGGTCATCAAGTTTCAGATTCAGACCCCATATTTCAGTAATGAGCTTTCATTGCTGTTTGCAGGAGAGGGGGACAGCGCTCACAGGCAGATAATACACTGAAGTGTCTCATCTTCTGTCTACAACCTGTAATAATTATCTGAGAATCACAGGGGAAATAACCCAGACTAAAGACAGAATATTTCCTCAGCAGGGCTTAATATAAACATAATATAATTATAAGATTAATATAAGGGCTAGGAGGGGCTGAAGCCCCGGGGTCCAAATATGCGGGGGTGCCCACAGCTGGCTACATTGTCTTGAACTGAATTCATTTAGGACTTTCACTGACAAGTGATGAGTCGATTAGTTTATACATGGTTATTCTCTATCTAACACGTTACAAATAGATTATTGGAGAAATTGACTTATTCTTAACTGAAGGTCCAAAGAAAACAGTTTGGCTAATGAAAATTTCTGACATTGCTCCAGTTTTGTTGTCAGAAAATGTTTTAGCAATGGAAAAAAATAAAATAAATAAAATGTAATTTCAATTGTCTGCTATCAATGCCTCAGTGGGTGGTGTACTTTTCTAGACTGTCTTTGATTTAAAAATCAGTGATTGAGCCACCCTACACAAATGTTACATTATTGAAGCTATGGAATTCACTGACATTAAAGACTTGAAGGAAGACCATCTAACTAGTAAGACACTTTCAAATAGGTACACTGGACAAAAATGGTGTGGGACTTACTTTGAAACAAATTTCTGTCAGAAATGGCTGAAATTACATTTCATAGTTTATTAAAAAGAAATGGTAAGCAACACATTGAGATCACTTTATAATACTGTTCCAGCATTAATGAATAACTACACATGAACAAATGAGTAATACATCCTAGTAGCTACTATTAACTAACAAAAAAAAATAAAATAAATAATAATAATAATAATAATAATAATAATAATAATAATAATAATAATAAAATAAAATAAATCCTTAAATTAACAAATTAGTAAGTAATAGTACTTAATGCGTTAGTTAACTGTTAGCCAATCAGTAACTACTATTTTTGCATACCTCCCATGAACTATTCACTAATATTCACTTCTATAAATGATCCAGTTCTGTAAGGAGACTGATAAAATGTGCTAATTATTAATATATAATTATCTATTAATTATTTAAGTGGTTAAATGTTAATTAAAGTAGTGGATAAAATCTAAATTACAATAATAAAAAAATAATAATTTATCATGCACTAGTCATTGATTAGTTTCATATTAATTATGAAACTGTATGTAGTTTCTTCGTAGTTTTCTGGGAGGCATGAAACTGATTAGCTAATAGTGAACTACTGCATTCAACTTAATGCTACTTGCTAATTCATTAATCAGAATTTCTTGTCACTTATAGTTGTTATTACAATGTTAATATTGCATTACTCATTAGTTTCTCTGTATTTATTAATGAATGAAGGAACGGTATTCTAAAGTTTTGCCCACACTGAATTTTGAAGTGAAAAGACTGAAATTGTATTTTTGTAAAACCTACTATAAAAATCTTTGTTTTATTTCTAACTTCTAAAAACATTATTTTTTTTTTTTACAGTGTACAGATATTGCTGCTGTACCAGAAAGCAGGCTTGTCACGCATTTATTTTTGTGAGGGGGCACACAGACAGACAGAGACATGCTCGCTCACTCACTCACTCACTCACTCACTCACTCACACACACACACACGCACACACACACACACACACACACACACACTATATGTAGAGACGGAGAGAAGCATCTTATCTTTTTTATGAGCCTCCAAAATGCATCCCTTATCGTTTCAAGGTTATTAGACGTCTAAACTCTAATGCTCAGTGGGAGTTGGTGATCAACACTGATACAATTTAAAACCACTGACTATAAAACCATTGGCTACATTTAATCGACTTTAAGTATAAAATGTGATACATTATGAATTTATTGCACAACACTTAAATATATAAATATATAAGGTGACTGAAAGCATAGAGAAAAGATTCTATTTTAATATGTAATTTGTAATGCTTTATGTAAGTCAATGTTGTGGCGATTTTTATTTCCATGGTAACAGGGTCATCTGTGATTGATGGATCTCACATGTCCCCCTTCAGTTCGAATGAGCATGGCACTTCTGGCAAAAAGCTCATTTGTGTGTGTGCTTTTTGAAATATGTCTGAACCAAAAAAAAAAAAAAAAAATGCTGTTACACAGGTAGTGCATGTGTTCATGACACATAAAGAGCCACTGTTGTCACATATATGCAATTCAGCTTGCAACACATCCTGATCCTCTTTCCTGTCTCTCTCAGCTGTCCTATAAATTAAACGGAAACCCCCCAAATAAAAGAAAACAATCTGTGATACCATGGAGGGAGCCCTTGGGGTAGCCATAGCCTCAGAATGGTGTGTGTTCATTACATAGACTTGTTCAGCCATAGATAATTATTTCAAATCCATTCATTTCAGTTCCAGGAAAAAAAAAAAAAAAGAGAGAAAAAAGTAAAATAAATTTGTTCGTAAATCTAATGTATGTGAGGATTTTTTTTTTTAAAAGGTAAAATAAGGCTTTGTAATTTATGACAAAATGTAGATCATAATCACAGTACATTCTCTGAAAAAAAAAGGAAAAAAAAGTACAAATGCTGTCGCTGAAGCAGTACCCTTTCAAAAGATACTAATTATATTATATTATATAAGATAAACTTGTCTTATTTACCCCTAAAGAGTGCATATTAGTACCCTAAAGGTACCTAAAAGAAAAAGTACCTTAAGTGTATAATAGTATCCTATCTAATAATCGAAGAACCACTTGTTCTGAGAATTATACGTAATTACTCTAAAAAAAGTAAGATGTGTGTGTGTGTGTGTGTGTGTGTGCTTTTTTTTTCCAGTTTTCTTACAGGTGTACCAGTGTGTCCAAGTCTAGTTCTTGTTTTGTCTAGGTGTGTTCATGATGTGCACATAACGAAAGGAAATTGCACACAGGCAGTCTTACACAAGGATAGTCAAAAAGTGAAGCTTAAGAAATGAGAAAATAACACTAATCTAATAAGCATCATGAACACTAACAATCAAATTCTAAACCACAAAATTTGCTTTAATTAAATTACTTTCATCATTTTACTTGCCTCGTAGACTTGATTTGTTTTTCTCGATGTATGGTTTGTTTGATATTTTTTTTTTTTTTTTTTCTTCTTTTCCCTTCTATAATTTGTTGTTGGTTCTGAGCTCTGCATGCTGTGCTTTCCCCGCTTTGCGTGCTTGTGGTGTATTGCACTTAGTCCGGTGAGCAAGTGTGAGTCTGGCACATCACCGGTGGTCCACATTCTCTCTATGTGTGACTCTCTAAGTCATCTGAGAACTTCATTGGGGTTGTACTGGAAACCTATCATGTGGACGGTAAAAAGGAAGTGAGCCAGGACAGATCCCTGGGGTACCCTAGTGCTACTTAGCATCATCTCCACCATGGAGACTTCATAAATACCACCTGTCAGTAAAGCAGTCCATGTTCCTGGAGACTGTGTGACCAATGCTTGCACTGCCCAGAGTTTGCAAAAAAAGTGAATATGACCAAAAATGGTTGAAAGTATATCACTGTGAACATTCCACATGCATTTACCTGGCTTCCACAAAGATATTCAACATACTATAGATCAAATGGCTGAATGTAGTTGTTCTAAGACATGTTTTGGATGTGGCTTTTTAGTGATACTTGGAGTGAAGTGTATGTATGTGCAAATGGCCCCAAGCCTTACCGTTTTTAAATAGCATAAACCAATTGCAAAGCTATCAGACGAAACAAGCCTTAGGGGGCAAAGGTAATGCAGAATTGTGACATCCCATTGCTATATAAAGAATGCAACATGACCTATGCTGATATTTTTTTATATTGTTTTACTCAGATTGAATGTCAAAGGTGAACGTTTGTGTTTTTGTAATGTGACAGAAACATTTTTCAAATTGTTCTTGCTGATTACTTGTAGCCTGTTATCTCAGCGAATGTCCAACATTGTCAAAACAGCGATTCCTATTACGGAGTAATATCCTGCAGTGACAAATCAAATCTTATAACATGACCATTAATCATAATCTGCTGGACATGGAATGAGTGCAGATTGTTTTGCCCTGTGAAATGGTAAACAATCATTTGATTTCATTCAGAGACAGGGGTTTGTGCGATCCTTTTAGCTCAACCAGCAGAACATGACCATCTGTGAAGAGTAATCAAGGGAAATTGTGAACTGGCTAACCACTACACAGGATTTATAACTTATGAAATTAGCTTTAGATTTACCATGAAAGATCTGTTCATTAAAAATGCATTAAATGTGAACAGGATCAGTTGATGCTAAATGGAATAGCCCAAAAGTCATTAATTTGAGCTTTCCCTCTTTCTCTCTTAGACAGCAGTCAGGCTGTTGCTTCAATATACTGTATATATGTAGAGTAAGAGAGGACGGGACTACAGCCATTGTATTGTGACAGATGTGGGAGACAAATACACTCATACGGAAATAAATAATAAAAACAATCTAAAGTCCACATTCAAATTCCCTTAAAAAACAAATGTGTCTTTGCCATTGGGCTGAACATGCAGTCGGATCATAACTGCCTCCTATGAGAAACAGAAGGGAGAACTTACCAGCCCGAAAAGCCAAATCTTCCATTGGGTTGCATTCAAATCTTATTTATTTATTTATTTATTTATTTATTTATTTATTTATTTATTTTAATTAATTAATTTTTTGTAAATTTATTTATTTATTTTAATTATTTGCTTTGGTACTATTTTCACAAGCAACTGTTACATTTTCAAAACCTTAGTACTAATATCACAACAGATCATCAAAAGTCCCCCCCCCCCCCAAATATTTCAGTGTATATTCAATTGCCTTAATACAGTACACACAATCACAAAGTATCTTTTTCACTACAAAAAAAATAAATAAAAAAATAAAAAAATAAATAAATAAATATAAAATTTTAAATTTAAAAAAAAAAATCCTTGTTTCATCTATATAAATGTTTCATGTGTATGTATGTATGTATTTATGTGTATATATATGACAAAATCTGAAATCCTTGTCCTTATGGGAGACTTTTTTTTTTTTTTTTCTTCTATGAAAAAAACCAACAACAAAAAAACATAAGGGTAGGGCAGGTTTAGGAGTAGGGTTAGGGGGATAGTATTTGTAAAATATAAAACTCATTGCTCCTATGGAATGTCACCATAATAAGGAGTGTGTGTGTGTGCCTAAGCATATTTTGGCGACAAATTGGTACCCAGAAATCAGCAAAACCTGACAAAATCACCAAAAACCTCCCTTTGAGGATGTCCTCATTTTTAAAACTGTGTGTTTTGCAATTTGTGAACATATAGCAGGATACAAGGGAGAGAAAAAAATCAGAGATGTATCAGAAGAAGGAAGACAGATGGCATCAAATACAGCATTTTACTTTACATTATGCCATGTGATACTGTATAGTTTTTACCATGGTAGAGACTGCACGTTACTATAACTCACCTTTCATTTGAAAAGATCAGTTAGAGTATAGATTCAGTCATATGTCATACTGCACTGACAGTAATCTCTGTTCTAGCACAAAACCTAATGGCCATGTCATACCTTCATCATCATACCTTTTGATACAGTAACACACCGTATAAATACTTTGACAAACATTATGGATTTTATGTGAGTTATGCAAGTTAGGTAATGTAAGTGTATTTTCTAACATGACAATTATTACCTGTATTACTGTAATTATTTCAGCAACAAAGGTGATTTGAAACATTTGTCTTGCATTGTTTGCTCTTGAGTGAACTGACTGTTAAAAGTACTAAATTGAAAGAAAATCACAATGTGTTTTGGTGATTAATTCAAATATTCTCTCTCTCGCTCTCTCTCTCTCTCTCTCTCTCTCTCTCTATATATATATAAGAATAATCTTATGTTTTAAAATAAAGATTGAGTGTATGAAAATGTGTAATTGTAATGAAAGTGTGAGATCAGATTTTGAAAGAATGACTAGTTGTGTTACTGTGTGATCTGTTTGTATTTTTGAGTTTTGAAAATATACACCTTAAATTACTTGTGAAAATCGAAGCGAACTTAAGCGAACCCGAATAAAAGACACTCTCACCTGCTCTTCAGTGCGAAGTCTTTATTTGCCACGGTGATCATTTCTGAGCGTTATCTATTATTTTTGCCTGCCTGTGTATTGACCTGGACTGTTTTTCTTGTATTCTGATTCTTGCTGCCAGCCCCGACCCTTTAGTCTGTTTATCTATTGTGTGTGCTCGCCGCCTGCCCCTATTCTCTGCCCGTTCTCTGGACCTCGACTACGGTTGTATTACCAAGTCTGCTGTATTCTGCTCAGCCCTGTATTGCCTTTTTGTCTAATAAACTGCAGATGGATCAAAACGCTACTGACTCGTCACAAAAAACACTTAGAAAAATAATATGACAAAATAAGCTTTTTCATGACTCATAATCATTTCTATTTGTGTAGCCATTTCTCCACTGTCATGTGACCATTTACGTCATCGTACTTAACCAGCAGCGCTGTGGCAGTTTATTCTACTATTCTTCCCTACTTCTATAGCCTGTGCGGTCAGGAAGTCATTCAAATTAATGCTTGTAACTGAAAGCCGTATGTTGTTTATGCCTCAGAAGTAATTACGATACATGCAGTGGATAGCGGAAGCAGCTAATCAGTATCTTTTGTTAAACATCAAAGGGGATAAGACAGACTGTTGATGTTCCGGCTGCTGAAAACCAGCCAGGTAGATGTGGAGGCACCATTACTCAGCTAATGAGCTCAGATATATATATATATATATATATGGGCAGGTCTGTAGGTGAAGGGATGGAAGCAGCAGCCAGCCTGAGATAGTCCTATTTTGCAGTAATCCTGCAAGGCTTAGAATGGCAGCTGCCCGGCGAGCGCAACATGAAGCCGACCCCACGGAGTAGAGTGAGCGGGCGATTATGCAAATCGACAGACCTCTCTCACACTGCCCTAAAAAAGGTGCCTGATTGCTTTTGGCAAATGTTACTGGAGCCTGAGCAGATGTTTCACCTCTGTCTACCAAACCTCACGGTGAGGTGCACATGCTGAATTTCCTGAGCAACATGTGCACGGAAATTATCACTGTCGAAGATGAGCGGTGAGAAAAGTTTGATTTGCTTTGTTTGAGGTTTTAAAGGATCAATAACTGATAAAACAAGAAAAAGTGCAGGCTATATATGAAATACACAGTCTATCGAGCTACATAGTGTCACAGAACAATCAATGATTGATTGACTAGATTGACAAATTGTCCATTTCCTCTGTCAGCACGCAAATGTTTATGTTTTGGATGTCCTTCAAATGTGGCATAAAACCCACATATAAATACATTACTGCTCTTTTACTGGCCAAGTCTTAAGGTGTTTCTAATGAATCACACTTTTGACAGCACAACAACAACACAGGTAAATTCCCTTCAGACAATAATGGAGTTCAAATAATGGATGGCCATTTTAGTGGTTTGATAAAGCCCTTTGAAGCAATAGGCTGGTGCCAAGTTCAGGGACGAGTTGATGGCAGCTGTCAGTCACACATCATCTTTACTCGTCAGAAGTGCATTTTGCTTTCTCCTATCACTGTGGTTCAGACCTCATTTTCCTCCTTGTCATCTGATTAAAAGAGTTGTTTTGCACTGTGCATTTGAATTAATGTTGAGCGTAAAGTGGGATATATCTCATTTGCCAGATGTAATTTAGTGGAACAGGACACAATTAAAGGTGCACAGTGTAATTGGTTTAAAATTATATACATTCACATGAGATCTGTGGCCTAGAAAAAGCAGTTGGACTGTGTCGCCCACTCAAGGGGGACACTGTTGACATCACATGACCAGCTGAAAAGTCTGTCATTCATTCAATGTCATGTCGCTCCAAACCTATGAGACTTTTTCATCTGTGGGACACAAAAGAGCATGTTTTGAAATTAAGTGGAGTCTAAACATTGGATATCATTGACTTGACATTATATGACATTGTCAAGCAGGTTTGGAATGACATGAGAATGAGTAAATGGTTCTTTCTAAACTATTCCTTTGATTTTGATTAACAAATATAACTATTTTAAGACCTAAAGATAATAAACTGAGAGATTTTTCTCGCTTAAGCTAACTTAAAACTTGCTGTACATGGCAAGATAAAACATTCGGTCACACTTTATTTTAAGGTCCAATTCTCACTATTAACAAACCATTAACTATAAATTTTATCTCAATAAAATCCTAATTTGCTGCTTATTAATAGTTAGTAAGGTAGTTAAGGTTAGATATTGGGTTGGATTAGGGGTGTAGAATATAGTCATGCAGAATATTTTGCTTTATAAGTACCAATATACAGCTAATATGTTAATATTAGGCATGCTAATAAACAACTTAATAGTGAGAATTGGTCCCTATTATAAAGTGTTACCAAACATTCATTATTTTGAATCAAACGTAATTTATATTATTTTCATTTTTCACAATGATGATTCTATGAAATAAAAATGCATTTATTTTTTTAACAATTCATGCAGTGGATGTGTAAAGGTGAAATGTATGCATGTGCATATGAAAACATCTTTGTGTCATTTGTATCTCGCTGATGGACACCGAAGCGAAGCATCTGCGTGTGAGAAATAGCACAGAACTTCGTGCTGGTGAAGGAGTATGGTGATGTTCACAGTCTGATGGCTTGCAATGACACGACACAACACGCAACACATTTTGTACTGCTATTTTGTGGAGGAATAGCTTGTAGGACTAGATGGATCTTAGGCCATTTGTCACATTGAGAGATGTTAATGGCAAACATGCCGGTGCACAGTCTGAGGAAAACTGATTTTAAGTGAGAACAAATTGGGCATCTGTTGCATGCAAATCAATTTTTCTTTTTAAATTAACGATTACGTTTTGTTATTTTGTATATTTACAAATCCCCACAGAGTTTAAAACTTGTAGCTATTGGCAACTGGCTAATCGTTAGGATTTTCAGACAGACATCTCAATTAAAAGTCCAAACTACAAATGTGGATGTATTTGATTGACCCTTTCCCTTCACTCCAACTTTGCTTTGTACCATACTTGAACTTCCCTGCGATGGTCAAATGATTTGCGTTAGTGATTTGGTTAGATTTGTATTACTAATTCTAAATGACTGATGTATCTAATGTATCTGTCGATTTGTATCTGATGAACTGTATCTGCACAGCTTTACTAAAAGCCTCTGGTTTTGGATGAAAGCAGTCGTATTGAAACTGTATGCCAACACGAGCAGAAGAGGAAGAGATACAACAAAGTGCAATCAAATCAAGTTCTGTATTCATCAATGTGATTACAGTTCTCAGAATATGTAGAATATTACTATCATCCCAGAATCAGCAGGAAAGTCTATTATTACACAGATTGGGGAAGTTGGTGCTTATTTATTCGAAGTGATTGCCTGCTTGTAAGTAGCTAATATTAAATATAATAGGCTAAAATGTTTATGGTTGCAAATCTTAAAACTGCTTTTAGAACTCTTTTCTTCATATAAGTGTTTATTTATAACAAGCACTTCTTTAACATAGGCATTTCTACCTGAGTGGATAATTTGGACTTGATGTAGTTTCAGCAGTTCATAAAATGCAGAAAAAGTAATGCTGTTCTGTGAAAAAAAAAAAATAAAATAAAATAAATAATAATAATAATAATAATAATAAAAAATAAAAAACCTTGATCATCATATCTAATTAATTATGAATTAGAACTTTGTTCCTATATACCTTGCGGATGCAGCATTTTGTTAAATCTTTAAAAGTAGTAAAACCATGCCATGTGTGAATCACAGGATATACATTCAAAAAAAAAGGTGAAAGAACAAAAATAGGAAGAGAAAAACCTGTTTGACTGTGTAATGCCAGCTATGTGACCTTGTCAAATGGTCTCTAAAACTAATTGCATTGGTCTCAATCTAACGTGGAAAATGTGTCAAGTTTGTCATGAACTGGATGAGTTTTGTGGAGGCACAATTCCGGTTTCATTATCCAATCCAAGTCCAAGTTATACATGAATGCAAATGCTTTTGCATGTATTCTACATGTCAACCAGGACGTAAATGACAGAACGAAATGTCACAAAGTCTCATCATAGCAATCACGGAGCATTCGTGCCAGTGCTGTCAAAACTGTGATGATTTTGTAATATCACTTTTTAAAATTTGTAGCAAGTTGTCAGTGAAATAGAGTGTGAGATCCATTAGGGAAAATAAAACTGAAATCAGAAACGTCCCATGCACAGAAGAGCTTAATGTATCTTTCTCTTTAATGTTGAAAACTTCACCCCAGATAAATGTGTGCGATATGGAGAGGAGAGCCTATATTTGAACATTTTTATTTTCCTAGAGTCCTTGAGTTTCGGTGTCAGATATCAACCCTCTTGAGTAACTGAACAGATTTCTGCCTTCAAATAGTTCATTTAAGAGGTCCTCCAAGCTGAAAGAGCGTGATTAAATGTGTGGAAGCTGTTTTGAAACGAAATATGAACTATTCACTGTTCAGTCCACTGATTCTTTGTTGTACTGGCCCATCTTCTTCAAGAAAAAAAACATTTTAATAGATTTCTGCCTCAGGCAGTTTGTCTTATTCAGTGAAATTCCAGAAATCCAGGGCCTTCTCTTATGATATTAATAAATGTTTCATTCCAAACCTAATGAAATCCTAATTCTCATACTGACATCTAGTGTTAGCCTATAGAATGGACATCTTCTGAGACTTGAACCATAGAAACACATAGACAATAAGTTGTTCTGACCTTTCTTGCAATGATCTGCTGCTAATCTCATGCAAGGCTTCAGTGCTTGTGTAAATAAATTAATATAAAATAAATAAACTAGATTACTACAACCTCTACTACTACATAACTAAAATAACTATACTATTATAATTATACTATTTAACCCTTTTATGGTGTTCGGGTCTGTGTCACCCGTTTTCACTTTTTATCAAAAGAAAACTGATACTATTAATTTTTTTTTTTTTTTCAAACTGAGACTCATTGGCCTTGGATCATTTTCTGTGAAGAACATATCAAAACAAATTTTCAATGACCACTCACTGTACACCCCCCTACACACTTACATACAAGATGTTCGGGTGTATGTGTGTGTGTGTGTGTGTGTGTGTGTGTGTGAGAGAGAGAGAATGTAAGAGTGTGAGTGTAAGTGTGAGTTTTGTGCTTCTGCCTCAAGGTTGTGGCACTTAATTCATAAATGTGATCTAACAATCAGATATTCGTAAATAATTTTTGCATCTCTCTCTCTCTCTCTCTCTCTCAATTCAATTCAAATGAGCTTTATTTACATGACTGTGTAACATGTGTAGCCAAAGCTATATATATATATATAAATAAATATGCATGCTTGAGATTTGAATCTGCAGTGGAAGTAGTTTAAGTCACCCTGTTTTTATTGATTTAAAGTGAAAAAGTGAAAGTGAAAGTCGTGACGTATTGTCAAGTACGGTGACCCATACTCGAAATTGGTGCTCTGCATTTAACCCATCCAAGTGCACACACACAGCAGTGAATAGTGAACAAACGCGCACACACACACACACACCGTGAACACACACCCGGAGCAGTGGGCAGCCATTGCTCCAGCGCCCGGGGAGCAATTGGGGGTTCGACTTGAGTGGGCAAATGCTCACATTCGATGGAGTCTGGCACTTTGGAGTGGTGTTCTCTTCGCGGATGAATCCCGGTTTTCACTGTACAGGGCACTGTACCTTGCTCAAGAGCACCTCAGTCATGGTATCGAAGGCAGAGAGAGTGCTGTTCATTCACAATCCCCACCTTCAATTCCTGCCGGTGTGAGAATCGAACCGGCAACCTTCAGGTTACAAGCCCAACTCTCTAACCATTAGGCCACGACTTCCCCCTTTAGTTGATCAGGTTGTTGATTGTGGGCTGTGGAATGTCTCCTCTCCTCTTCAATGGCTGTGCAAAGTTGCTGGATATTGGCAGGAACTGGAACACGCTGTCGTATACACCGATCCAGAATATCCCAAACATGCTCAATGGGTGACATGTCCGGTGAGTATGCTGGCCATGCAAGAACTGGGATGTTTTCAGCTTCCAGGAATTGTGTACAGATCCTTGCAACATGGGGCCGTGCATTATCATGCTGCAACATGAGGTGATGGTTGTGGATGAATGGCACAACAATGGGCCTCAGGATTTCATCACGGTATCTCTGTGCGTTCAAAATGCTATCAATAAAATGCACCTGTGTTCGTTGCCCATAACATACGCCTGCCCATACCATAACCCCACCACCACCATGGGCCACTCAATTCACAACGTTGACATCAGCAAACCGCTCACCCACACGACGCCATACACGCTGTCTGCCATTTGCCCTGTACAGTGAAAACCGGGATTCATCCGCGAAGAGAACACCACTCCAAAGTGCCAGACTCCATCGAATGTGAGCATTTGCCCACTCAAGTCGGTTACGACGACGAACTGCAGTCAGGTCGAGACCCCGATGAGGACGACGAGCATGCAGATGAGCTTCCCTGAGACGGTTTCTGACAGTTTGTGCAGAAATTCTTTGGTTATGCAAACCGATTGTTGCAGCAGCTGTCCGGGTGGCTGGTCTCAGACGATCTTGGAGGTGAAGATGCTGGATGTGGAGGTCTTGGGCTGGTGTGGTTACACGTGGTCTGCGGTTGTGAGGCCGGTTGGATGTACTGCCAAATTCTCTGAAACGCCTTTGGAGACGGCTTATGGTAGAGAAATGAACATTCAATTCACGGGCAACAGCTCTGGTGGACATTCCTGCAGTCAGCATGCCAATTGCACGCGCCCTCAAAACTTGCGATATCTGTGGCATTGTGCTGTGATAAAACTGCACATTTTAGAATGGCCTTTTATTGTGGCCAGCTTAAGGCACACCTGTGCAATAATCATGCTGTCTAATCAGCATCTTGATATGCCACACCTGTAGGGATTGGTATCGTTAAGATTTTAACGGTATTACTACTCTTATCGATACTGCTTATCGATTCGGTGCTTTTTGTTTTTTATATATATGTATGTGTGTGTGTGTGTGTGTGTGTGTGTGTGTGTGTGAGACAAATTAAGAGCTGAATTAACATTGCTTTATATTCTGAAATGTACTACACTTAATGAAACTACATTTAATGATTACAAATGAGCCAGCAGCACTATAACTAATCAAGAACGCTTAGTATGACATGTCTAAAGCATATTGGTCAAAAATGTCTGGCACTGAAGTGTTCAATCATGCTTTCCGTTTTCCATTATCAAGAAAATGAGCACAGTAAGGGTTTAGGAGATTTGCCCTATAGTCTTTAGCTTTCAGTCCACCAATTTACTTTGGTTTAAGTTACTGTGATGAACAGTCTGATATACAGCATTCCTGTAGATGACTGTGAATACTACTGTAAGAAAAATCGGACCACTGCATACAACGATTGACCAATTATAATCAAGTATTGTCAAAAGCAGAGTAATAAGCAGGAATGTAGATCTCAGTTTTATATCCTTACTGTTACTGTCTTACCTTCAGAGTATCTTTACTTGTGCACCTCATGGTGAATCTCATGGGAAGCGATTACACATGACACCATGCTGTTGCATGTCAATCCTGATACAAGCTCTTTCCCTCAGTATATGCACACTTCAGACATGTAACCTGAAGGCTTTGCTGGCTGTTGGGTTGGATCTAGCTGATATGTATTCTTAGTCTGATGTGAATAAGTTTTACCGCTGAAGCACCCTCCTATTCCCAGTGCTTACTGTCTCTCCCTAGGTAAACAGCACTTATATATTCTGGCTTTATTAGGACAATCTCAATATGTTCAATGTGCCTATATGACCTAAACTTTTTATTCAAAAATCTGTTTAAAAATACATACAGTAGTTCTTGCTCTAAACTCCAGAATGACCTTTATACATCATATATTAACAGTCACTTCTGATCATGAACATGAGATATCTGATTCCTGGAATATTATATATAATTCATTTTTGGCATGTCTAACGGTCAATATTTGGTCTCATTAATCTATTATTTGTTCAAGAGCAAATAGTTTGGGCCGAGGACAAAGTTTCATAACTTTACATTTTTAATTTTAATGCTGTATGAGAGCGCTGCCTGTGTACGTTCAACTGAACTGCTTAGTAACTTTTATAATAGTAAAATTTTATAATTTTAATATTATTGTTCAATAAAGAATATTTTATAGAAATAAAAGTAATATTTAAAGCTGTAGTCCATAAGTTTTGCCTCTTTGTTGCCATCTCTGTTTGAAAACCTGGAATTGTAACTGTGTGCGGAATTATTTTCCTTACGTGGGCTGTACTCCAACACGGCTTCAGCGCAGATTAATCTAATGTTTTGAGGTGTAGGACCTTATCGAACTGACACACAAAATAACTGTAGAACAACACATTCCTTAGAAGGAGTTAAGGAGTCTCCTACCAGCCATCTGCGGTCATAAGACTAGTTAATAATCAATCTCAGACCATTGTTTACACCAGTTCCTGTTAGCGCTTTTGCCGTCGTTTGATCGCGCAAACACTTGCGCTCACATGCCACAACCTCAAGCGATTGAGTCATCCAAAACTCAACTCCTTCATCAAACTTCCTACTGAAGAACCTTCAAAGCCTGAAACCACGAAAATAACTCTGAGAAGAACTTTCGGCGTGTAACTCTCTATCAAGGAACCAGGCAACCGCCAATCACGAAGAATTCCCTGAGTGACGTCACGCAACAGCGACACATCAGCAGCCAATCAGCCGCTGTGGTTTCCCTCAACCACCCGTTGAAAACAACAGATCAGCTACCGACTCAACTTGAAAAACAAGTAAACAAACACTCTCCATATCTTGCTGAGCTGGTTGAATTAATCTTTAAAAGTAAAGATAGTAAGGTTCTCTGCTTGTGATTTTCCTCAGGTTGAATTGAAGTATCTAGTCGAAGATATTAAATTTGTGGGAACTTTCTTCAAATTGCAATAACATTTCCGGAACGTGTGTATGTTTGTATGTGTGTTTTAGCTTAGTTTACTGTACAGTAGTTAGCCAATAAACTTTGTTTCATTTATAAAGAATCCTTGTGTTGTGTAATTTTCAAATCAAACTTTGCCCTGATCCTCGTTACCTTGCTCGAAATTTGATAAACTATTATCGTGTTGTTTGTGTTATCGTTGGCCACGTAATAATATAAACAGTATCGTTAAGATACTGATTTTAACGCTCGCGGGACGAGTCGTTAAATAACATAAATTAATCTGAAGAAATCAACATCGTATCTTTAAGAAACGAATCCCTAAAAAGCTGAAATAAGAGCTAAAATCCTTACAGAGGAGTATGTGTGGCTGTCAATCACTACACCGGTGTGGATGTTTAATGTACTTCGCAATCACAGATTCTAGCCTACGTCTTGGAATATATGACCCAAATAAGAATTTTCACCATATATTGCCATCTGAACAAGTAAGTAACAAGTCATCCACGTTTGTTCTGACCAAATGAGGAAAAAAGCATTACCATAAATCACGCTACCAATGGTGATTTAATCTAAAGATCGGTTAGCTCATATCACATCAAACCGTGCAAATTATTATTATTGTTATACTTTATTCTAAAATTTTAACAACATCAGTATTGTGCGACTTTGAGTAGCCTACGGTGTGTATTAGCGTGTAGATTTCAATTTCTGTACAGTCTAATCTAATTGTCATGCCACTCAAATTTCATATTAAGAAATTCTTTTAGCCCAAAAAGCTAATTGTGCTCCCTTCGAACTGGTTTTCTTTAAAATACAAATCTTGTGTAATCCCAGGCTATCTGTAATCAGAAGCATATTTAAAACTGTAATATAATTTAATTTCATTCTCACATGTTTCATAAACACATAATCCTTTCTGGATTACAATCTGGCATCAAAATGATAAATTTAATTATTCTAGCTGTTATGAGAAAAGGCTATAAACAATCTGCCACCTGCAGGATCCTCACATGTGATAGCCTAGTAGCCGGGACAACTTCTTTGTTTACAGACGTAACATAATGACTCAGTGCCATGCTCGAATTTCCTGCAAAAACCTACCCGTACCACTCAAATTAGAAAACTATTATTATAAGCTAAACGTTGTGAATCGGGCAAAAGTAAGGCGATAGTTTTGAACACTGGCTGGTTATGTACTTGCTCAAATATTGATTTCGGATCATTTTTAAACAAAAACAAGTTATGGACTGCAGCTTTAATAATACTATTTGGTGTTAGTGATGGGAATTTTTACTTCAGTGCAGGATACATTAGCTATGTTTCCATCCAAAATAGCAAATTTAACTTATGTACATCAAACATCTGTGAATAAGGCACTGTTTCCATCCCATGTGTTCAAGACAACAAAATTCACTTCCTGGAATCACTTCCTGGAAATTGGCAGAAATCAATGGTTATTCCAGTTATCCAATCACACTCACTGTTGTGGCAAAGTGACACGAGCTAAATAAGTAAATAAATAAATATACGTGTGTGTGTTTTTCTTGGCATCTTTTTATTTTTTAAATTTTTTTATGCAATATCCCAAAATTTGTATAAAACTGGATGGAAACATAGCTATTTTACGCCATTAGATGGTCACAAGAGACTGTCTTTGAGTAAGTCAGTACCAAAGTCTTTTATATTGAAATATACTTGTAATTATTTGTAATTATTTTGACTTTCATCAACACCCTGGAAGATGCAACCAGCAAATGCATTGAGCAAGGAAATCCTCTTAACAGATGAAAAGATACTCAAACAATTTATTCTGAATTTGAGACTGACCTGAGGAATAAATGCTGTATCAGATGCAGGTAATCACACTTGCTCAGTCCATCGCTCTCTCTCATAATACTCTGCTCTACATAATACAATAATCTTTCAATGAAGCAACTCAACATTCCTTTGTTACTAGATCTAAAATGACATTTTTGAATTTGTAATGGAGGCTTGGGCTCATCTGATAAACTGTCAACTTGAGATCTGAATCTGCAGTGGCAGGAAGTAGTCACCCTGTTGTTGTTGTTGTTGTTGTTGTTGTTTATTTTGTTGTTGTTATTTATTTATTCACACACTTTCTAACTGTTGTATAAAAGCAATATCACAAATAGTCTATATAATATAATAGTCTATATGGCTCCATGTCAGCATGGCTGTGATTCAGCGACGATATTGCTCATATATATATATAAATACAGCTGTAGTATTTTGTAAGCATACTGTGTTTCAAAGTGACATTTAACGGGTACTGGGTAATTGCTAATTACTTTTTCTTCTCACAATAATTATATGAAATTAGGAAAGTGTCCTAATTATGCATTATTTTTTTTAATTTATTTATTTATTTATTTTTTTGCTTGTTTGTTTTGATAGATGATGTATTGACTAAAGAAGAGAACTGATGTTAAAGCATTATGTTATATTTTCTTCGTCACTCCTGAAATCTCTCAGTCCTGGGAATTGTTCCCCCATAGTGCTCCAAGGCCTGAGGCAGCAATGGATAGATCTCATTTTGAGCTTTATAAGGCAACTGCCTAATCTACAATCGCATGAAAAAGTAAAGTGGATTTTAGCACTTCAAAGAGGTATTTCATACCGAAGATTTCCGAAGTCATTTGTTAATATTGGGTTTAACCTTTCATCCCCTCTATTTCTTGTTTACTATGTCAATTTTTCCAACTTTTTCTCATTGATACTTATGTTCAGTGTCTGCGCTGAATGAAAAAGATAAGAGCTTATTGAGCTGAAATGCTGAACTGGGGACCAGACTGTCAGGATGAGGAATGAAAGAAGCCATTGCAATAGCTCCCAAACTGTGCTTGACAGTATTAAAATGCATGTATCTTGAACACAATCAGCCAGAAGGTTTGGATGAAACTGAAAAAATGTGCCATTATTGCAGGCTAAGAACTGCTGCACAGTAGTTTGTCATGAGGTTTGTCACCTGCGAGTGCTAGAAACTATTAGTCAGCTGACACAACTGTAGAACATGTTTATTAGGCAAATCAAATAAGTAACAGCAAACATTTTTCAATAAATAAATTAAAAAGTGAGACATTTTACAACTCTGGGCCTTTGTGTTAATTCATCTCTTTTGAAAATTGGAAGACAACATTTAGCAGGTCCCAATTATGGGATATCACAAAAACCTCTTCTGGCTCATTAAAAACTGAAATAAATTAGCTAACCTCAAATAAATTATATAAAATTCCATCCTAAATTGTAATAATTCATTGCTCTGTGACACTTTCCATTACGCTCCAGGTTAATCAAATCTCTCACACATTTTATCAAATGCTAATATGCTGGCAAGCTTGAGAAAACAAACAGCGAGTAATGACTCTCGCAACATTTACAAAGGTTTTAACAAAGTCATATCCAATATTTGCATTTTGTAAATTAGATGGCACAAATTGGAATCATGGGAGTTTGATTTACAATCCATTTCCGGCATGTCTTACAGTTAAAAGTTGGTAAATTAATTGCTATTCTCATTTGTCTAATTATAGGTGTCCTCCTCCAAATTACAATAATCAATATCTATAGGCTACTGGATATATCAACTAATCAATTACATTCGCCTGTCTAATCTCTTAAATGATCAGAATATCAGAATATCACTGTGGAACAGAGAATAAAGACCTTACTTTGTGTTTTTTTTTTTTTTTTTTTCCCCAGCATGCAACATTCAGATATGCCAAGATTCCATTGTCGAGATCTAAAGGAGACACATTGCAGTCTAGGAGGGAGGGAAAAATAATACAAATCTCTTCCATGATTGTTGTTTCCTATATGGGCATAGTTTTATGGTATTATATATGCATTCCCTTAACAACAACAACAACAACAACAACAACAAAAAAATCTTCTCCTTCTTTAGGTATCATCTGAGGCAGATGTGAACCAGTTGTCTTTTGTCTTTTTTCCCTTTCCAGTTGAAAGTGCTATTCTGGCTGTTCCAGCATTTCCACTGAGACCTCAGTCTCCTTGACCACTTCACCTCATGTTTGCAGGCATTAATTTCTGTGTGACACGAGCTGGTGCCTGATCATAGCCATCAGGTGTCCCAAGAGCACCTATCTAGCGGTCAGAAAAACACTTGTAAGGTCCTTTAGCCACCAGCAGATGGCAGTCTTGATCTATTTTGACTAACAGCCTTAAAACCTTTGTCTTCAACCCATAACATCTCGGCTCACTTTTGCCTTTAGAGTGTTCAGACATGCCATCAACACATAAAAGGTACATTTGTTGAAAAATCTGCCTTGGTAGCAGCCATAGTAAAGCATAATCTAATATAAAATAATTTGATCATTTTTGAGCACATCTCTGAAATGGGTTTTAAAGTATTGCTGTTGCTGTAAGATACAGGCTAACAGTGTAGACCTATCCATACATTTTCTTTTTGTATTTATTATTAATTTAAACTGTTATTTTTATTATTAGTATTTCTATTTTTCACCCCACAGCCCATTCCTTTCTAACACTCTTCTTTTTGTCCTACTTCTTAAGGCACTGAGCCAGGTTTCTGGTATAACGCCTGAAGTAAACAAAGCCCCCTTTTTGTGACGCACTCTAGGCAACTGACCCATTTTCATCACGTTATTGAAAAAAATAAAATCTGTGCATGGAAAAAAGACTCACGCATATAGATGTAATTGGTAAAGAGTATGTTCCGCTACATCTTATTCAAATCAACAGATGAACTCAAATTCCACATTCTCATCTTGTATTTCTTCCACAATGACCTTGTCCCTCCTATGATTCACTCTTTTAATGGAATGTGTAGGGCTGTCGGAAAACCAATCTCCAGTTGTTTTTCACCTATTTAAAATGTACGAAGGGAGGTCAAGACTGGCATTAATCAGAACAGATGCGGATCTAGGTAAGTGCCAACGGAGAGTCCCTGGAGCGCGCTGGTATCTGCAGCACACCGCTGCTTCTCACGCTTTGACTCTGGGCGAGAGCGCAGAGTAAAGGAGACCAGACGTCAGGTGGAGCTTTCTAACCCAGCGCTGTCGTCGGCACCCACACCAGGCCCATTACAATTAATTTACCATCGCCATAAGGCCCTGGCACTTCAAAAAGCTTCTCATCCTGCTCCATCAAACCCCACAACATGCTTGCTGTGATGTTAAATCTGGAACTGCAGCACAACACCTTATATCCACCTGGAATGCCAACTGTTGAATGATGGCAGCGTTTAAATTTTGCTCCAGACGGATCGTATCTGTATGTCTCAAATCTGCATTTCGGTGGCACATTAATCATTCATTTTCATTCTAGTTGTCAAAACATGACCTTGCATCCACCACCGGGATCTCTTAATGACACCATAAACTTGTTTTCAGTATTAGACAATACATATTTTTCTCTCTGCTTGAAGTCTTTAAAAACATAAAGAAAAAAGGAAGCAGGGATAAACTTCACCCAGACAGACCGGTCCGTTATCTAAATGGAATCAGTCACCCAGTGTTATTAAACAGTGAATGGACACGCTAGAATTGTGCGCTTTGTGGCACTGTGGCAGAAATAGCCTGCCAGCGTGCTTTAGTGAGTCGCGCTCGTATTTATTTATTCCGCTCTACCCAGAAACACCTCTGATGCTCATGGGCAGTGGCCTCTTCCTGCTATCAAAGGCCATCCCCCAATGCAGTTCAAAAGATGGATGGTCTCGGGGGTGGGGTCGCCATGAAAGGTAAGATCAAAAACACAATGGGCCGTCCAGCTGCCCAGCCAGGCCTCGAGAGGAAGAGGAAGGGCTGCTGATCTTTGTGGGGGGAAGTTGACAGGTTTCATTTGTCAGGTCTGCTCAAGCTGCCCTGCCCTGGCACTCTAGACGTTTCTTTGCTCGGAATGTGCCTGTGCCTTTGTAGGACCCAGATACACTAACTGTAGCTTATATAAGAGGATTTTGACCTGTAAAAACAGAAATATAAGTCACAAGCATTAATAACATCCTGTATGCTTTTTTTGTTCACATTTTATTTTAAATTCAAATTCTTGCCATTAACAAACCATTAACTATGACTTTTGCCTCAATAAACTCCTAATTTGCTGCTTATTTATAGTTAGTAATGTACTTAAGTTTAGGTATTGTGTAGGATTAGGGATGTAGAATATGGGCATGCAGATTGTGTGCTTTACAAAAGTATAAACAGCAAATATGTTAATAGGCATGATAATAAGCAACTAGTTAATTGTGAGAATTGGTCCCTATACTAAAGTGTTCCCGTGTTTTTTTATTTTCTTTTATTTCATTTTTTTTTTTTTTTTTTTTTAACCTAAGAGTCTATATTAATTTAATGCATAAATGTTTGAATTTGGAATGTGATCATTAACTAATTTACACAAAATAATTAGTATAGGGACTAATTCTCCTTATTGCTTATTACCATATTAACATATTGGCTGTTTATTAGTAAATATAAAGCACATATTCTGCATAATGACCATATTATTCATCCCTAATCCTAATACATAAACATACCTTACTAACTATTAATAAGCAGCAAATTAGTAGATTGAGGCAAAAGTCATAGTTACTTGTTTGTTAATAGTGAGAATTGTATCTTAAAATAAAGTGTGACCAAATTATATATGATATACAATACTATATTATAATATATACAATATACAAAGGTTGGGGTCATTAAGATTTTGTTAATTTGAAATAATTCAATAATTTAATTAAGCAACGATGCATTAAATTGATCAGAAGTGAAAATAAAGACATGTATGTTACAAAATGGAATGGAAATTTCTATTTCAAATAAACACTGTTCTTAACTTTTGTTCATCAATAAATAAATAAATAAATAAATACATTCTTTAAAAAAAAAAAAAGTCTCAGTTTCCACAAAATCATGGTGTAGCACCAAATCAGTACATCAGAATGAATTCTGAAGGATCATGTGGCATTGAATACTAGAACAATGACTGATGAACATTCAGATTTGTCATCACAGGAATATTATTTTAATTTGTAATTTTGCAATATTACTGTTTGTACTTTTGATCACATAAATGCAGTCTTTGTGATAAAAGACCAAATGAATTTTAAAATCTTACCTAAACTTTTGAACGCTAGTGTATGTCTGCAAGTTCAACCACATTCTCTTTCAAATCTGAGACCTACAACTCTCAGTATCTGAATATGAAATATTTGAAACATTATTTAATATTATGTCACTTGAATTTTAAACTGGGCCACTCCCAGGGCAGCCAATACCTATTTACATATTTTATGTAAATAAAATGCTTTGGCTTTTACCCTCGTATTTTCAAGTGAACATTGTTTGTATAATCCAGAATTTATTGTTTTCTTTCTAATTGCAAGTCATTTAAAAACCCTGAGGCTTCAAAGCAGCCTGAAGCTATGACACACCCACTGTGCTCCTAGAATTGAGTTTTTGTTGGAAAACAGTTTCGAAAAGTTATACCTGGTGCCAACTTTATAACTGTCCTTCTGGCAAAGGTGCCCTAGCGAAACAGGTGATTTGTTAATGCTGACATCAGCCAAAGAAGACATCTGCAGATGCGTTGTGAAAGGGGTTATATGTGACCTTTTGTTATACTGTGCAGTCAATTCACTTCATTTGCACACTTATTTAACTGTGTAGGTATGATTGACAGTGCTTCATCAATATTAATGGTTCCATCTTCTGAACTGTTAATATTCATGAAGTAATCTCTTTTGACCAGGACATGATTCATTTCATAAGATTGTGTAATCTATAGCATACTCAAGCCTATGCTAATTTTATAAGGGCTCTTTAACTCACAAAAGATTGCCATCTCACATTGATTGGAGCATCTGATGCAAATTACTGTCTTCATAGAGCTGAGTAACCTATAGTTCACACTCTTTTGCTATAAAAACTATGCGTGTTGAATTCATGTCTTCAATAAAGACATGAAAATATGTGGTTATTGTGCAGTGTGTATTCTGTATAATTAATTCAGAACAATAAGCACAATTTTTATTTCAAGTTAATGTAGCACCAAGGGATTTACAAACCAGCAGTAAACTAAAAATAAGGCTTTACGGCCTGATCCCATAGGATTACATTTTAAGTTCCTATGATGCCATAAGGGAACTGTTTTAAGTTGTATGGGTCTTTAGAAAACTATAGCCTACTTGTGCTTCAAAGATCCCAGGACTGTCTGTTTTTTTGTTTTGTTTTGTTTTTTTTTTCTTCTCTCTGCAGAATGAATTTACTGCTTGGAGAACCTGCAACCCCAAACATGTTGTCTTCTCCTAAGAACCATATAGTCAACTAAAGAATAGCAATAAACGGTCTTTGATAAGACATATTGAAGAACCAGCAAATCTACCAGGATGTGATCTGTCACAAACAGCACACAGTCAGAAAAACGGTAGCATAAATGCACTTTTCATTTCTTTGAGGTCAAGGAGAAACTGAAGGACACTCTTTTTCCTGCGTTTCTCTTTCCTCATAAATATGCATGTGTCTGGGCTATGGGGATGCCATTGAGTATCCTTGTTTTCTGACCTCTTTAGCAAGTGTTAATCCACGAAAAGGCTAGACCCATTTCACAAGGTGTACAAGCCCTGCCCATCTCCCTGGAGCTTCAACCAAGATTGAGAATTTGTGGAAGTTAAGCACCAAGAATGGCTGCCTGATATAAAGCACAGAGCATCAAGCTATGAAGGTTAAACAAACATGATTTATGAACATGTTTTCATTGCTTAAATTGCCTTTCCTCGCTTTCCTCATTATTTACAAACTTAAACAGGTTTTTGTAATTTTTTTTTTGTTAATTTTATTTATTTATATGTTTTTCCCCAGAACTATTGCTTTACATAAAAGAGGACAATTCTCAATGTGCATGTGCACACCAAATGTCTATAAATAAATAGCTATATCTATACAACATTTTTTATGTTTCTTGAATCTGATTGGTTGAGAAGAGTTTCAAGAGTGCAGATACAACAGTCCAACACCACTGGGGCTTAATTTTTCACAGCTTGTCTGTAATTGCTGATAACAGACCGACTGTCAGTCTGTGCATTAGTGGTGCAAATTTTTGAGGGGTGAAAAGGACAGTCTTTATGAGTCAATGAATCATTCGCTCAATGATTCAGTCAAAAATAACGATTTATTTTGGACCTGTATTTTGCTAGGAGAATGCAAATTACAACATTCTGTTGTGACTTCATTTG
The DNA here is from genome assembly GCA_039654775.1 of Spinibarbus caldwelli. Taxonomy (NCBI): domain Eukaryota; kingdom Metazoa; phylum Chordata; class Actinopteri; order Cypriniformes; family Cyprinidae; genus Spinibarbus; species Spinibarbus caldwelli. Next base: position 25,904,405 of record CM077220.1, on the reverse strand, counting down.
GAACTTTTTCCATTGGTGGAGCAAAAACAGAAAATGTAACTTTCAGTATTGTATCTAAAACGTTACTCGGTATAGAACTTTTGTTAATCGAACTGTTGCATAAAAGCAATATCACACTCACATGCATACATGCAAGATTCTAAGTGTGATATTATTATATTTATGTGTATATCTGTGTGTGGCATTTGGTGAAGACAAAGGTCCATAACATCTCTCTGATTCATGCAGCTGCTCACTGAACTATGTTAAAAATCTTTCATTTCATTGATTTGCCTTAACCAGGCATGGCAGATTATGAGGGGAAAATACCCACAGCAGTGGAATTGCTTGTGCAAATTGCTAGTGCAACATTCAAAGTCACAGAACAGATCACAGACAAATAAATGAATGTCCATGGAAATAAAGAACCTTTCAGGTTTGTGTGTTTCTGGAAAGATCTAGGGCAATGAGTTATTTGATTTGCAAACTGCTCTTGGCTATTTCCCCCTATCCACACACTCTTCCTCCATGTGCCCTCACACTCTCTTAGCTGTCCAGCATGATTATGGGCCAAATCACTCCTACCCTGTCATGGCAGTTATTAATGAGGGTATGTATTACTCTCCTAATTAGTTGTGACACTGAACATGTCATCTGGATCAAGATTAAATGTATGACAAACACTACATTCTGATAAATAGATGCCACTTACCCATGGAAAAGCATTTTATCGCTGGCACAAGCTAAATTTTATACCTTTCACTTGGGATACATTGACTGATATAAATACATTTCTCATTTAGGAGGAAGAAAACAAAGCAGAATTGTGCAAATTACAGTTCTACAGTAATTATAGCAGATGACAGCAAGGTTTTTCAGTTTTATGAAACACAAAAATAAAGCATATTGTGTATACTGGCAATATTGCTTGATTCACCTTCAAATGGGCAGAGTAGCACAGCTTCAAGACATAATCTGATTAAAACACCTCTGGGTCTCTCTGCAATACACTGGCTGTGGTGGACCGAAACACAAACAAAAAACAAATATTATTTCATATCATACATTACATTCTTACAGTTTATTATTATTAAAATGAAGTCAAAAATCCAGTGTGTGAATCATTATTTTTCTACTACAATACTTCTACAAAAAGATAAATCGTTTTTTTTTTTCTCTTTTTTTTTTTTCATCTTGAGCATCTTGAAAAAATGCATTAATTAAAACTTGTAATGAAAACAATATTTCTACAAACATGTACAATCCAACAGAAGCAATATTATTGCATCACATTGTGATCCAGTAAGTCTGAATTACTGAATCACCTCCAGGACCAAACTAATTACCATTTGACTACACATTTTAGAGCCTAAGCAAAGATATTCCATTTTTTGACATAGAAACTGCAACATATACATGATTACAACTCCCAGTTGCTTTGGACTCTAGGGTGAAGTAACTGCATATCAAATCTCCAATATAGAAGGGCACCCACTGTGCTTTCAGAACTTATGAGAGGTTGCCGGTCAAAAACGCAGCTTAATTATAGTCTCTGGCTATTGGGAATTCATCTGTCACTTACATTAGCGATTAAGGTTTACAGTTTGTCAATCACCTGTGTTCCCCATGAGCAAACACACAATGTACGAACCACCTATTTGACCTCGTCATCAATGGCAGCACAGCATGCCCTTTTCCAGCAAAACTTATTGCCAATTGAACGTCAGAATGAAACGGTCTGCGCTAGCCTTTGAACAAGTCAGTGCAACAGAGACAAAAGGTGATCTTGCTTCAAAGTTCTCGGCTTGTGAAAGGCATCTGAATTGCGCCCCACATACACAATACAAATCACCTTCTCTGTCATTTCCTGTCATCAGCGAAGGCTCCACTAACCCCAACTAGAGAGAGCAGCGCACCGGCTGAACTGTCCAGAGGTATCATAACGCTTTCTAAATTCAAATTCCTCACTGGACTAGTGAGGCTTGTGGGGGGATGGAAAGAACTGGTCGTCAGGCTCAATATATAACCCTGATCCCATTAGAGACAGACCCGCAAAATTGAAGAGAGGCATTATGAGGTCTTAGCGTACGACAGCAACCAGAGGATTGTTTGATGGAGGTCAGAGAGGCTCTCCCATGCTGCTGAAGCACACATTTTGTTTGAACCCCTCGAACAGATTTGCTCTAGGCAAAATGTATAATTTCCAGATCTGAACCCACTGAGAGACGTACCGCGCAGGGGCAGGTGACTGATCCGGTTCTACTGCTCGTCTGTTGGGTAATACTGCATGCATGAAAACACAGGTCTGTCCATGATACAGTGGAACAAAGTCTCTCTGTAGCCCGTGGCCACTTTTAATCTGCAAACCCTCAGCAATCCCAGTGGTATCAGAGGTGTATAATTAGCCTCCTGCTTCCTGTAGCAGATGCTGTGGTTTAGCGTTGACGATTTCTACCTGCTTTATTGATTGTTTGCATTTGCATTGTTTTGTCTGGAAGATCTTAAAAGCAGATTCCAACAGAGTCTGTAAAACCAAAAAATATGTGGATTATTGTATGCACATATCTTTTCATGTCAAGATTAATATAGTTTATTGGTTAATAGTGTTTCAGTGATTTCCAAATTAAGTTGAAATAGAATAAAAAATGTTGCCTAAATAAATAATACATATTCTCAGTCAGACCATTTATCCTGTTGTGTATATAAAACGCATTTTTTGACATGCATTGAAACTCCTTCAATTATCCATCATTGCGTTCATTCATATGCTGCTTAGTCAAAATCAGTCAATGCAATTTGGGTTAAAAAGTAAAAACGCTATGCCTGGGGTGAAAGCCAGGATCCAGCATATGCTGAAAATCGTAAACATGTCAAAGAGAGTTTGTCAGTCCACAGTGCTTTAGTGTGCATGCAAGAGAATAAAGCATAACAAGAAGAGAAAACAAGATGAAAAATTAACGGCGTTTACACCAAACTGTAATCCTGTAGTGTTTGTTATGCCATGTAAAACAGCAGTAAAACCATACTATCAATCTGTAACACTACAGTAATTTGAGGTTCTCAAGCACCTTCGGCCCGTTCACGTGCCCAACTTATGTAACGTATTTCAAGCACACTCTCCTATCTTACTTTTAATTAATTCTATAAATCATTATTAATAACCTTTAAAGCTTCCCATCTGCATGCCTGTAATCACCATAGTCAATCTTTGGTGTCAGTTTTGATTGCCAATCCATGTCCTCCTCTAATTGACCTTGTCCACTGAGGGAAGAGGAAAGCGAATTGCCTTCCCTTTGATAGTCGATTTATTCCTGCACTGAATGATGAATGCTTAGATTTTGTTCTGAAAATTTAATTAAATCTTGTCTCTTTGAGAGGCAGAATGAAATGCCAGAATCAGGTGAGCATGGGGTTAAACCATGAGTATATATTATGTGACAATGTGATTATTATAGATCTTTTCAGATCCATTTAAATTCATTTTCAAAGAAGATGTGGTTAGAATTATGAAAGCTTATTTCTGCCAATAAGGAAGCTGCTTGTCCAGCAATGGCTTTAGTTTGGTTAATATTCCATCACAGATGTTCTGGGTCATGTATGATACTTGTTATTGTTCCCAATCTGTTAGAATTGCCATTAAGGTTCAGAGCATCTACCCATTTGTAGACAAATTATTTTAATAGTAACCAGATCCATGCAACTGAAGTTGAATGGTATTTTTTGTGCAACAATGCTTTACAAGATATGTACCCCCTGCTGGCCCCACTAACATCTCTTCCAGCAGGAACCATTGCTTTCCCAAGAGATCTCCCATTCAGGTACTGACAAGGCTCAACCCTGCTAGCTTTGCAGTTAAACACTACAGGTTAATAACTGCTGGTCCCCTCATCCCATACACGCCAGGACCATTTTCTAGTTTTACATTTTCCAGTTTTACATTTTCCACTTTCATAAATTTCCATGAAAAATAGTCAATATAGGCTGTGAGAAAAAAAGCAGAACCTTCCAAGCTGACTCGAGTCGTCACCAACATTACTGTATTTTACGTTTTTCTTGGCCATCAATTATGATGCACAGGGGACATGTTGCATTGTGTTTATCAATTTGTCTTTTACTCACCAGTGTTTCGTTGACAGAAAAACACTTGTCAAGGTGAAACGACACTTTATTTCACAGAAACAACTCTTTTGATTTCACAATATCACACGCATTTCTTATGTAACAAGGACAATAGATTATTCTGTAAACTTTTTTTTTTGAAAGAACTAGCTATTTTGATAAATAAATGTTTAATTAATCTACTTTTTTGTATACTTCATAGTTTTGTGCCTTAATTTTCATGGATAAAAAAAAAAGTCAAAAATAAATAAATTATTCTATGCAATACAATAATTTTTTTTTTCAGTAAGTGAAAATTCTGTCCTTATTTGATCACCCTAATGTGGTTCTAATCTCTAAATGTCTGTCGCTCCACAACGTCCACACAACCACAACTTCAATGATCACTTTATATGATGGACAGATTTAATTTAGTCAGTTCAAATACAGATCAGTGCAAATACATAGAGCACATCAAATATGGTAAAATATGGCATGACATGCAAGAACCAATGAGGTAGGTTCTGTCTCATAAGCACAATTGAGCATTTCTTTGCCATATTTGATATGCTGTATTGAATACTGATGACATATTTTTTACTTTTATTTTTGGATGTACTAGTCTTCTTAACAGTGAGAATAATACCTTACACAACACAAGGATGCTATCACATATCACTCATGGCACAGGTAAAAGCATGAATGAATGAATGAATGAATGAACAGCTTTTAAACCAAAAGAATCCAATCCAAAAGAGATGTTTTGGCTAAAAATATCACTGGGAACGAGGAAACAAACTCGATCACTCCTGGTCACAAACATACGCATCTGAAGGTGGCCAATAAGCTATAATGGGAAGCTGTCAAAAAGCTCTATTTTGAAGCCCTCTGAGTGTTGACACAGATGTAGACACACAAAAAGGACTTGATGGGAATAACTGTTTCATTATTTCAGACAAGGTCCCGACGGCAGAGATATATCAAACACCTTTCATTTGAGCCTTGCACGTGTCAGGGGGTTGTTGAGGTGTTGGAATATGATATGCAAAGCCTTGTTTTAGCCTGATGGGAAAGCCATGTCTTTCTCCTCAGGCGTGTGGCCTGGGACTCATCGAGCATGCAGCTACAATGAAGGTTATATAACCTGGCCTAGGGAGCCACTAGATCCGAGCTCTGCGTGTGAGTCCTGGGTCTGGAGAGATTTCACCGGCTGATGGAACTATGTCAAGCTCGTATGAAAGGATCAGCGGTGTAATTTATTAAAATGCCCACAATGGGCTTGGAGGTGGTGGTGGTAGGGGAAACAGGCACAAGCTTTTGCTCCAAAATTGCCATTTAGAGGGACTGGCAAAGGGTCATAAATCCTCATCACAAGCACAATGTCCGACCTGTCATTCAGCTCTTATTGTGGAAGAATTTAATTAGAGCTGGACTCTCTTCTTGTTTAAATGGGATGAGCTGATTTGCACGTCAAACTATAGCAATGACAGCATTAGCATGTGACTTATAATGTCATGTGTTTTCCAGCTATCAAGCTTATACACCGCATTGAACAATGAGCTTGTTTGATGGAAAGGCTTGGATTCACATGAGAAATTAGCATATTAGTGATAATTTGCAGTTTCTTGTGCTGCCTACATAATGCACTATATTTGACCTGCAATAGATTTCACAAACCTCCAAGGATGTTTCTCACTGATGTCTGTCTGTTGAAATTAATTGCATTTACTTAAACCCCACTGAGCATATATGTGTGTGTGTGTGTGTGTGTGTGTGTGTATATATATATATATATATATATATATATATATATATATATATATATATATATATATATATATATATATATATATATATATATATACATATATATATATATACATATATATATATATACATATATATATATATATATATATATATATATATATACTATATTTCCAAAAGTATTGGGACACCCCCTTCTAATGAACAGGTTTGACTACTTTAGTAATTTCCATGAGTACAAATCTTAATGTTTAAGCATATAATGATATTCTAGGGAACTGTGTGCTTCTAATTTTAAAGCAACAGTTTGGACAGGACCCTTTTCTATTCTAACATGACAATGCCTCTGTGTATAAGGCAAGGTTCAAAAAGAAATGATTGATTTAGTCAGTGTGGAATAACTTGATTGGTCTGCAGAAAGCCAAGTCCTATTCCCAGCTGAACACCTCTGTTGTGACTTTAAATGCAGACCTTGAGCCAAAAACTCATCACCAAACACCAATATATATATATATATATATATATATATATATATATATATATATATATATATATATATTCTTACTATATCATTATATTCATTATGGTGCATATAGTTGGTGCAGCTCACTAGGGTTGCTTCAATTTGATCAAAAATACAGTAAAAACAGCAATATTGTGAAATGTTATTTTGAGTGGTGCGATGGCAAAGCTGAATTTTCAGCAGGCATTATTCCAGTCTTCAGTGTCACATGATCCTTCAGAAAGCATTCTAGCCTATGAACACTAGACAACAAAACACAAGAGGAGTTTAGTGCAAGACACTTGAACTAAATTGTGCTTCACATTTAGATGAGGATACACACCAAGTTGGTAAGTGGGTGGGAGTGCTATTTGCTCTCTTTCACTCTCACAATCACATATACTTTTATTACAGTTGGAAAGAGCTATTTCATGGAGTGCTCAGATTCCTTAACCTTTTTTTTTTTTGCATTTCATGATTTGTTTGTGGTTTCTATCTCTAGAGTCCTTGCACAAAGATGCAATTAACACTGATCACTGTCATGATCGCTGTAATTTCCAGTTGTAGAGGTTCTTTGACAATCCACTTTTATTTCCATCGGTTCCTGAAACAAACAGGTACAATTCCCAGGTAATGCACATTCTCCCTGCGAACACCCAAAGCCTCTCCCTGCATTAATAGCTCCTCAGGAGAGGGCCTGTAGATCAGACTTTATCTCCAGAGGAGACGAGCAAGCCAAATGAAGGCTCGACTTGAGAACAAGCCTACCTTGCCATCTCGTGGGGATGCTCGAAGAACATTAAGTGAAACATCAGTAATGTGAAAAACAAATGGGGGGATGTGAAAACCCCTTAAGAACTGCTGCGCCAGCGATTCATCAGACCCCACCATAAATCTCAAAAACACTCAGTTGGGGCGGAGACGAGAAATGTGTGAAGGAGAGAGAGAAACATGGTGAGATAAAGAGAGAGATGAGGTGGCACAGAGGAACTTCCTCCTGCTGCTACTCTCTTTCCGTAACGGTGGATGATAAAATTGGCTCATTTAAGGGGAAATATATGGATGTGTTGTCTCTTTGGGGTGTTTTGTAGAACATTTAGGAGCTCATCTTCACATGAGAGCTCTTGTCTCCAGACCAAGCTATTCTTCAGGCAAGGCTTTAATTGGGCTGCTGATGCCGTTCATTCGTTTTGCATTGGAGTTTTCCATTTAAAGTAGGCGCCAACATGATTTGGATAAAGACAAATGAAGTTTGTTCTATGCTCGGGAGCAATGGGATCGGTGTAATAAAGATGCATTAGGAGCTGGAGTAACGCGTCTTGGCAATGTGTCACACAGTTGCGGCCCATGGAAGAGGTGGGCAGGAGCAATCTCTCACTGTAGACTCTCATTGCCTCTTGTCAATCAAATCTGTGCATACGATAATGAAGTTCAGCATTTTGGGTTTTGTGCTGCACGAGAGTCGCTCCTCTTGGCGGAACAAGCCCCATCTGTTATTTCAAACACCTAGAAATTACTGTCATGTAACTTTAGCGAATCCCATACTAATATCGGTGACAAGCTTACATGGATATTATTTGGCTGATGTACAAAGAAAACAAGCAATGTTTGGGATTGAGCAACGAGCAGCAGATAAAAGCACCCACTCCAGTCTCCATTATGCTAAGCTTGTTTCACCCACACAATAACGGCGGAGGATATTTCAGAGCGGTGAGCTTCAGGGCCTCTGCAGGACCTCTAAAGGCTGTTTTTGGATCAGGTAGAGCGGATCAGGCTTCAAATAATAACCTTATACAGCATGCACATTTATAGTTTAGGCATTTGGCAGACACTTTTATCCAAAGCAACTTACACTGCATTCAAAGTGCACTTTTGATCAACTCATGTATTTCCTAGGAATCAAACCCATGACCTTGGCATTATCAATGCTACGTACTCTACTGTTTGAGCTATGGCAACGCATTTGTTTTTTTTTGTTTTTTTTTTTTGCTTAAAATATTCATGCAGGGAGGAATTTTTCCAGCCTGTCTTATGCCCCATGGCTTCTTGTCAAAGAAACAAGAAAAAGCCTTTCTCTTAAACAATGATAAATAAATTTGAATACACAAATCAGTGGTTACTGGTTAAAATGTCACATGCCATTTAACACCTCAGTGGGGTTGACTGAGCTGTCTAAAAATTGGATATGAGTCCAAATATTCATTCCCTCTGAAGTATTGCCCATTCTCATTGGTCATTTGGGTTTGCCTGGCCTCATTTGCCGGTTAATTGCATTCTATACTTGAGCTAAAGACCTGTCATCTGTTTCTGTGGTCCCATTTATCTTACAAATAACCTACAGAAGGTGTGCTGCACCACCTCGCCATGCTAAATGAGAGACTTTTTATATTCTGTAAATTTGGAGAGCGTTTGCCCCAATTTTCTTTTACTTATTCCCCATGTATTACATTAGTGACAAAGTGTTCTTGTTAAAATGTGCCTCGTGTTTGATACGTATTTTTAAAATAAAGAACGGATGGATGCCTTCACAAAGTCTCCCTGGATTTTTGCACTAGACTTGATAATTATGCATTTTTAATGTATGCGGTAGTTTCAGAAGCAGCGTGAGACTCCTTATTGGAGGTAGATTAATTACAGATACAAAACAATTTAACATCCTGTGCTGAGGGTCCATCAGCAGCTGCACCTCTCTTTCTGCAGTGTTCATCAAGACGATTTTTACCGCGATCGAGGAAGTGGCTAATTCAGAGGTCTGGCTGCCATCAAGCAGGCGGTGTCACGCTGGGACGAGAAGCTGCGGACTTAATGTAACAGGTCGGGGAAGACTGGCATGTTTTATGTGACTGTGAGTGAATTTCATGCGAGTTCATCTTTATTTCTTTACGTCCTCCTCCAATCGGGGCTCATCCCGCTGTGCGTGCTGTCCCTATTCCTTGTAATTATGTAAATGACACATTAATGAGGTGTAATTCAGAATTCATAAAACAGCAGGGATAAACTGTTAAAAGACACAGCTTCTTAATGAGCGGGAATGTGCGTTTCATCATCGAACTGGCTGCTATGCTAATTGTTTACCTACCACTGTTTCTTAAATGCAGCACATTTATACCCAGGTCATAGATATTTATGACAATTTTGAATCGCTTAATCAATCAGGTGAAATGTTAGCCATGCTAAATACCATCTGTGCTCTACTATCTCTACAGGAAGCAGCATGGAATTACAGCTTGCTAGCAGCTAAAAATGGTTGGGCGCCCAGAGCTTAACCTAATAAGTCACTAGTGTCAGTGATTTACCAACTCTTGCATATGTTTCAGAGCCCTCCTGCAGTTTAGGGGACTCTGACAGTCTCCTGGCTGCCAATGAAATGAGCGCAGTTTCAGTGTGGAAGGTGATGGCTGACCTCTTGTTTAGCAGAGAGGTGCAATCAGAAAAGATATTCTGATGCTCTGTCAGAAATTGTGCAAAAGAAATATCTTCCTTAAAGACTTTGGTGTTCAATAAGAGCTACATATTCAAAAAAAAAAATGTATCAAATGATGTATTAATGATATTCCAAAACTAACAATCTTAACCAACCGTGGAACTCAAAAAAAAAAAAAAAAAAAAAAAATTTAACTCTATAAAAATATGCAACACTCATTCTATGAAAATACATTTAACTTTATTTCTTTGGTTTCGGCTAACTTCAAGGCCTTCATCAGACATCCCACTGTTAATGTCAATTTATCAGATTACAATTAACCTTGCATATTGCTTTCACTTAAGAAAACTATTTAACGATATTTAACAACATTTTAGCCCTGTAATTATTTAAGTGCAAATATTATAATGGCAAAATATTTATCTTTTTTTTTTTTCTTTTTTTTTTTTTAACATTAACGCTTCTGATAAGACGTGCAAAATAAGTTTGAACTTCAAGACGTGATTGAGCACAGGTATTTTAGCCATATGTGACCCTGGACCACAAAACCAGTCTTAAATCGCTGGGGTATATTTGTAGAAATAGCCAAAAATACATAGTATGGGTCAAAATTACTGATTTTTCTTTTATGCCAAAAATCATTAGGACATTAAGTAAAGATCATGTTCCATGAAGATATTTTGTAAATTTCCTACTGTAAACAAATCAAAACTTAATTTTTGATTAGTAATATGCATTGCTAAGAACTTCATTTGACAACTTTAAAGGCAATTTTCTGAATATTTTGATTCTTTTTGCACCCTCAGATTCCCGATTTTCAAATATTTGTATCTCGGCCAAATATCCTATCCTAACAAACCATACATCAATGGAAAGCTTATTTATTCAGCTTTCAGATGATGTATAAATCTCAATTTCGAAATATTGACCCTTATGACTGGTTTTGTGGTCCAGGGCCATATATATAGTTTAGAGGTACAATAAGGAGTTTATGGAGAGAAAAAAAAATATATATATATATATTGGAAATAAAAAACGTTCTCAGAGTTTTCTGAGTAAAGGTGAGAAACGTGTAAAAGGGCCTTAACACGACTAACATCCATTTTGTCAAAGTATTAGAACTACTGTCATATATCATGTTGTTTTATAAAGTCTTATTCTCACTTTTCTTCACTACCCCAGCAGAAGCAGTGTAGTGTTAAAGTAGTGTTTTGTGGTGTCTGTGATATTCACCAAGTCGTCGAGTATATGCTAAAAAAGAGAGAAAGATGGTGGTAAATATGCCAAGAATTATGACTGATTATCACTCAAATTAATGTGTGGCTCCTTAGTTTGAAAGCATGCAGCACATATTGTTGTATTTTACAATCCTCTACAAAACACCTCACCGCACGTAGGCTTAGTAAATCAATTAGGTGTAAAAATGGCATGTATTAAAATAACACCATAAAAGCCCTGTCATAGAGGACTGGTTTTAGACTTTAATTAGACAGGGTTAACAAAAGGAGAACGACCCATAGACTGCACCTATCTCCACTGTGACCCCAACTAAAGGGTGAATTCAGTGGGCTGTCGAATGGCCAATTCCTCATTTGATTAATGTGTCCATGTCCATGGGGTAATTCTGGCAAGGTTCTTGTCTGACATGTCTGGAAAGTCCAGCTGTATTCATAGCAAAGAAGCACTTAATTCAAATGAGCTGATCTGAATTGCAAATAAAGCTAGTTTAAAAGGGCTAAGGTCCGTGAGCATGTGTGTCAGAGTGTACGTGTAGTTTGTGCACACGTTTTGTGTGATTGTGGTGTGTATGTACAAGCATCACTCTATCTGTATGTGTATGTCTTGCATATGTTTTCTAAGATGAAATGGATAGAAAGCTATACTTCACTTTGTAGCTATGAATGAAATCTCTGGACATTTTCTAAGCGTTACATTGCAGCATGCTTGACATATATTGCAGTGTTGCCTTCTGATACATTTTTTATTATTTTACCTGCTCCTTGTAGAGAGACACTGTGAGAAGTTCTGTTCTAATCAAAATGTAAATTGCACAACATCGTTATCTTATGATGTGTATTGCACTCCTCGGCCCTCTTCTGTCAGTCCTCCACTGTACAGCTGAAATTGTACTGGAGTGCATTTGAAATTGCACCTTGCCAATAAAATCTAATATTTACTGATCCCCTAAAGTGCCAATGCCATCTCAGACTGCCATTAAAACACCATTATATGACGCCTGGAGCAGATAATGATTCCAAAATGAGAGCTGGCAGCTCACTGATATGCTAATAAAAATCAATTAATAGTGAAGAATTTGGATGGATTGGGCAATAATGTTTTGTGATTGTTTGGATGGACAAACATTTATGGGCTGACTGTAGCAGAGTGAACAAAATGTACAGTACAAGCACAACAACATGCTAATGATAGAAATGATGTAGTCTTTATCCAGATCAGTGAAAATGCTTTTACACATGCAATTACAGATGTATGTTTTGATTTCTGTGTGACAGAGGAAGATGTGACAGAATATAAAGTCAAAGCAGAATCAATATAGCACTCATATATCTTCTAGAGATCTGTTACATAGCACTTCATCTGGAAAGCAACACATATTTGATATGCAACTATGAATAAATAAATAAATAATCACAAACATATTAAAAAAAAAATACATTTGACAGGAAATGCTTAAATTATTGCAGATGACCAAATGCTCCAAAAATAAATCTCCCAGATCAAAACAAGTGTGTCAAGTAGTCTTTATAAAGAGGATTATGGTTACATCTTCGAGCAAACACACCACTGTAGTGTTTAGTTCCTGAATTAATCAATCATGAATTGGTTAATGAAAGATTCAATGACTTATTCAAAAAGACAGATGGTAACATTCTATTTCCAAATTATGCTAGTCACCTGTTTCATTTCTGAATGAATTAGTGTTTTGATCAATTCATTCACAATGGAGTGAATGATTCAAATATAGTTCAAAATAACAGTTACAGTACTTGTTGTATTATTAAATGAATCAGTGGGTGTGAATGGGTCATTAAAATAATTATTCACACTTAAAAACAGGGTAACACTATTTTAAGGTGACCTTGTTACATGTTACATGTATATGTTACATGTATACACACATCTATATGTATGAAGCCTGTTTCCACCACTGAATAAAAACTAAAAAAGAGGCTATTGTGACTTTTTATCTCACAATTCTGACTTTTTTTTTCACAGAATTGTGAGATATAAACTCGCAATTGCGAGTAAAGGCAGAATTGCGATATATAAAGTCACAATTGCGAGATAAAAACTCGCAATTCTGACTTTTTTTCTCATTGTGAGATATAAACTTGTAATTGCGAGTTATGAAGTCAGGGGGGGTGGACTGATATGTTCTCAGAATTGCGAGTTTATATTTCACAATTCTGACTTTATAACTCGCAATTGCAACTCGCAATATAACTCACAACTGAGAAAAAAGTCAGAATTGTGTTTATATCTCGCAGTTCAGACTTTATTTCTCAGAATTGTGACTATGTCTCGCAATTGCGAGTTTATATCACACAATTCTGACTTTATTTCTCAGAATTGCGAGTTTATATCTCACAATTCTGACTTTATAACTCGCAATTGCAACTCGCAATATAACTCACAATTGAGAAAAAAGTCAGAATTGTGTTTATATCTCGCAGTTCAGACGTTATTTCTCAGAATTGTGACTATGTCTCGCAATTGCGAGTTTATATCACACAATTCTGACTTTATTTCTCAGAATTGCGAGTTTATATCACGCAATTCTGAGAAAAAAAGGTCAGAATTGTGAGTTTGTATCATGCAATTATGAGGAAAAAAAAGTCAGAATTGTGAGATAAAAAGTCGCAATTACCTTTTTTATTTTTTATTCAGTGGCAGAAATGGGCTTCCATACATGTACTTATACTATTATAATAACAATAATTTATGCATAATTACATGCAAGTAACCCTTAGCCAAACCCTAATCATAAGGACATGTAGTTAAATAATATTACTCAGTACTTAAATGTATAATTACACTGTAACAGGGACACCTTAAAATAAAGTGTAACCAAAAACAGTCACTTGTTTTGTTCCTAAATTAATTAAAATCTAAAAAGACAGTCTCTTGTTGCCGCCTACTACACTGGAGAAAAAAAAAAAATAAAATAAATAAATAAATAAAAAAGATTAATTGAATTTACAATTTTTTTAAGGTAAGTGGTTGCAATGAATTTATTTGAGCTACATTTAAATAAATTCAGTTGACTAACTTTCAACATTGTTTTTTAATGTATCTAAAATATTGCAACCACTTACCTTAAAAAAAAAAGTATCATTTTTTTTCAGTGTAGCATAATTATGTAATCCGCAAATGCATTCACTAAAAAAAAAAAAAACACCTGTTTGTTGTAACAGCTATATTAGCAATTTTTCAGTTTAATCGCCCTAATATATCAGGTGAAGGATGATCATCATCATCATCATGTAACAGATATCTGATCTCATGTAAAATTTGTCTTCACATTTATAAGGGGAGCATTTTACCTCCTTTCCCTCTATCACACAACCAATTTGTGATTAAACAATGTTTTAATGTAACATCATGACAATGTTGACAGCATGATTAATGCCATAGCAAGCAGCTACACAGCAACCACATAAACTACACGCTGTAATCATCCCCCTCGTCAGCCTTCCATCAAGTGATTTCAAAAGTGATAAATAAAAATAGGCAGTTTAGCCATGGATTGCTTGTTAATCGTTTTGGCATTTTTGCTCCAATGTGCCATGCATTTCTTCCAGAGTAGGATTTGCATTTGCATGTTAATGAAGGTTAAGGGCAGAAGCCACTAATTACAATCCAGCAAAGTTCTGCCTAATGGTCCACTAAAGACACAGCATAGTTCCCATAATTCCATTATGCAAATAGCAACAAGGGTTGGAAGCCCACAACCTGGGCAGACCTTAAAGGGACCCCGTGTCTGGCATCTGCCAAATGAATACAAACTCTCCAAGCTGAATTACTGTGGCACAGCAGGGAGGCTGGGAATTCACTTTGATTCATAATACCGAGTAAACATTAAAGCATTATTCTTAAAATAACAGAGATTAAAGCGTCTCTTAGACATCCTGAATGTCGGTAATTGCACTACAAAACTGATAGCACACTATTCTCCTTAGCTGACTCCTTAGTATGTATGTGTTAAAAAAAAGGACAATAACCAAAGAGTAAAAAAAAAAAAAACCATACACAATTTAAGGTTTGCTACATATCCACACATCCCCAGAAAAACAGCACACGTCTCACAGGCCTGGACAGCTACTATGAAAGCCAAATAAAATAATTAAGAACCTCCCCCCTCTCAAACACTGAGGAACATATGGCTCAAGTTCTAGAGTAGCTTCAGAGACATAATGTAGGGTGGCATTGCCAGGGACAAGTGGATGCCATGGCATGACAGTCACTAAGCTAAGTCCATAACCCCGCGCATCTGCCTCCAAGAGAGAAATCTTTCATCTGAACAAGTCCATATGGTCAATTATGAGAGACATCCAGGGAGAATATTTGGCTTTATTATGTTTGTTACCCTTTAACTGCCAAGGGAACAGGTCTGCATAAAGTATGTTTAGAGATGGAAAGTCAAGACAGTTTAAGGGTGTTTTATAGCTTAGGTGGGGAAAAAAAAAAAGTCCTAGGTCCACCCTTGCGAAGAGGAAAAGCAGGATTTTCTGCCCATACCACTGTTAGAAAAACTGAGTTAATAAATAAATAACAGAATAATGTAAGTACAATCAATTTTGATCACTTCAAAGCTTTAGACAGCATCCTCTTATATTCATGATTTAACCTTGCTAGCAAAGCAGGGTGAACAGAGAGCTCAACCCTGAAGCTAATGTTCTCTCTCTTTTTTTTTTTCCACAAAAAAAATAAAAAAACAAACATCTGACCTAGTGCTGCTACTGTCTGTCGTGCTTTCATGCATGTTTTTCAATGTTTTACAGTCTCACACCAGACAGTTTATTCATTCATAACCAGGATATGAATGTGCAGTTGAGCACACATAAAATTTTGCAATAGCAGTGGGTTATTGAAAATGATGTAATACTTCCCGAGGACTTGCAAATCCTCTCTGGCCCAAAATGCAATAACACTGTATTGAAGGGAAAGTCAAGTGCATGATAGTTATAATAATTTAGATGAGCTTGTTGCATGTTACATTGTGTTTCAACGCCATATGGTTACAAGTTTTCATTGAATCCTGAAGTGCAAAGTTCTTCATGCTTCAAATGTGCTTTTATTCTGGATCATTGTTTGGTTATCATGAAGTAAATATTAAAAGAGAGAAAAACAGCCTGAGACCAAGTGGTTATTTCCTGTCTTTTGACAAGTCAACAAGTGTTGGCCTTCAAAAACAGATGCTTTTCACATCCTTGTAAGTGATAATAAATGAAGTATTCTCATAAAACTTAATAACAACATTTTTCTCTGCCAGGCATCTAGAGCAATGTCCTTTTCTCAGTGGAATCACCAAATGTGTATGGACTGGAGAAAATAGACTACATTGATGGCGATGGAATTAATTAGCAATAAAAAAATGGCGATCAAAAATCATTGGCAAATCACAGCTAGACCCTCCAGGTTAAACAGTCACACAATTAAACCACAGATGCTCCAATAAAATAGCATAACCTTGATTATCTCAAGGAACGCACTCTTCAGGGTGAAACTAGTGTGTCTACTGCAATCACACAAATGATAAATCCAGCGAGTGACAAATGTAACACAAGGTGAGTATTGCATTGAATTAATGTTGCAATCATCTTGCAAAAGTGAAACCGTATTTGGGCTCAAACAGCTCCCTTTTGAGTAGCTTTATCCTTGCAATTTAAAAGCAAAATGTGCAATCTCCCAGGAATCCCCTTGGAAACAAATCGACAATAACAAAGGTTTTATCCAAAGTGATCTTGAACAAACCTCATGGAGTATGCATTTTCACATTGTTCAAGGGCAATGTGTTTGAAACAATAAAGACTCTGGTGTCATTGTAAACGACTGTGTGGCGCTGTCACATTAAAGGCGGCAAATGAAAAAGCAGGAGAAAGAAGGAAACGGCTCACCTCCCTCCCCTCTCGTCTGTAGTCTAACCACACATACTGTAGGTCTCAACTTGTTAAACCTGATGTGTGATGCTGGGTGAATAGCAATGTGCTTACACTCAGATGCTGTTGCTTGGTGCAATTCAGTAGAGTCATTCTCTATTAGAGTTGAGATGAAGAGGACTCGTCCTCTCTGACATTGACTCAGCTGTCATTATCACGGCCGACGGTCCATGCTAACAGTTCTCTCTTAGCCGGTTTCCCTCACTTCTTGTGCGTGGAATATTCTTTCAGTGTTTTGGGTATACATGACTTCCATTTGGTGGTGTTTTATTGTTTTATTGTATAAGTTTTATTGGTGTGTGTGGTGTAAATGATCCCGTACTATATCTCTATCTGAGATTATTTTGCATGCAGTTGGAGTCACGATTTGGAGAGCATGCTGATACCGAGATGCTGGGAAAATATGTTGATTGATCTCAATGGAGTGATGTAAATGACATCAGCATGTGTGTTCAATAGCATAAAAATGAGGTTATGATTGATTCTTCAGATGAGATCTGCCTAGGGTCCATTAAGCCAGAGATCTGATTAGCGCATCTGTAAAATGGCCTATCAATAGTGTAAATGTAAATACGTAATATATAAGGGAAACAAAGTCAATTTAGCTCAAAGGGAATCATTTATGATTTTATAGGGAATTTGAACAGAATCACTGTTTTACGGCTGATCGCTGAATCGGCCTGCGATGCACTGAACGAGCCGTATAACATCAACTCTGCACTGGATATTAAAATCCAAAATATAGTGAAAACACTATTAATAAGCACAGTAGCAAGATCGGCAGATTAAGACATTAACTTGTAAGCACAAAACACAAGATACTTCTCTTTTCAATATAAATAATACTTTATTTATATAAACCTAAGACATGTAATCTAATCTAATCTAACACATGAACACACGCATTCACACGTTGCAGAAAGAGAGAAAGTGAGGAAAGAATGAGTTAAAGAATTAAAATGTGAAATCCCAAGTTTACAGCAATGTGCAATTGCATAGACCTGAACAACCATCAATCACTTATTTAACCCTCGCATTGAGTTTCTCAATGAGGCTAAAATTTATATTAAATACACCAGCTCAGCTAGAATCTGGAGGTTACTTGGTTGTTGCCTTTGTGTTAAGGGATTCCCTTGTGTCCTTGTCATCTTTGAAGAAAGGGGTTTCCCGAGGTTGCTGATTGGCTGAGTTCAGTGGTCTTTCGTAGTGATGTCTTGGGCGTGGCTCTTGATGCGGAGTAGATCTGGTTGAAGTTTGGGCGGGTGCAGTCGAAGCTGGACTTTGCGGCAAACTTAACTTAACGAAACTCTCACGAAAGACAAGAAATTAAAGTAAAAGAATAAAAGAATGTAACGAGACAAGGTGGTTTTCTTCTCATTGTGGTAGCAGCTGGCATGTAGGCCAGAGGACGCTCAAAGAGCAGCGTCAAAACGCGGTGGCAAAAAGAAGAAGAAGAGGAGGAAGAGCAGCAAAAGCAAAAAAACAAAAAAACCAAAAGAGCACAATTTGATGGTGTCCTGAGTATTTCAACTCGGCTTTCAGACACCTCCTAATGCTGGTCTTGACCAATTAGAAATGATCTTGGCTCGTGGTGTTGTTTGTTTCTCCTCCCCATTCATAAATCTAAAATGTTATCGTATCAGTCACATGGTCCGAATTTTCCCGCTCTTGTAAAGTAAAATTTTGGACATGACTTCTATAACAAGACTATGGTACATTTGACAAAGAATTGATTGGAAGAAACATTTAAAGCATGATTTTTCAAACTCATACATACCAAACAAGGATATGAACTCTTAAGCTATTCCCTAGTTATTAAAAAGACATACGTAATATGTGATTAAAACATGATAGTTAATTGTGTGGGTTACATACATAATATGGAGTTCATTAGTTATGATTCATAAGTTCTTGTAAGATGATTTTGGGTGCATATGGAAGCGACTCTGTGGACAAAGGAATTTCAGTCTGATCTTTCTTCTATGTGGAGACCCGCCCAAGAAAGTCTGTAGCTCTGATTTCGATCACAGATTTACATGTGACGGCCATCTCTTTGACCATCAGTCCTGATTACTTGCCCCAAATTTGACAGTTTCCTTCCTTCATTGGAATTGTCAATAAGTGTTCTTTTTGTTTTAATGTTGCAAGCTGTTCTGTGAAAGAGGCTTGTTGGTAAAGCTTTCTTCAAGGGGCTGGAGCTAGGAATCTGATTTATGACGTACATCCTGTTGCAGCCTTGGGGCCCCTCTGTGGAATTTGGCTCTTTAGGTTGTTCAACATCAATCCGATCAAATCTTAATTTGTCTGATTCACTCTCTGATATCCTGCAATAGAACGAAAAAGCACTTACATTCAGCGTTTTTTTTTTTTTTTAAAAACAACACTTTAAACCTATGTATAAAACATTATTTAACAAATTAGAATATGGTGACATGCCAATTAGCTAATCAACTCAAAACACCTGCAAATATTTCCTGAGCCTTCAAAATGGTCTCTCAGTTTGGTTCACTAGGCTACACAATCATGGGGAAGACTGCTGATCTGACAGTTGTCCAGAAGACAATCGTTGACACCCTTCACAAGGAGGGTAAGCCACAAACATTCATTGCCAAAGAAGCTGGCTGTTCACAGAGTGCTGTCTCCAAGCATGTTAACAGAAAGTTGAGTGGAAGGAAAAAGTGTGGAAGAAATAGATGCACAACCAACCGAGAGAACCGCAGCCTTATGAGGATTGTCAAGCAAAATCGATTCAAGAAATTGGGTGAACTTCACAAGGAATGGACTGAGGCTGGGGTCAAGGCATCAAGAGCCACCACACACAGATGTGTCAAGGAATTTGGCTACAGTTGTCATATTCCTCTTGTTAAGCCACTCCTGAACCACAGACGATGTCAGAGGCGTCTTACCTGGGCTAAGGAGAAGAACTGGACTGTTGCCCAGTGGTCCAAAATCTTCTTTTCAGATGAGAGCAAGTTTTGAATTTCATTTGGAAACCAAGGTCCTAGAGTCTGGAGGAAGGGTGGAGAAGCTCATAGCACAAGTTGCGTGAAGTCCAGTGTTAAGTTTCCACAGTCTGTGATGATTTGGGGTGCAATGTCATCTGCTGGTGTTGGTCCATTGTGTTTTTTGAAAACCAAAGTCACTGCACCCGTTTACCAAGAAATTTTGGAGCACTTCATGCTTCCTTCTGCTGACCAGCTTTTTAAAGATGCTGATTTCATTTTCCAGCAGGATTTGGCACCTGCCCACACTGCCAAAAGCACCAAAAGTTTGTTAAATGATCATGGTGTTGGTGTGCTTGACTGGCCAGCTAACTCACCAGACCTGAACCCCATAGAGAATCTATGGGGTATTGTCAAAAGGAAAATGAGAAACAAGAGACCAAAAAATGCAGATGAGCTGAAGGCCACTGTCAAAGAAACCTGGGCTTCCATACCACCTCAGCAGTGCCACAAACTGATCACCTCCAAGCCACGCCAAATTGAGTCAGTAATTAAAGCAAAAGGAGCCCCTACCAAGTATTGAGTACATATACAGTAAATGAACATACTTTCCAGAAGGCCAACAATTCACTTTTTTTTTTTTATTTTTTTTTTTTATTTTTTTTATTGGTCTTATGAAGTATTCTAATTTGTTGAGATAGTGAATTGGTGGGTTTTTGTTAAATGTGAGCCAAAATCATCACAATTAAAAGAACCAAAGACTTAAACTACTTCAGTCTGTGTGCATTGAATTGATTTAATACACGACTTTCACAATTTGAGTTGAATTACTGAAATAAATTAACTTTTCCAGGACATTCTAATTTATTGAGATGCTCCTGTATGTAAGAATAAAGTTTAAGAGTTCTCTTTGAGAGATTTTATAGCACATTCTCTAAAAGCTAATAAATGTATGCAGTAAATCAAGTAATGTAAGGTATTACTTTCAATAGACAGGAAAGCAGGCAACACACTAGCGGTAATTCAGCAGCTCTTTCATTTGTGCTGTTGGAAATGAATCAGTGAAGAGTCGGTTATCGCGTGATAAGTTTAGCTGTAAAGAGATTAAGAGCTCTAGGCAGAGACGGAAGGCTGGATTAAATCCGCATTAAACAACCTCTTGTGCGACTTCAGCGCTTATACAAATTCTGTGCTTTCCATCTTTTGTGCACCTTCTGCTTTTAGGCCTCGGAAGAAGATACTACTCGCGCTGAGCTAAATTCTACACATCGCTTGATGCATTCTTTTGTCAGAGCTCTTTTGTGCAGCATTTTCCCGCTTTGTGTCGACAGTACCTGCGAATCTTCTGACACCAGGTGATGTTGGAGCTGAAAAATGATCTCTAACAGTCCGCTAACAGGACCTTCCTCTCGAGATGAAATGGACTTTTAATAACGGCCTCCATGCGGTGGAGTCCAGAAGCAGGAAACCTGTTAAATGTGAGCTGGGTCACATCTCCCGGTGTCCTTTGTAATGCCTTAACCCTTCAAAATTGGGTTGTAATCTGGGCTCATCCGAAGCGCTTTCATACAGCTGTCGAAGAGCCGGAGGGTAGCAACTTTTCCACCCCCAACACTTTAAACCCCTCCCCCCAAAAGGATGGCTTAATGGTGTCAGCGTGAGGGACGAGGTCTCGACTCTTGTAACAGAGCAAAATCTTAGTCCCATCATCCTCGCTGTGTGCTGTAATTGCAGGAATGGTGTCAGCACTCAGCAAGGGAAAAGAAAAGGGAGGGAGACTGGGAGGGGAGGGATGGGGGCAGAGGTTGTAAAGAAAGAGAGTGAAACGAGAGGCTCAGCTTCAATCCACTTGACCGAGCAGGTCAACGGAAATAAATGACTTTCCCCTGACCAAGGCTGGAGCTCTCTCATCCGCTGTGTCACTGCTGCCATATCCCTCCGTCAAGGACAGGAGGGCTCACTTGACTGCAGTCAGACAGAGATAAAACAGTGAAGCACTCAAATCACTGATTAAGTCTCCCTCTCTCTGCCCAACATCCTCATCAGTCAGGAGACTTTGAGATGGCATTTTTAAGAATGTTTGTATAATTAACATTGGGCTAATGGAACACATGTGGCTCCGGCTGCATTATAAGGCATGGAATGTGTTTTGTGTGTGTGTGTGTGTTGTTGTTGTTGTTTGACGATGGATCCTGAAATGGCTGTCACATGCTGTGCTCCGCTCTGGAACTAAAAGGGAATTTTTGGACGAATTTGAGAAAAGTTTATGTAACTTCCATTTCCGACTAATCTTCTCTATCCTTCGCCAACCGGCGACAACTCCTTCCTAATCGCAGAAGGTGAAAGAATGCGCAGGCAGATAAAGCGAATCCTTCCGCACATCTGGAGATGTAAGTGGTGTGAAATGTGTGAATACTGAGCAGATTTTTATCTTGTGTGTACCTTGTTCACACCACACTAGAGGGAGACTCTCCAGTTCCCACCTGAAAAGACCCTGGCAAGGGCAGACGTGCCAAGTGGCACAACAGATGGCCCTCTGCTCACCATCATTTCCTCTCGCACAATGCTTCAGGAGCACAGAGAACCCGCTGGGAGAGGAATCAGCAGCCTTCCTCTATCTGACCAGCTGAACAAAACTCAGAAGCCACTTCGTAAATCCTCATTATTTTATCAAAGTCTCCTTGTCGCTTCATGAGAGTTGAAGGACAAAGGCTATTGTGTACCTGCTGCAGATACGTATTGCATTTCCTGACTCGCTATCTGTCCTGCGGTCTTGCTGCCAGGAAAGCTGATGCTGCCCTCAATGCTCTGGCTGCCACATGTATGGGCTGTTTCATGGATTGCCCATGTACCAGATAGAACAGCTTTTTAGTTGCACACCTAATCTCCATTGTTTTTCCCTCAAGCAACCAGAGCTTGACTCGTTTTCATACATTCTGCTACAGTTTCTTTAAATGTCCTTATGTCCCTATATATATATATATATATATATACATACAGTTGGGTTCAGTGTTGTTTGGATCTTATCATTTTTCAAAATATCTTCTTTTGTGTTCCACAGAAGAAGAAAAAAAAGACATACAGTACAGTAGTAAATCATGACAGACAACCCTAGTGAAACGTAAATACTAAAATGTATTGTAAATGTAAATTTATTTCATGCTAAGTATACTTACAAATACATTTACATATTTATGTAATGCAATGTAATACCCTGCGATTGTACTTTTGGTATATTAAACTGGTATACTTAAAGTCTGCTAAATTGGAACTAATTTTGTACTTAATGCACTTTAATTGTGTGGAAGTAGTACTGAAGTCCAACTAAAGATATACTGAAGTGTATTTGATTGTGCTAAAGCGAAACTATTGCAAGTATACTTCAGGTACACTTTAAATATCTTCCATTTAAAGACCAATATTATTCAAAGATTATACAATCCTCATCAAAAGTGACATTAAAACACATTTTAGGCATACTATTATAAAATGTGCATTGTGCACAAGCAGTGTTCCAAATAATGTTGATATATATATATATATATATATATATATATATATATATATATATATATATATATATATAATTTTTATAATTTATAATCATATTTATCAGATTTATAATCATAATTTTTATTTTATATAAAGGTAAATATGTTAATAGAATTGAACTATAATAATAATAATAATAATAATAATAATAATAATAATAATAGTAATAATAATAATAATAATAATACATTTTATTTAAAGGTGCCTTTCAGAGCACTCAAGGACACCGTACAGTTGAGTGATAATCATACAATCAAGACAATAATGCAACAAACAACAACTATTGACATTAGCTTTCTCTGATCAATTTTAAATTATCTATTCTAAACAAGTAAGTTTTAAGACATGATTTAAAAGTAATCAGACAGTCACTTTCTCGTATAGATTTTGAAAGAGAATTCCAGAGATTAGGAGCAGCACAACTAATGGCCTAGACTGTCAAGGTTCTGTCACTTCGGTCTAGTTTATTCATGGTTTTGTGACAGAGCTCTGACACTCCCCTCTTGTCTTGTTTTCTCTCTCGTCTGCATGCTCTGTTTCATGTTGGAGTGTGGTGTTCGGATCCCTCCTGTCTTGTTCAGGCTCGGTTCTGGTTTTCGTGTCGGGGTTCGGACACTCACGCTCCAGGTAAGTCTTGCTGTGGGAGTATGCGGTCTCAAGTACGCTCGGGCCGTGCGCTCCTCTGTCCGTGTGTGTTGTGTTTCGTACGGCATGCGGTTCGGGTTCGGCTGCGTGCTTTTTTGTTGTCTTGTTTTGTTGCACGCAGCTCGTTTTTCAGCTGTCTTGTTTTCTCTCTCGTCTGCATGCTCTGTTTCATGTTGGAGCGTGGTGTTCGGATCCCTCCTGTCTTGTTCAGGCTCGGTTCTGGTTTTCGTGTCGGGGTTCGGACACTCACGCTCCAGGTAAGTCTTGCTGTGGGAGTATGCGGTCTCAAGTACACTCGGGCCGTGCGCTCCTCTGTCCGTGTGTTGTGTTTCGTACGGCATGCGGTTCGGGTTCGGCTGCGTGCTTTTTTGTTGTCTTGTATTGTTGCACGCAGCTCGTTTTTCAGCTGCGTGCTTTCTCTTGTTTTGTCTTGTTCTGTGTTGCACGCAACTTGTTTTTTCACTGACTGCGTGCTTTCATGTTTGTCATGTTTTGTGTGAACACGCGGCTTATGATTCTCCTCATTAGCTGCGTGTTCGTGTCCTGTTCTGCACACGGCTAGTGATTTTGTTTTGCTGGCCATGTGGTTGTGTTTTTGTTTTGTGTGAGCACATGGCTTGTCTTGTTTTTTGTGCCATGTGCTCGCATGTCAATTGTCTTGACCCCACCCATCTTGTTACCTGATTATTGGTTAATTTACCCCACCTTTTTTCCTCATTACCCTCCTCATTTGCTCCCTTTATAATCTCCTTGTGTTTGCAGTCCCGTGTGAGTTTGTTGTTGAATGTGGTCGGTGATCCTTGTGTCCAGCCTTGCCAGTCAAGAGCCAGTCTGGTTTCCCCTACGGGGTAGATTTTGTTTGCTTATTTTGTGTTAATAAAGCCTTTTCCCTCCTGCAATTGAGTCCTTGCTCTCATCCCTCTTCACGCAACCCTGACAGAATGAACTCGCCACCATGAGGACTCAGCGGAGGAAGGGCTTGCGCCGTCCACCAGCCTCCACTCTCTCCAGCCCGCTCTACCAGCGCATTCTCCAGTTCAAGGCCCTGAGCTCCCTCCATCAGCAGGGTACTGACATCAGGGCGTTTGCGCTAGAATTCAGCAGTGCAGCAGAGGGGTTGGGGTTTAATGATGCGGCCCTCAAGGACCTCTTTATTAGTGCCTTGGATGAGCCCCTCAACTGGTGGAGGATGAGGGGGCTGGACCACCTGATGTTTGGGGGATTTGTGGATTTCCTGGTGCATCCCCCAGCTAAGGAGGCTGCAGCGCCCCCAGTGATGGCTTATGCTGCAGCGCCCCCAGAGGTGGTTGAGGTCACTGCAATGCCTCCAGAAGTGCCGGCCGAAGAGGCTGCAGCGCCCCTGGTGGCGGCTGACAAAGCTGCAGCATCCCGCTCTCGGAGACGGAAGAGGAAGAAGACTTCTTCCGGCCCGCAAGGCCAGGAGGCCGTCCCAGAGTCGCCCAATCTCCTTGCCCTGCTAGCTCCACCCAAGCTCCTTGCCCTGCCGGCTCCGCCCAAGCTCCTTGCCCTGCAGGCTCCGCCCAAGCTCCTTGCCCTACAGGCTCCGCCCAAGCTCAAGCTCCTTGCCCTGCAGGCTCCACCCAAGCTCAAGCTCCTTGCTCTGACGGCTCCGCCCTTGCATCCTGTCCTGCCGGGGCTGCCCTTCCTGCCTGCCAAGCTGCTGGCTCCGCCCTGGCCTCCTGACGGGACTCCTGATGCGCTTGAGCCCTTCTGGTCTGTCCCTCCGGCCCCACCCTGGCCGTCTGCCAGGACTCCAGATGTGCTAGACCCCACCTGGTCTGTCCCTCCGGCTCCACCCTGGCCCTCTGCCGGGACTCCTGAACTGTTTGAGCCTCCCTGGCTCAACCCTCCCGTCCCACCCTGGACCATCCTAAAGACTTCCTGGGCTTATTTACTGGCTCTGGCTTGGCTTCTCTCCCTCCCACCCTTCCTTGTCTCTGTTTGTTGACCCCTGTCTGTCTTGTGTTCTCATGTTTGTGCTAGTCTTGTTTTGTGTCATGTTCCTGTTTTGTTTTTGGTGTCCTCATTAGGGACCCCAGGTGGCGTCCCTTTGGGGAGGGGGTAGTGTCAGGGTTCTGTTACTTCGGTCTAGTTTATTCGTGGTTTTGTGACAGAGCTCTGACACTCCCCTCTTGTCTTGTTTTCTGGTGAGCGCGCGGCTTCGAGTGTGCTCGAGCTGCGCGCTCTCTCGTCTGTGTGCTCTGTTTCATGTTGGAGCGTGGTGTTTGGATCCCGGCACTCCTGTCTTGTTCAGGCTCGGTTCTGGTTTTCGTGTCAGGGTTCGGACATTCACACTCCAGGTTAGTCTTGCTGTGGGAGCGTGCGGTCTCGAGTTCGCTCGGCTCGTGCGCTCCTCTGTCCGTGTATGTTTTGTACGGCACACGGTTCCGGTTCGGCCGCGTGCTTTTTCGTTGTTTTGTCTTGTTCTGTGTTGCACGCAGCTTGTTTATTCACTGGCTGCGTGCTTTCATGTTTGTCATGTTTTGTGTGAATACGTGGCTTATGATTCTCCTCATTAGCTGTGTGTTTGTGTCCTGTTCTGCACATGGCTAGTGATTTTTGTTTTGCTGTCCATGTGCTTGTTTTTTGTTTTGTGTGAGCACATGGCTTGTCTTGTTTTGTTCTATGTGCCATGTGCTCGCACGTCAATTGTCTTGACCCCACCCTCTTGTTACCTGATTATTGGTTAATTTACCCCACCTGTTTTTCCTCATTACCCTCCTTATTTGCTCCCTTTATAATCTCCTTGTGTTTGTAGTCCCGTGCGAGTTTGTTGTCGAATGTGGTCGGTGATCCTCGTGTCCAGCCTTGTCCAGCCTTGCAAGTCAAAAGCCAGTCTGTTTTCCCCTACGGGGTAGTTTTTGTTTGTTTATTTTTTTTTATTTTTTTTATTTTTTTTTGTTTTAATAAAGCCTTTTCCCTCCTGCAATTGAGTCCTCGCTCTCATCCCTCTACCCAAACCCTGACATAGACCCCATAGTGGCTAAACGATTTCATACTAAGTATCAAACTGTACTTGACATGAAATAAATGGGTAACACTTTATTTCGATAATCCCCTTTAGACATTCTACTAACAGTAAGTAACTAACTTTGCAACTACATGTCAACTAGCAGTCATTATATATTAGTAGACTGTCTGTTTAATATCTTCTAACACTTTATTTTGATGGGTCCTCAACATACAACACCATGACTATGAGAAACTTTGCAAGTATATGTCAACTTATTCTACTAAACCTACCGTAACAGTCTACTCTGAGAGTTAGTAGACACGTAGTTGCAAATTAATGAGAATTAGTTGACATGTAGTTACTTATTTAGTAGAATGTATAAAGTGGACTATCGAAATAAAGTGTAACCAAACTATAATTTTAAAAACCTTTGTACATTTAAGAACCTTTGTATAAGCTAAAGTTTAGATTCACTTCATCAAAAGCAACACTGGGATAATCTGCCTTCAATCACATGTAATGCATTAATTGTTATTTTGTGTCCCGTGTCTTTGAAACCATCTTTTCCATTATATCTCATTGGATGCACCACAGGTCTGTGCCAAGTGGTCAGACTTTTTCCCAGATGGCGGTCATCTGCTTGCAGTATTCTCATTCATCTGTTGTGTTGCATCCTGTGAGTCTTTTGAAGATAAGAGTAACCAAGTGAAGGGTGGCAGTGGATATGCATATGCTGTTTCATGTCTCATGATTTATGTATAGCTGAAACCAGCAGGAAATTTATATTAAAATATCTCATTGGTTTATACTGAATGTAGGCTAGTGAAGTATGTTGAATTAGGGGTGTCAATCAGTTACACATTTTATCTGAATTATTTACATGATATGTTGCTAAGTATATTGTTATTTAATGAGCAAAGACTCCAAACAAAAATAAAGACATTACATTACTGTGGCAGACAAAAAAATAATTGAACACCTTGAGCCCTTCTTTTGAACTCAAAGTCGTACACTGCAAACGTCAGAAACCAAACCTTTTATGGGCAGTGGTAGCAAATAAAAACAGAGGTAAATAAAGTTCACTTGTCCATTTATCACAAGGCATGTTGGGTAACCATAGCACTGTAATAATACAAAACTATGTATTCAGTTGTGTTTGGTAATTATTAGTCAATTATAAAGTATCCATCTGCATGTGTACATAGACTAGATGTATATTTTCCGGAATAATTTTATGAACGCAATTTTTTTTAAGAAGCCATGTCAAGATGACACAACATGTCTTTGTGCTCCACTGCTGTGTTTTCTAAATGTTCTTCTATGTAAACATGCACTAGACAGACATTTTTGACCTTGCTGCTTTTTAAGCGCCTCGCACATGCTTGTTGCAAATGTAGCGCAGCTTATCAATGTCAAAACAGCAGACTAATCAGAAGAAGACAGAACGGGGCAAACATCGCAAGCATACAGATCATTTGTCAACAACTTTGCTATAACCAGGAGAATTATTTTATCTGCTTGGCTAATATTTTATTTGTATGTATGTGGGTTTTTATTTATTTATTTATTTGTTTATTTATTTATTTATTTATTCATTCATTCATTCTTCTGTGCTTCTTTCTTTCTTTCTTTCTTTCTTTCTTTCTTTCTTTCTTTCTTTCTTTCGTCACGTTTTTTTATTTATTATTATTATTATTATTATTATTATTATTATTATTATTTTTATTTTTATTTTTTTTTTGTAATGGACACAGTAACTTCCACATTTAACCTCAATGCCCACTGAAACTTCGGCTGTGTATGGAAATTGTGAGCACAAAATTCAATTTCGACGAAGTGTCACGCAACAGGACAAAGCAATAGAGTGTTGATCCACTTTCAAACTAAAGGTATTTAAAGCTTCTGGAAATAATAACTACAATGTTATGTTTTACATACTGAAATGTTATGTTTAGCCTATTATGTAATAATAATGTCAAATAATATATGTACTATATTATAATATAATTTGTTGTGATTGACACAGTAAAATGAAATGAAGTGGATTTTATCCTCAGCCAACAGTCTAATGTGGCATTTGAGGCAGCATGATGTCCTGTGCACTCATTTCCCTTCAATTAAGCTTTTCTATATAAATCTGAGGTCTGTCCTGTGGAGAATTATACATCTAAGAAGGCTCTTCAAGCGTCCGCTCTCGCCTGAAACTAATGTGTCAGGCAGCACTCTCAATCGCACTGTGAAATGATGTGGGCTGATTGAGTCAATTACTGTTTTACTGTTGATTTATTTATTTATTTATTATATATAACATTATATTTGTTTATGTCAAAAGAGGGCAAGTGTGAGAAAGGAAACAGAGTGGGAAGACAGAGCTTCACCAAAAGTTCACAAAAAAACCCAGTCAGAAACTTTCTGTCACGGTTGAGAGGGAAAAAAATAGAGAGAGAGAGAGTGAGAGAGAGACAGAGAGGGTGCAAGAAAGAAATTCACCCGTTCTTTGCTTGGTGTATAAAAGCCTCAGAGCTCACTGCCCTCCACTGTTTAGATTTAGGATTTCTGCACAGCCCCAGTAAAGCGCTTTAGGGCTATTTTTCCACTGTCGACAAACCCATGTTTCTAGGTCAACCCCTCCCTCTTCCAAAATGTTTTATGAGCCTGCATTAAATGTACATGTCCTTGTCTTATTTAATCTGGGAACAGAGAGAATGCAGCCACAGCAGTGCTGTTAGTTCCTCTGTCTGTCTGTAGAGGGCACATAAGGATGGAGAATGAGCCTATAAGGCTAAAAAAAAAAAAAATAAATAAATGCGATTGGTAACTTCTCATAAGTTTGATGAAGAGCACAATAGAAGTTAAAGATAGCTGCTGTTCTAATAACAGATAATCTCAGAATGTATCTGGCTAGAGATACATATCAAAATATGTATGGCCACATTCTTACACAAAGGTAATGCATTTCTTTTGTCCAACATCAGTAGCTTCCATCTTCTATTAATTATGTAATTTGTTCAAAATGTTAAGGGAAGATTGATTTTGACAGTTTCTAATACAATAATGCTTATACTAGAAAAAAGCAATGCCACTCCAATCATACTCTAACATACCTTTCCACATAAACTCAGTGCTTGAAGTGGGTCGGTACGCACCGGTACGCTGTACCGGCACTTCTATACTTTAGCCTTTAGACACTAGTAATTGGGTTTGTGCTGGACGGCAACAGTAACATGAATATAGTGATGCATGGGTTATCAAAACCCTCTCAGCTATATGGCATATGGTCTTTGCATAGCTTTGAATTCAAGCTCTTCCAGAACCCATTCACCAGCACACAGAGCATGATTCACTGATAATATTTACCTTCAGATGGTTCACTCCCTCAAGCCTTGTTTGTTCCCTCAAGTGCCTGGGATGCTGCTTTGTGTGCCTCCTCATGAAAGGAACATATTGTTATTTTTTTAGTGTTTATTTATTTATTTATTTATTTTTATTTTTTATTTTTTCCCAAAAATATCTGGCAGGCACAAACCCAATGCAGTTCTGCACCCATCAATATTAAAGAAGAGAGAGTGAGAAAAAATAAATAAATAAAACTAAAAATCCAAATGGGATGCATATAACCCATATCTCTTTATTAATGATAGCAGACTTTGAGTCATTTTTATTTTTTTCTGAGACCCAAGTGTAAATTTGAAATTCAGAGTCCCCTAAAATTTTTGTATGTCAAAGTCACACTTAAATGTCTGAATGTCATTAAATTAGGTTAAAAAAAGAGAAAACTATGATAATAATAATGATTCTAATGATTAACCTGAAAATAATTATAGACTAATTTCTAAAAGTAACCTCTATTACTTTCAATCTATTTTATTACTGACAATGTGATTTATAGTGGATGTACTGTATGAAGTCAGTCTCAGGATTACACAGATGTTATAGATGATATTTGTTCCACAAATTTAAACAAAAAGAAGGGTTAAAACTTTATTTTGATAGTCCACTTTAGACATTCTACTAACAGTAAGTAACTTTGCAACTACATGTCAACTAGCAGTCATTTGAGTATTAATAGACTGTCTGTTTAATATCTTCTAACACTTTATTTTGATGGGTCCAAAACATACAGTACAGCAAATGAGAAACTTTGCAAGTATATGTCAACTTATTCTACTAACCCTAAACCTAACCTAAAAGTCTACTCTGAGAGTTAGTAGACATGTAGTTGCATTTTAATGAGAATTAGTTGACATGTTGCAAAGTTACTTATAGTTAGTAGAATGTCTAAAGTGGACTATCAAAATAAAGTGTAACCAAAGAAGGTGTCCAAATATATTATGTCCTGATTTTGAATACAGTATAGCTATTGTTTTATATTTTTAAAACTAACAAATAGGTTAGGTTTAATAAATGCCACTTGGTTTAATATATTTTTATAATGCAAAACCATTCCTAAATTAAGCATGGCAGGAGTGTCCAAATAGTTTTGGGGGCACTATGTATTTTTAATAATGTTTTTACAGTTTTGTTAATCACGATTCTGTGTTGCCTGAAATGATTTACATGAATCTGTCCATGTTGTGCGTATCAGGAACTAGCTGTCAAAGCAGACACTAGTAATTGGGTTTGTGCTGGACAGCAACAGTAACATGAATATAGTGATGCATGGGTCAGCTGAGACTGACCTTCATAGGGGCTGCTGGACTGTCTGTCACCAGCGACTTTAATGCCCCCCAGTTTTAGGGGAGTAATCTGATTTCTTCCCTGCCTGTTCAAAGAGCATTTTGCATTAAGGGCACCTTAGCGTGAGATCACAGGTCTCACGTCTAATCAGACCATAAGCGACAGTGCACAGGAAGATAAGGCCAGGTGAGTGCTACCTTTGGCTGTTACAGCAAAACATTCCCAGCAAGAGGACAGCAGGTAGCCGACTAAGCGGTTTTGGAAGCAAAATACAGAGCCAAAATAACAAACACAAAGACAGAGAGGCTGGAGTAACTGCATATGCCTGGAGATACTGTTACTGCAGCTATATTTTGCCAATGCAACAAATATAAAATATATTGTTGGTGTATTATAATTGTGTGTGCATATTCTATTTTGTTTAATGTTTTTATAAGAAGACGAAGAGGAAGAGGAGGAGGCAGAAGAGAATAAAGAAATAAAGAATACGTCAATGATTTAAATATATATTGTCATACATTACTGTTCAAAAGTTGGTAAGTAAGATACAGTTACAGTATCACAGTTTCCAAAAAAATATTAAGCAGCACAACTGCTTGATGATAATATAACAACATACTATAATAATAATAATAATAATAATAATAATAATAATAATAATAATAATTATTATTATTATTATTATTATTATTATTATCGTTGTTGTTGTTGTTGTTGTTGTTGTTGAGCACCAAATCAGAATATTAAAATGATTTCTGAAAAATCATATGAGACTGAAAATTCATGTGAGACTGAAGACTTAAGTTTTGTCAGTACAAAAATTAATTACATTATTCCATATATTCAAGCTATTTAAAAATTGTAATAGTGTAATAGTATTTTACAACATTACTGTTTTTACAGTATCAAATAAATGATCTTGTATTGCAGGCATACAAGAATAAAACACTTTTTTTATATTAAAACACCCATTCAGACGGCAAAGGTATTAACAGTAATTTACATATACAAATATGCAAACATTGATATGGTAACAGACACAATATGCGTTATTCTGGATCCACCACACCTTATATAAAACCGACATTTCTTACCCCAGAAGACAACCTTCATGCCCTCTTCACAAAGGTATGGAACAGCATCACCTTAAAGCTAAAATAACTGATGACTAACTGAATAATTCAGAACATATTAGAATGTGCACAGTATCTCAGTACTCCCAGGACCGAGTTCCTAATTATGAAACTAAACTTGATCGAGTCATAAATCCAGCCCACTGTGCCTCTGGTGTGCCGTGGATCTTCAAGTCAGCCTTACTACCTCAATCCTCCACACAGGAGCAGTAAAACTTTCCAGAGGAGCCCAGAGGGTACCGTTAGCTAGCGTTCCTTAGACCCACTACCCAGCCCGCACTCCATCTCCATCAACCCCATGTGGACTACTTTAATAGTACCCTTTAATGGGCCTTCCACATGCTTTACAACAGGACTTTATGATGGATGTTAGGGGAGGCATAATTGGGAATAATGAGTCTGTTGTTGGGCAGTACCCCCCCCCCCCCCCCCCCCCCCCCCCCAGCCATCACAACACAATGTGCCAGAGTCACCAAACAGCTCTGTGTGTTTAGAGTGGCACAGTAAACTGAGAGCAAATAATTAATGACAAGAGATTCCTGCTCTGGTTTTATGCTAACCTTATGAATGCACATCATTGGCTTCTCAGTGATTTCGATACAGCGCTGCTTCAATAATAATTTGTTTCCTCCAAGGTCAATTATAAGCTCATTGTGTAATCATGACATATAAATCACCAAATTTACTTCTAATATAGATGCTTAAACTGTGTACTGGCATAGATCATTCAATAATAAGATGATTTTGCTGTCCCATTGCGCTGATGATTCCCTTCACTCAGTCTTAATGAGAAACCTGAGACTGCTCCAAGGGTTTTATGAGGTCAAATCCATTCATGTTTCTAGCAACACTCACTCGCTCCCTCCTTTCAACCCCATCCCCATCTTTTCCTCATCCTTCTGCACTCCAAAGCAATCAGACACATGATGCTGCACCTACAGCATATTATTCCTCCCTTTCTGACCTTTAATGAAACTTGCATGTGCTCCATTAAATCAATTACAACAGCCATTTTTCATTCCGATGTATATTTGCGTCTAGTGTCTGTTTGAAGAGTATGTATAAGGACATTCCAGAGACTCGCTTGTGGCATATTTGCGTTATAAGAATTTAGATGAGATTGGTGCCGTATTCAGTTTGACACAAATTAAAATTTACAATCTTTGAATACTTGACTCTCGAACACCTACATGGACAAATAAAGAGAGTTCCGTGTCATTAAATCATATAATAATTTCATTTAAAACAAATCTTTAAATGTTTTAGGAAGAGTTTTTATTATTTATTTTTTTTTTATTATTATTTTTTTTCCCCTCCACTTGTCATGTAGGGTGAATTCTGGGAAATTACCCAGTCGTCATAATGGCAAGTATCCCAATTTATCTGAATTCACCCATATACTAACTAACTAAATGCATTCATTCAATCACTACATATTAACTGTAAGACACATTTGTGAGATATTTTCATTTGCTGGTAATTTTACATATTATTTTGCTAAGATCTTTGCTGACAGCACTAGCAGATCTCACACAAAATGTTTTCATCTTTCTATTCATCAAAATTTTGGGCATACCTGCTCATCATGTTCTTTTGCATCATGAGAAACATTTATTAGGGTATGTGTATTTTAGTGTTCTTCTTTTGTTTTTTTGTTTGTTTTTTTTAAGTGAATGAATGCATTTACAGTGGTGTGAAAAATTGTTTGCCCCCTTCCTGATTTTTTATTTTTTTGCATGTTTGTCACACTTTAATGTTTCTGATCAAACAAATTTAAATATTAATCCAAGATAACACAAGTAAACACAACATGCAGTTTTTAAATGAAGTTTTTTATTATGAAGGGAAAACCAAACCCACATGGCCCTGTGTGAAAAAGTGCTTGCCCCCTAAACCTAATAACTGGTTGGGCCACCCTTAGCAGCAACAACTGCAATCAAGCGTTTGCGATAACTTGCAATGAGTCTGTTACAGCGCTGTGGAGGAATTATAGCCCACTCATCTTTGCAGAATTGTTGTAATTCAGCCACATTGGAGGGTTTTCGAGCATGAACCGCCTTTTTAAGGTCATGCCACAGCATCTCAATAGGATTCAGGTCAGGACTTTGCCATTCAGAGGTGGAATTGCTGGTGTGTTTTGGACCATTGTCCTGCTGCAGAACCCAAGTTCGCTTCAGCTTGAGGTCACCAATAGATGGCCGGACATTGTCTTTCAGGATTTTTTGGTAGACAGCAGAATTCATGGTTCCATTTATCACAGCAAGTCTTCCAGGTCCTGAAGCAGCAAAACAGCCCCAGACCATCACACTACCACCACCATATTTTACTCTTGGTATGATGTTCTTTTTCTGAAATGCTGTGTTACTTTTACGCCAGATGTAATGGGACACACACCTTCCAAAAAGTTCAACTTTTGTCTCGTCAGTCCATCTCGTCTCGTATTTTCCCAAAAGTCTTGGGGATCATCCAGATGTTTTCTGGAAAAACTGAGACGAGCCTTTATGTTCTTTTTGCTCAGCAGCGGTTTTCATCTTGGAACTCTACCATGCAGGCCATTTTTGCCCAGTTTCTTTCTTATGGTGGAGTCATGAACACTGACCTTAACTGAGGCAAGTGAGGCCTGCAGTTCTTTGGATGTTGTTCTGGGGTCTTTTGTGACCTCTTGGATGAGTCGTCGCTGCGCTCTTGGGGTAATTTTGGTCGGAATGAAAACTCCTGGGAAGGTTCACCACTGTTTCATGCTTTCGCCATTTGTGGATAATAGCTCTCACTGTGGTTCGCTGGAGTTCCAAAGCTTTAGAAATGGCTTTATAACCTTTTCCAGACTGATAGATCTCAATTACTTTCTTTTTCATTTTTTCCTGAATTTCTTTGGATCTCAACATGATGTGTAGCTTTTGAAGATCTTTTGGTCTACTTCACTTTGTCAGGCAGGTCTTATTTAAGTGATTTCTTGATTGCGAACAGGTGTGGCAGTAATCAGGCCTGGGTGTGGCTAGAGAAACTGAACTCAGGTGTGATAAACCACAGTTATGTTTTAATATGAAATATATGAAATGAAATAATAAAAAAAAAGATATATAATCAGCAGTCAGGGACTTTATAATATGTATTATATAGTTGGCGAGCCAATGACAAAAATACCATAATGAGTCAAAATTTTGGAAGTTCATTTATGAGGAAAACATATGAAGGAAAACTAATTATTATTATTATTATTATTATTATTATTAAAAAAAAAGTGACAACATTTGTACTTTTCTTTTTCTTCTTCTGACAGTGTATATTCAGATTAGGATCTTAAATCATTTCTAATTTTCTAATTTTAACATGTTCTGCATTTTTATTTTCAATGTTTCATCACCTGAGCAAATTATATGTGTCTTGTGCATCCCTCACAGCCTTGTTTTCATCTGTGCCGAGTTAAATATGGCATCTACTGACTAAGGTATATATTATACTACTAGCTAGACAAGTGCACCAATGCAGACGGACATATAAATGTACCAGTACAACATATAATTGCATGATCAAGATTCTAGCCTGTACCTGAGGTGCACTGCCGCCCCACCTTTGCAAAAGCTTTTTACTCAGATTCACACACACTTATGCAAGCACAAACCCACACACACACACAAACCCACAGAGAATTGCACAGGGGACTGTGATGGAGTAGAGTGGCAAGAGAGAGAGACAGCGTGAGCAGCTAAAGGAGTTCATGTGTGACACATCCCCCTCAGAGCTGGTGGAGGGGCAGCCACATGAAACCTATTAGCACGGGAGTCTGCTTGAGTGTCATTCTATGGCACGGCCACCTCGCGCAAAACCCTTTCCTCCCTCTACCCTTCTGTCACCACATCTCTGAGCAGGCTCTGCCTCGTTCCCTACAATTAGCTTAAGAAAACCTCACAGACTCCACCGACATTAGGCAACACATTATTGTGCTTATGACCAGTGTTCGAATTGTGTCAATGCTCTTGGGGGGTCCCCCTAACCAGACCCCCCCCATGCCCCCTTCAAAAAAAAACAAAAAAAAAAAAACTTATGTAAATATGATTCATATTTTTTTTTTTTGTCTTGTCCTCATTATCGTTGCTGATTCTAAGATAAACGCTTATTTTACAATGATCAGTGAATTAGATGTACCAAACAATCACTAAGCAAAGAAGAATTAAATATCTAGCCTAGGGGTGTGCGTTATTGACAAAAAATGATATCTCAATATTTTGTGGAATTTTATCGATAATGATAATCAGACAATATTTTGCTGAGTGTGTTGTGCTGCAGGACTGCCATAGACAGCTGACTCTGTGTGGGGGTCAGTTCACAGCAGTGACAGAAATTAATCTTTTCTAACAAGTTTAAAATGATTTTTACCCTTTATGGGCATT